>CM074286.1:19451938-19799438 GCA_037194245.1 Opsariichthys bidens | reverse complement strand
CGTGTGATGCTGACACAGGAGCTGGCCAGCAATGAGCCAGCATTGTCTCAAGTAAAGCTTTGAATATCTTGATTATTTGATGCCATGAATATTACATTGTAACTTTACAAGTCGTACATCCCTATGGTTTATCCGAAGATCCTTTTTAATTTACAATCACAGGACATGGATGGACTATCTCATCTCCAGTCTTCTGTACGGATATCATTGGTTATGAAGCGATTCAAATAATGTTTTATCACAGTTACCTTTCCATGTATTACATGTATCTGATCACCACCACGGTTGACACCACTGATAATGTTGTTGTAATGTATGCGGGGTCTTACTATTGTTTTCCCTCTGGGAGATGCACTGTAGATCAGAAAGCCACATTATGAGGTTATTTACTGCTTGGACTCTTTGCCCTTTCCGCTAAAGGTCGACTGGGAAAAGATGGCTATTGTTCCTCCACGTGTCTTCACAGACAGGAGGGAAATTAATGTTCAAGGCGTGTGATGGACAGGTATCTTATCAGTTAGATCATTGTGATTACAATCTCACTAGACTTTATTAAACGCATGTCTATCAAAGGTCTGCAAGTGCAAACTTGTCTAGATGTCCACTTGATGTAAGCCACTGAGGGAAAAAAATGAGCCTTGTTTCATGGGATGTTCCAAAGCTCTTCAACCTTGCAATTCCATTGGGTTATTTGTCGGGTGATATATTGTTAGTCTTATAGGGTAAGATATTATTCATGCATTACGCACTATATGAGCCCGTGTTTGTATTCCAGTAAGGCTGTGGCGCTGTATAATTGGCTGTGGTATCTTGTCTTCTCTGCGCTGGTTTCTGTGTTTGCACTCTGGAAAAGCTTACAGCAGAATCAGACTCGAGCAGGCTCTAGGGAAATATTGATACATTTCGGAACCAAAGATGAACACACGCACACACGCATACAAACATCTCAAGCCTTCAAGCCTTTGTACTGTGACACTCCATGAAGGTCACCCTGAAAGGCGACGCAATATTCCTGCCTAACTGCATCCAGGAACGACTCAAAGAGCCAATCTGGCCTTTAATCTTCTGAGAAGAAGTGCACATCGTTCCTAACCTATTCCATCAGCTTTCCCTCCCCCATTACCTGCCACATCCACCGCGATCGCCTGTCCGGATTTGACAAAACAACCTCTGCTTCTGCTTTGGACGCAAATAACATCAAATGACCATTTTCTGTGCATCCGCAGAGTTTCTGCTGAGAAAGCTGTGTAACTGTATAAAAAAAAAGGTTTTTGTGTTGTTTATTTCATTATTTGTGCCTTCACAGTGGAAATATAGATTAACAGAAATGACATTGATTTATATTTATTTTATAATATATAAAATATATCATTTGTAAATGTATATAAATATATAATGTAACAAATGTAGTGATGTTGCTTAATGCATTACCTTTAACCAACGGAACCATAATGTGCTACCAGATTTTCAAATATGCATAGAAAAATGTATTCTTGCGAATCCATAAACGAATAGACCTAATTGATATAATGTTCTTCAGGTGTGCAGTTGACTGATGTCTCTGCAAACACAGGCATCAGTGTGTCTCACATGATTTCACATCTTTAAACCTCGAGCTCTGAGCAGGGTTTATTCAATCTCAGAGCAATTTGCTCAGTATCAAATTATAGCCACCTCTACCATTTTGGAAATTGCTGCAAACTGAGGTTGACAGTTCAAAAAATGGCAAATTCGACAGGGTGAAAGAATGCAGCTCTTGTCATACACTCAGATGATGAATAATTCGACTGTCACTTTGTACTGTGTACTGTGTACTTTGCCTGGCTGATAGCTGATAAAGTCATCTCTCCGATATTCCCGTGCATCCTTGCGTTGAATGTGGAGTGTGTCTCATCTGACATACAGTAAGAGTGCTGGGACGGAGCTGAGCGTGAAATGCTCTAATTACATTTCATGTATGAAAGGCTTATACACCATGGGTGGTGAAATCCTTCACAACTACTTTCCTTAATGGATTTTCCCTCACTGTAAAGTTTAACAGCGCCAGTCATCATGCTGCTCCGGCCATTACTGAAACTTATTAAACTTTTTATACTGTTATAAAAGTTTGTGGAGACTGCACACCTTGCACAGGGTTTCAGAGAATGTAATAGGGAAATGTGTGATTGGCCGAAAGCTTTATATGCATGAAAGAAACATATGAGTGTTGTAATACAGGGTTGTAAAAACACAATTGTGAATTACATTGTGTCTGTCTGTCTATCTTTATTTATTTCAGTGAAAGCCTACAGTCAAATGTGCAAATGTCATGAAAAAATGCAGAGGAAATTTTTTTTTATCAGCATACAGAAAATGGAGCACTTTTTGTAGTTTGTTTTTATCCACATTTTCATGACATTTCATGAAAACTACATTTAAATACATTTACATTTATTTAATCAAGCTTGAAAAACAGCTAATTTTGATGGGTGACCTTGCCACATGGCAAATACATTTGCATCTGCCTGCCTCCAGTGTAAGATATCATTGAATACTTGTATATCATCGCACCACTGACATTTAGTCGCTTAACGGCTGACATTTGCCTATATTGGATGTGAGCATTGCGTCACGTCGAAAGCAAATAGAACCCATTATAATCACTGAGGCTGTCTACACTGGATACAGTATACAGATGCGCTCTTCGGACAAACTCCATGCACTGTCGACAACAGGACAAATGAAGAGTGAAAGAATGTTCACTTTGACGCTTACAGTTTACAGCTCGTCTTTGTACAGACTTCAGAAGGATCCCACTGTCAGAAACAAGTGGATGGTTCATTTTAATGGCATCCCCGATTGTGTCAGAGGATTAAATGTTTGTTCGGAGCATTTTGTTTGGTGAACGAGACACAGTGAGATTGCAAAGAAATTTTTGTTGAAGATGAAGCTGCCAACAGTATTGAATCTGACAGCAGCTGCATCACAGTCTGTAAGTAAATTATCTCATAATGTTTTGCCTGCAAATGACCGTTGTTGTTTTCAAAACACTTATTCACGTGCAACAGCGAGTGGGCATTGATACTGTTTCCTATGCAATGGTTTTAGCCAATCTTATTGTTCACTGACAAGCCTTAAAGAAGCCAAAAATGAAAATTATCCCATGATTTACTGACCCTCAAGCCATCCTAGATGTATATGACCATCTTTTTTCAGACTAACACAATAAGAGATATATTTAAAAAAATATATATATCCTTGCTCCTCAAAGCTTCAAAATGGCCTTTATTAACCCCCTGGAGCCGTATGGAGTACTTTTATTATGGAAGGATGAATTTTATTTTTGCTTCAAAATTTGGCGTCCCATTCACAACCATTATAAAGCTTGGAGGAGCAAAGATATTTTGCAATATATCTCTGATTGTATTTAGCTGAAAGAAGATAGTCATATACACATAGGATGGCTTGAGGGCGAGTAAATTAATGTGGCAATTTAATTTTTTGCGTGAACTAACCCTTTAAAATGGGTCATTTCAGACAGACGGTCAGAATAAGGGTTGGGGAAAAAAAAACATCAAAAAAAGATAAATATGTGATCACATTCGTTCTTGACAGGTTTATGAGATTTACCCAAATATGTTTAGAAGCCTATGACCTTATGCTACTTTGCTGTGCTCATGTACTTTTAACACTGCCACAATCATTATATCCATCCCAGCAGTTAGGGTCACCTCCAGGCCATGTAAACACTAAGTCTTCTTTCATCCCATCACATTTATGTATGAAGACAAAACATCTGCACTCACTTGTAAAGTATCAACATCTGTGTCCTATTTTAAAACCTCCGAAAAACTGGAAAACACTCAAGCAGCATGGCGAGCTCATCCACATCCAAAAGTGTTGTACTCTTTCTCCTCGAGCGCCAAACTGGGTCAAGATAAGAACTCCATCATCATGGAGAAGATAAGTGACTGCTCTTTTTTTTATCCTGGTTCTTGACGCACCACTAAGTTTTGTTGTTGTTTTTGGGACTTTCTTTCTGTTGTGGGGGGCTGCTGAACGCGTGTTTGAAGAGCTGCCTATCTGTGCTGTTCCTCTAATGTGGTGCACGGAGAGATATGGGTACAGACAGACAGCCAGACGTGATGTTGCGTCTCTCTCCAAACCACAAGAACATTGTCTTCTGGCAGACATCCATCACCCTCAGCGCTTTCTGGCTCAGAGCTGGTTCATTATCGGCATAGCGCTTTACTTCCACAGCACTGCGGACAGAATGCAACAGCAGTTTGATGCCTGCTCGTGTCAATAAGGCATCATATTTTAACTCCTTGCCAATAATAACTCAGCTTCTGTCAGGGGGAAATGGATGAAAATGTAGTTTGTCTTCTAGGTTTCCCAAATAATCATGTTGATCTGTCGTCTGAGTGACAGATGGTTACATTTTAGTCCCTAAAATGTAACAATAAATTTTAACACCTATTACAACCATTTGTAAAAAGATAGTTTTGTTTTGCAGAGTACTGGCTGAGGCTATTCGCACTAACTCCGCCCATCATTGTCTGATTGAGCCAGACAAAATTACTAAATAAATCCCACTAGTGTTAGCTAGTGTTAGCTTTTGACGTGTACAACCCAATTACGAACTTATTCTTCTCCCGTTACTCATATCTCATATTAGCTCGGAAAAGCATTTATTTCAAATAAAAATTGTGAAAATATTAGAAAAGTGGAAATAAAGTGCCAAACAGGTATTTCTTTGTCAAAAGGGGTAATTGGGTAGGGTTAGGAGTAGGTAGGCAAGTAATTTCCCAACAATTTTCCCCAAATTTCCCTACAATACACTAAGGTGCAAATAGTATCTGCCACAATTTGCACTAAATATAAATAGTATCTAAAAACTATTCACTCTTACTTGGTGTAAATACTCTTCTGTTAGTGTAAATAGCATCTATCGCTATTAGCAATTAACGCTTTTTGCACTCAGTGTAAATATTCACTGCTTTTTGTTTTGATTTTTGTTTATTGTGGTACTACATTTGATAACTACCAGACAATGATGGGTTGATTGATTGATTGATTGATTGATTGATCGATTGATCCCATTCAAAATAGGGTTTGAACAGAATGTATAGTACTATATTTGATAACTCCTTGCTTAAATAACTTCTGGTAAATCTTCTGCAGTTTTTCAATAGGTTTTGATATTCCTATATATTGATTGATTGATTGATTGATTGATTGATTGATCCCATTCAAAATAGGGTTTGAACAGCATGTATAGTACTATATTTGATAACTCCTTGCTTAAATAACTTCTGGTAAAGCTTCTGCAGTTTATCAATAGGTTTTGATATGCCTATATATTGATTGATTGATTGATTGATCCCATTTAAAATAGGGTTTGAACAGCATGTATAGTACTATATTTGATAACTCCTTGCTTAAATAACTCCTGGTAAATCTTCTGCAGTTTTTCAATAGGTTTTGATATTCCTATATATTGATTGATTGATTGATTGATTTATTGATTGATTGATCCCATTCAAAATAGGGTTTGAACAGCATGCATAGTACTATATTTGATAACTCCTTGCTTAAATAACTTCTGGTAAAGCTTCTGCAGTTTATCAATAGGTTTTGATATGCCTATATATTGATTGATTGATTGATTGATCCCCTTTAAAATAGGGTTTGAACAGCATGTATAGTACTATATTTGATAACTCCTTGCTAAAAACAATTCTGGTAAAGCTTCTGCAGTTTATCTATAGGTTTTGGTATTCTGAGCAGCATCCAAATGCTTCTTCTTTTAAATTCAACATAGCAGACATTTCCCGTCTAATCTTGTTGATCCGTAGTCTGAGCAAATTTATCCTCGCTTCTTTTCAACCTGTCAGTCAAAGGGGACTTTGGGTCTTTAGGAACGCAAGGCTGCTCAGATGTCCAGAGGGAGCGCAGGCATGTTGCATTTCTGTGAACTTGTACAGGGAGGTTAAATGTGTCTAACCTTGTCACCTTACAAGTTCATCTTGGTTAGCTAACGTGCTTCATAACGGTTTTGGCGTTATCTCTCTTTAGTGTTTTCTCTTCATGTTATGCGATGTGGATTAGTGGGCACTCTGGGTTCTACCGTGGTATGTGGCCTGTTTTTCCAGCCCATTGTGAGAGGGGTCATCGGGGGTCTGATGTGGGCAGCTGGTATGCCCCGTCAACCAGTCTGGAGTCAGAAAAGCAAAGGTGGTGTCAGGACCGGGCACACGTGCACTGCATCAGTGCTGTGTCAGTACACCTCAATGAGAACACAGTTTAACACAACACAGCTGGCCCAGTTTTTATTTGCAAGCTGTGTATTTTGCTGTAAATGCATTCACTGGATTTTAAAAGAATATCAGTTATTTTCAACTTAAATTTGTAGGTGACTTCTATGTAAGTAAAAATTGCATGTGTTTGTATGACGCTTATGTTGAATGTAGAATTATAACATTTTTAATAAGTTGTTAAATCTCAATTTTTTATTAAAATTAAAATTGAATATTGTATACACATTTATTTTTTATTTTCATTTTATTTTATTCATTTAGTGAACTAAACCCTTCTCAGATTCCCTTTCAAAGGACTCACTTACGTATCAAGTTCCTTGCTTTAAATTTCTCAGATGAGAGCATAATCATGCTGAATTTTTGCAGGCTGAAATATACGTGTTTTGGTATTACGTCACCTTTAAGTCCCATAATGAATTATTGCCCCAGCTCTGTGAGTTCAGATCATATAGTCACCTGTCTTTGCCAAGAACAGACGGTGCCAGACACCCACTCCACCTGCTAGGAATGTTAATGCTGCACAAGTGCCAGACTCTTAAATGACTTGTCTTTCTAGTCTTGTGCTGCTGGATTTTTAAGCCTATATATTTTAATTCAAATCCATTACTAAAATGTTGTTTATACTTGAGACATACCTTCTAGCCTTCTCAAGTCAAAAGAAAAAAGTCTGGGGTAAAAAAACCTGGACTTGGCAGGAAAAAAAATGTAAATATTTGGATATAAGTCACTAAAAATGTCTGAACTGCATTGCCTTTGATTGCAAAATGTCAAACCAAGTGTTATTTAAAGGGGAGCTATTATACAAAATTCACTTTATAAGATGTTTGAATATACATGTGTGTCCACAGTGCGTGTAAAAAAAACAAAACAGCCTATAGTGATAAAAATCCACCCACTCATTTTTTTAATATATTTATATATACAATCCCCATAAATTACTGTCTCTTCAAACACTTGGTTCCAGATTTCCACCTACTCTTACATAAGAACTACTTGCTGTAACAGCTGGAGATATACAATGTCTGCGCAAAAAAAAAAATTACACAAAAGATTAACATGACGGCACATGCTAGGTGATGAATTGAATTAACTCCACAAAAACTACATGAATTCATCCACTATCCATTCAGAAACATCCAGATGCATTCTAAAAGTTGTAAATTCTCTCCATCAGTGTCCGACTCCGGTTTGAACAATGTAAGGCTGAACACCGAAGCGCGCGCGATATAACAGCAATTGAAGCGTAAGCTCTAGCATGAGCTCTACCCTCTTCTGGAAAGGGGGGCAGGGAGCAGCAGCTCATTTGCATTTAAAGGGATACACACAAAAACAGTGTGTTTTGGCTCACAACCAAATAGGGGCAAGTTTAACAAGCTATAATAAATGATCTCTAGGGTATTTTGAGCTGGAACTTAGACCCATTCTGGGGACATCTTGTGAAAAAGGACATAATAGGTCATAAAATAGGGCATAAAAATAGCTGAATGCCTTGGCACTAAAAGTAATTGCAAAAATGTCTTTTTTTCTAAGAAAAGCACCTGCATTTGAAGTCTGATCTTTATTTTCCAATGCAACAAAATGCATGTATTTTACCTATGATTTATGTGTCCAAATAATGGAGAGATTGTGTTTGAAAGCCCCATTCTCAGTCTCCTGGGGACAGTCTTAGTATTGAGTTGCTCTTATTGATGTGTTTCTTGTATGTTGGTGCTGGACTGATGGCATTTATCTATATGGCTGTCATTTCTACTTATTGCTCTGAGGCCTGCACTGGCAGACTGGTGTGTGCATGACTGATAGTTGCAACAAGCTTTATTTTAGTCTTACTACTCCCAAGCATCAGTCTTTACGACATGCAGTTTTTGGACAAAGACACTTGTGGATCATTGTGTGTGCTTCGGGGGTTTTCATGAATGAAATGCTCTCATAAATATCTAAACAATGTACAAGCATTCAATCTTCTGTTGCTGATGAAACACTAAGATCTGTTGTTTGGCCCTCATACATGTAGTTGATTCCTCTCTTGCATTATGGATGAGGAGTTAGCAGTGATTAACTGTAGGGTTGACCCACCACAGGAAGTCTCACCAATTAAATTCATACCACTCATCAAACGATTGGTTAAAAATGCAGATTCAACCCAAAATTGTCCCACTATTAAACTTTAGTCAAAGCAGACACAATGCTGTGAGGGATAGAAATACAGTCCATATAGTATATTGTGCTTTTTGTGGTCAAAAAGGATGGGATGTAAAATATTAGACTTGACAAGACTGTATATCCATCCCTCACTGCCTCATTTTCTCTTCACTTTGAAGTTTTGTTTAGTGTTATATGAAACAGAAACACGCTCTGGCTAATGTTTCCAATTCAGTACCAAAAAAATAATTCTTTCTGTTTCATTTTAACTATGTTTTTTTTTTTTTAAATGCAGGTCTGCTCGTGTTTTTTTCACTTATTTTGTTCTACATTAGTTAACAAGAACTAACAATGAAAAATACTTTTACGGCATTTTTTAAGCTTAGTTGATGTTATTTTCTACATTCAATATATTTTTAGAATCAAAATGTGTATCTAGTGCACTGTGAACTAACATGAACAAGCAATGAACAATTGTATTTCTATTAATTAATATTAGTAATATGCCTTAAGTAATGTTGACAAATGGGACCTTGTTGTAGTTTTACCATTATTTTATTTTATTGATTTTAATTTATTAATTTAATTTTTTTTTAACCTGTTTAAATTGTCTTATTTTATTTTATTCATCAAGTGCACATAACAGCATGCATAGTGATGCTTGCCTAAGAAAATACCACTTGTAATACTTGCTGATTTTCTTTTGTCACACAAAGATTTTATTCTCAAGTTTGTTAATTCCTACGCTGTGTGAGAATATCTGTTTTGTGCCCAGAGAAGCCTTGCACACTCTAAAACTCACAGAGACAGGCATGCACACTTTCTCTCTCTGCTGTCTGGTGTAGATAAAGTTTATCTGATCAGATCCCTCTTCATTCCATTGAAATCTGCTCATCAGCACTGCCATATTGCAGATAAGATGGACTAGTGTCCTCTTTAGTGCATTCTATTGTCATATCCAGTTCGGTCCCCTAGACTCTCACATCCCGATTAAATCTGTCCTGCACTTTCTCTCTCTACTCTCGCTCCAACTTTAAGTTCCTCTGTTAACTCTTGGTAAAAATGCTGATGGTGTGACACGGGTCAGAAAGATGCTTAAAGAGTCATTTAGTATGTGAGTGCTGATTTTTACCTCGCATGGACAGATCTTCCTTATCCAAACCACCAATGATTTTATTAAGCAATTTATTAAGAAATGTTTCTTGAGCAACAAATCAGCATATTAGAATGATTTCTGAAGGATCACGTGACACTGAAGACTGGAGTAATGATGCTGAACGTCCAGTTTTGACCTCACAGGAATGCAGGAATAAATTACATTTTACAACATATTCAAGTTTTAATTTTAATGATATTTGAGAGCACTATGCAGCCTTGCTGAGCACACGAGACTTCAAAAACATTGAAAAAGTCTTTCCGACCCCAAACTTTTGAATGGTAAAATATTGTGATTTAATTCATTATACACCAGAGGGTCAAGAGTCACAACCTTTGAAAGATGAAAAGAAACACAAGCTCTGAGAAAGGATGAAACAAATGTGTCTTTTGTTTTAAATAAGCCTGCTACCTTTCATTTTAATTCATAAATAGATTTTAATCTGCTTTAATATTGCAGAAACTAATGAAGGCTTGTGCCATTATAAAGTCTGAACAACATCATCTGAATTACAGCACAGACCTTTCCATAAACTTCCATAAATATAGATGTAACACTTATTTACGGGATAGTCCCTCGCTGAAGTGCACAGAAGTGATCATATACCTTGCATGGGTCGAACCAGAAATATTCCAGTTGCCAGCCCTGAGCCTTAACCACACCCGGGGAAGGTAGTCCGTTTTGCTCCCCCGTGAGTCCGACTGACAGGTTCTGGTGTGTAGGGAGGGCATCATTAGCTGTCCTCTTTCATTTCTCAAGTTCAAACAAAGTTCAGGATCCCATCAGAAAGACAGAATTTGGCCTTGCGCTCCAGTGGCGGCACCAACGATTTCATGCTGTGTGCTTTTCATAAAAAAAAACCTTTACTGTCTCGCTGTTGGGCGATGCTGCCACTCTCATCCGGAGCCGTCATTCATGGATGTGCTCTGGATTAGACATACTGGAACATATTTAAAGTGAACATTTTACAAAAGGATGTTGTTTGTATGTGTAGAAATACAAAGATGATGTTTGACCTCGTGTGGTTTTGGAGGACTCGTCTAGAGCAGCACATGAGATATGAGTGTCTGTGCTTCCTGTAGCTCTGGGCACAAATTCCCTACGTAATGTACAACAGCATTTATTAGATATGAGCTGTTTTTTCCAGAGGCATCCAATAATGTCACATCTACCACCGCAATGTCCCCAGACCTCAGACATCACTCGCATACAGAGGAACTTTTCACTATAATGCTTCAGCATTCCAGGTTTATCCACAACACAATCACTTAAGATTTAAATTAATGTGGATAAAACAGCAGTGTTCCAAAGGGACAGATCTCATGACAGTTGTCAAGAAAATGTATGGGTCGTATATTTCACCCCAAAAGAAACAGAAATGATCGTTTGCATAATGCAAAATAAAGCCTATAAACCCTATTTTAATTTTTTATTTTATGCAAAAATAACCCAAGTTGGGTTAAAAATGAGCAAATCCAGCAAATGGGTTGTTTTTTCCCAGCAGTTGGGTTAAGTGTTTGACCCAACCTGCTGAGTAGTTTTATTTAATTTAACTACTCTTTAAAAATTAAAAAAAAAAAAAAAAAAAATTGCTCACTTAAAATAAGGTTGGAAATGAACATTATTAATGTTAAATAAATTAACGTATATTAATAAGCTTAACAAATAATTCTTAAATAATAAATATTTATTAATCAATGTTCACCTTTTGATTATTAATGTTGCCTCTTCTAATTTTGTGTCTGATTTTTAATATCAAAACTATTTTGGGTTCATTTTAAGCCAGCCGTATAGAAATATTTAAACAATAGTTACATAAAACTACCTTGGTCAAAACAGCCCAAACGCTGGATTTGTCCATATTTTACCCAGCATTTTATAGAGTGTATCATTAAAAATAAAATAATTAATAATATAAAGTATTATATTATTGTAATGCAGATGTAAAAAAAAATAATAATAAAACAGATCGCCAAATACATTTGAATTTAGTTTTTATTTTTAATCATTTTAATTGAAAAAAGCCTTGTGTCTGGCCAAGGGCAATATGATTCACATTGTAGTATTGCAGTAATGACAATATAATTTGTTCATTCATGAATAAAAATTGGGGGCAAATTTGAATGATCCTAAAATAGGCGGAAATTATAGACTATATAATATATCATTTGTTTTTGGGATGAAATTTGACCTTTTATATCCTAATGCTGCTTCAAAGGCCAAGACATTTGAGTCTAGATAATAAAATGGTTTAAAAACATCAATGTTATTGTCATGATAATGATATCAACACATGTTTTACAGTCTGAAATCACTCTCACTCCCCTATAGAGTTACTTTTCTTGTCTTGTATCTGTGATATTTGTCTTGTCATTCACACTTTAGCACCTTGCATTTTGTTCCTAGAGTTGGCAAGTCAATTCTGAAGCCATTGGGTAGCAATGGATAGAGTGTTAAGGGCCCTGGTGCCCCCATATAACCTGTCACCCTCAGAGAAGTGATGACAGTGACGAGACATTGGGTTACTTGCTGCATAAGAGACCTCCAGCCCATCCTACACTACTTCTCTCGTTGGAATTGTCATCCTTTGCACTGATAGGAGCAGGGAGTTGTAGAGGCTAGAATGTCACAGGAACATGCAGCCATGACAAGACCGCCGTTGGGTCAACATGGTGTCATGACAGACGATTACATGGTCGGACTGGACACGTAATATCTCACTTAAAGATATTCAAATGCACATGCATTATGAATGTAAGGTGGCGTAGCGGATGAGAAATTACGAGGTCAACTCTGATTGCAGGTTAGAGTATTTCACTTCAGGGTGAGCTGAAAGTGCTGTCACAAATCACATCAGTAACGTTCACTAGAGCTGACCCATGTTTCTTGGAGCTTCTCAGGGATATTATATATTTAACAGACTCATTACTCTCCCCACATGCCCAGAGCTTCCTCAGACTTCATCGTGGCAGAATGAAACATATTAAATGTTCGTGATTTAAAACGTCTGATTCATATTGCATGCGCTTCGTGCCAGTCCTGCGTTCTTAAGTGTCTCTGGCTGTAATCTAAGAAGCTTTAAGTGGAACCTAGAGCCCTGCGGACATTGATATGTCTGTTTGTGCGAGATAATGTTGTGGATTGATTTAATACTCTCTCAGAACATGATTATGTATCACGACTCTCATCGTGCATAGCTCAAAATCTCCAGAGCTCTACACCGCGGTCTTGCCTCAGTGAATGTATATGTTGAATTTATGGAGGTGTTCTGCTTCCAATGGATTAACATATAGTGCATATTACAGTTTCTGCTTGTCAAACTGAAAGGATGTGGTCATGTGGAGTTTTTTGGCTTTTATTCATTGTCTGTGGTGGGCAAAAGGGATGTCCGCAGGGGATATTTGTCTTTTGTGACCCCAAAATTCACAATTTGACGAAAATATTTTAGATTTTTTTTTTTTTTTTCAAATATTTTAAATATAAAGGAAGACCAAAACACTAAACTTGGTTAAAGTTTTTATCTGACAAAATTATTTGACTAAGAAGGCAAACTACAGCTACATATAAGTTTTATTTTATTTCATATAAAAAATAAAAAATCATAAAAGCATAATAAAGCATAATCAGTTTTTCATATGCTGTTGGTTCTCTCTTATTTTTTGTTCTTAATTCCTTTGTATGACAGCCTGCTCATAATGCTTCATTTTGTAATCACAAATAAAACAGTTGACTCCAAGCACAACTTTACAATATGATTTCAATATGATTACAAAGCTACATTGTTGAGAGAAAAAAAAACAACACACAGATAAGTCTCATTTCTGCCCGGATTGAGTATAAAGTTTCCTTCCTCACACATCAGTGCATCCATGGCAATGCCCCCATCTACCTTAAAGAACTTCTTAACCCACAAATTTCAGCACGTTCGCTCCGCTCCACAAACACTTATCGGCTTCATCCGCCTAGGACTAAGAACTGTACCATCGGGGACAGAGCTTTCTGCGCCGCTGCCCCACGCCTGTGGAATGCCCTCCCTGAAACATCTGAGGGCTCCACAAACGACTGATGTTTTTAAAAACGTACCTTTTTAAAAAGTTTTTTAATGTTTAAATTTCTTTGTGTTTAAATGTGTTACTTTTATTTGGCCATTGATTTTAACTTAACTCTTATTCTCTCCCTCTTTTTTTTTTTTTTGGCCTCTTTTGTAGCACTTTGAGATTTATTTAAAATGTAAAGTGCTTTATAAATAAAATGTATTATTATTATTATTATTGTTATTAATATTGTGTATATGTCATATTTGTTATTATTTTATTACATTCAGAAATTATGTAAAAAACTAGTGAGTAAAACAAAATTCTTGCCAACATTATAACCTCTATAGACCTTATGCGCCAGAGAAACATGCACATAGACATCTTTAAAATTTTCTCTTTGAACTTCCATTTTTGAGGTAGCCCTGTATATTTCTATGACATAGAAAGAGATTTACTTATTGTAGAGTTAACAAACCTCATCATGATCATCGTAATGTTTAAAATAGATGTCTTAAGAAATATCAGTAGTCCTGGAAGATTTTAAAACAAGCAGTTCATTCAGAAATAGATGTAAGATCGCTGTGGGAACACAAATCGGAAGTCCAAAGACAATGAGTGCAGCACTGAAAAGGGGTAGTGCTCCATACGGTCTATATAAACATGCATTTTAGTTCCCCCCACTCCACGTTACTGAACAGGAATGAAGCATGCACGCGTTATGTAAGCATGTGACTTATTTTAAGTAACCTTTAAAGTAATGCATTGCTTTTAAATTTACAACAAAATATCTGAGTTACTTGTTTAAATAAGTAACACAAATTACTTTGTGTTCTCATTTATTGACTGTCACCTGTAATGTCCCCATGTTGAAAGAAATCAGAGCACTGTGTAAACATGATGCTTATTGTAGTTCTAGACTGAATGTGAGCATGAATTTATTCCTCAAAATGAATAAAAAAGTGATAGAATATTACGCAAACCTGCCATAATTAAATGTGTTCAATCTTTGCTGCTGACCTTCGATGATCCAATTTAACCATAAGATAAAATGACTGAAGATATACATCACATTTGTGTTTCATTTTTCGTTTTTGGTGTTGGACTTTCTTCTCCTGTATTCTATTCTTCTTCAATCCAGAATGGCAGCACAGCTGAAAGGCTTGTTGAGCTGCGCCCTCTACTGTACAGGTGTGAATATGCATTTCCTTCAGCCTGAGGCTTGTTCTTTTCACTTTTGCGTATACACCCAGCGCAATCCGACGCAAGACACGACACATTATGAATTATAAAGACTGCAAGCAATGAAAATAACATGACTCTGGTCTCCGTGATTACAGTAATAAATAACGGTCACATTTAACAGTACATTAGCAACATGCTAATGAAACATATTTAGAAAGACAATATGCAAATGATGGTTCCTTCTGTTACAAATCCTGTAATGTGTATTCATATGTTTAATATATTCATATGTTTACTATTACAGCCATTTACAGATCAATGATAATGTTTACATATATAGCTGAAGCATATTAGGAGCTCAGGGACGGTCGTTCTTAAGTGCCGCTGTACTGCAGGGTTTTGCTCCGATCCAACTCGCCTTTCTTCACGTAATTCTAGAGACATTCAAGTGTGTTTGATCAGGGTTGTAGCTAAACTGTGCAGGACTGGTGTTACTGGTACACCATTGTCACTTGTGAAAACAAAATGGCGGCTCCATGGGGGGAGCATACAGATTAAGGGGCGGTAATATTATAATAAGATCCTCTTACTACGTCACAAGGGGAGTGAAATCTGAACGGCTTGTTTTTTCACATGCTAGCAAAGAAAAGCTTACCAAAACAAAGTTACAGGATTTTCCCTATTCATGTTTTCTTGGTTAGTAGATGCAATGTGTTGTCAATTATAGCACTTGAAAAAGTCAGATTTTCATGATATGTCCCCTTTAAAGGGCCCGTTAGTAATATGCGGCTGTAGCACAGCGTGCATACACTCTGCTTGGTACGCACACAAACATGCCAAATATTAAAAATAAAAGGATTACAATGTAAAAAATTATTATTGTGTACATAAAGATAAAAATGCCTACATGTCACAATGGATAGCAACTGTATGGATAAAAATTGCCTATTTGCACTAATGATGAATGAAATTTCTAATTTGACTAATAGTGGCAATACACACATGTATTAAAATCCACTCATCAGGTTGAGGCGGTTGAATTCCGCCATGTAAATACCATTCTGCCATGGCTTTTAAAGGCAATGGGAGATGACACTCTGATTGGTTTAATGCACATTACGCCAAAACACACCCTTGACTCATTAAGAGACTAGGTACAACCCTATTGGGCCGTGCACCAACCATTTTTTCCATTGTTAAACGAGCAAAAATGAATTCACTTTGGATTCATTCATTATAATGAATGAATTCATTCATTGCCTTATAATGCATTAAACTGTAAAAACCGGTACCTGAATGCTTTAAAATAAACGTCTCAATGTATTTATTATGCAGGCTGTGCAGAAAACTGTTATTAAACTCAATCACAGTTCAGCTTGCTCAAACTTATTGTCAAATTCAGCTCCATTGTGCAGAATATTTATTCATGACGAACACAGTGCAGGTAAATATTTCATTGAGGAGGTAATTACACACTACGTGATATTTTTAATGAGTCACACAATGAGAACATGATTTAACATGTGAAAAAATAATGTGAGTTTGATACCTGGCTTTTCACTCCAACATTTCTCTCTAATTGAGAATGTTAAGTCATGCCGCATGTACACAGCGTAATTTCTCCCTCTTGTTTATTTTATGAAGTCTGTTCTGGCATCTGTCTGCAGTATTAAAAATGCTTTAAGCCATGTCTTCATAATACAAATTTACCTTTCACAGCATGAGTAGGAAAAGTGTATTAAATGTGTCCATGGGGTCATGAATAAGCCTCCTGTGAAGATGAGGTATGCCAATAAATCTAAAAGTGCATGTTGCCAATATACATGAAGTTTTATTCTTACTCTAAGCCTCAAAGACGCAAGGCAATTTCTTAGTAATCGTATTGGCTTTCTGTGATCTAGTATATAGTTAAGCAAGAATGTGGGGAGTTGTAAAATATATCCCAGCGTGTTTGCATCAAGGGATACCAGGAAATACGATAGCCGTCTGTTTTGAATTTGAAGTCGATAGTGTACACCATATATTTGTATGTGTTTGTACAACATAAATTGTATGCATTGCCTTATGCAGTATATATTTACAAGGGCTGACTTTTTTACCCCTGCATTACTGTAGAGTTACATTAACTTCAGTATACACTGTTGCCTGGAAGTCTGACTTAAAATAACATGTTCTGTAGGAAACTCATTCACTGTTTCTATGTAGCTTTACCTTATACATATAGTTTGGATTGGATCTCATCCAGTGGTGTGTCTGACTAAAGAAATATGATATTTTTGGCAGGACATGGATATTCCATTTTTCCACTCACACCCTGCTGTGGGTGTGATTTATTCCCCCAACTGTTTGATTCCCATCATTGATAACACATGACTGACAGTGGCTCTTTATTTATAGTGCATGCATATTTACTCTTACGGACACACACACACACACACACACACACACACTTTGGGGGGTATGGAGCATGATGGCACAGGTGGTGATGTTCACACTCAAATTTTTTTTATGAGAGCGAGGACATAACATTTGTTTTATTTTATTATTATTTTTATACAGAATAACCCAACACCTTACATTTTTACTTTTTTAAATATCTATCTGTCGGTCGGTCGGTCGGTCGGTCGGTCGGTCGGTCTGTCTGTCTGTTTGTCGGTCTGTCTGTCTGTCGGTCCGTCTGTCTGTGTCTGTCGGTCTGTCTGTCGGTCTGTCTGTCGGTCTGTCGATCGGTCTGTCTGTCGTCTGTCTGTCTGTCAGTCTGTCTGTCTGTCTGATCGGTCGGTCGGTCGGTCGGTCTGTCTGTCCGTCTGTCTGTCGGTCCGTCTGTGTCGATCTGTCTGTCTGTCGGTCTGTCTTTCGGTTGGTCTGTCTGTCTGTCGGTCTGTCAGTCGGTCTGTCGGTCGGTCTGTCGTCTGTCCGTCTGTCTGTCGGTCCGTCTGTCTGTGTCTGTCGGTCTGTCTGTCGGTCTGTTGATCGGTCTGTCTGTCGTCTGTCTGTCTGTCAGTCTGTCTGTCTGTCGGTCGGTCGGTCGGGCGGTCGGGCGGGCGGCGGGCGGCGGGCGGGCGGTCGGTCGGGCGGTCTGTCGGTCGGTCTGTCGGTCTGTTTGTCGGTCGGTCTGGCGGTCGGTCTGTCTGTCCGTCTGTCTGTCGGTCCGTCTGCCGGTCGGTCTGTCTGTCTGTCTGTCGGTCCGTCTGCCGGTCGGTCTGTCTGTCTGTCGGTCTGTCTGTCGGTCGGTCGGTCTGTCTGTCTGTCTGGCGGTCGGTCTGTCTGTCTGTTTGGCGGTCGGTCTGTCTGTCGTCTGTCGGTCTGTCTGTCTGTCGGTCTGTCGATCGGTCTGTCTGTCGTCTGTCGGTCGGTCTGTCTGTCTGTCGCTCTGTCTGTCGCTCTGTCTGTCGGTCTGTCTGTCGGTCTGTCTATCGGTCGGTCTGTCTGTCGGTCTGTCAGTCGGTCTGTCTGTCGGTCTGTCTGTCAGTCGGTCTGTCTGTCGGTCTGTCTGTCTGTCCGTCGGTCTGTCTGTCTGGCGGTCGGTCTGTCTGTCTGTTTGTCTGTCGGTCTGGCGGTCGGTCTGTCTGTCCGTCGGTCTGTCTGTCTGTGTCTGTCGGTCTGTCTGCCGGTCTGTCGATCGGTCTGTCTGTCGTCTGTCTGTCTGTCGGTCGGTCTGTCTGTCTGTCTGTCTGACTGTCGGTCTGTCTGTCTGTCGGTCGGTCGGTCTGTCTGTCTGTCTGTCGGTCTGTCTGTCGTTCGGTCTGTCGGTCTGTCTGTCTGTGTCTGTCGGTCGGTCGCTGCAGGTTGGATGCAGGAACAGGGAAGAAGATAGCTTTCTTCACTTCAAACAGTTTAATCACAAACAGAATCCAGGCATGATATAGACAGGATTCATCCACAACACTAGCACGATACTTAAACAACCAACAAGGACTGGACAGACACAGAGGGTATAAATACAGAAGAGCACACGAGGATAATGAGCAGGGGCACAGGTGACAGACATAATCACTGACAAGACACAGCTGACCAAAATGAACTAATAAAGGTGAGAATGACAACTGAACTCAAAACAAACACCATGTGACAAATGACAGGACTGGGGAACAGATAAGCAGGCAGAAAAAGACATAGACCTGACAGTGTGTCTGTCTGTCTGTCTATATCTCATCTATCATCTATCTATCTTCATTTTTTTTATTTTAAATTATTTTTATTTCAAATTATTTATTTATTTAATTATTTTAAAGTATGTATTATTCATTTTAAAATATTTTATATTTAAATATATTAATATATATATATATATCAAATATAAATATATTTTAAATCATGCATTTATTATTAATCATGTATTTAATAATTATTAATTATTTATTTTTCAATTATTTTGTAATTTATTTTACATTGTTTATTTGGTAACACTTTACAATAAAGTCCATTAGTTAAATATTAGTTAATGTATTAACTGACATGAACTAACCATGAGCAATACATTTGTTGCTGTATTTACTAATCTTTGTTAATGTTAATGGAAATACAGTTTTTCATTGTTTGTTCATGTCAGTTCACACAGCATTAACTAATGTTAACAAGATTTTAATAATGTATTAGTAAATGTTAAATTTAACATGTTAACATAACATAGTTCATATTAACTAAAGTAGTTAACTAATGTTAACAAATGAACCTTATTGTAAAGTGTTACCATTTATTTTAAATCATGTTACTATTCATTTAATAATTATTTAATACATTTATTATTAAATAAATATAATTATATATTTTAAATTATTTAATTATTTATTTTCAATTATATATGTATTAATTATATTATTATACAATTATTAATTATTTAGCATGTATTTCTTTTCAATTAATTATGTACATTATTTCATAATTATATACTTAAAAGTTTATAATACAGTTTGTACAGTATGAAAACAATTCTGTCGGAGAATCCCCACAAGGATAGTAACCAGACGCATGTGCGTGTGTGTGTGTGTGTGTGTGTGTGTCTAAAACCGTTTGCTGGTATAATCTTACAGTCATGGATCATCTCTTCACACCAGACTGTGCAGTGATGTGCTACTATCAGGTGAGACATACCTGAGCTGCTGCAGACCGCAGAGATTAGAGCACAACGGCTTTGATCCGGCCGCCACAACAGTTCTTATATACACAAAATGTAAACTGCAGTCCTTAATGACAAAACGCACCCAAGTCATGGTTTAAAAAAAAGTAAATTGTTAATGCTTCCTTCTTCACATAGTTACTCAACAAAGGCACAATTAGGAGCCTATGCTTCTCTTTTACCTTATGAGGGGAAATGCCACAAACTCAATTTCCTAGAAGTTCTTAAAGTGGTCAGCAGGCAGGGAGTGGGAATGTGAGTCTGCGAATTTTTACAGATGGATTTTGCTAGTAGCTTCATACACTGACTGCAGATGGAGTGTTTGTGGAGGAGGTCCTGTCGCTATGGGCTATGGATGTCACACGGTACCTAGATGTCAGAGCAGACAGGTGGAGATGCCATCATGTGAAAGAAGCCTGCTGTTTCTCACTCTCTATCACACTGAGACAAACACAGGCCGTACACACACACACACACACACACACACACAGGCACAAGCTGACTGATTCATCCAGAAAAATGTGCTTCTTTGGGAAATGTGACTAAACTCTGATTAGGTCTGAACTAGCAGTGTAACGGTTCTTGGTAAAAAAAAAATCGAACCATACTCCACCTACGGTTCGGCACACACCTGCATCGTGGTTCATCTTAAATCTGACGATGCTTCTATAATATGGTTTGTTGAAAATGACACTTGCTTGATATTCAGCAGTGTTTTTGGTATGCCTGCATTGGCGCCGTTGCATGCCAGCTGAGCTGAGCTGGATGATTGCATCGCTGTTTTCTGCAGTGCTGATATACATAAATTAACTAGACTAATAACTATTGATCTTTGCATCGGAATGAATCATACAAATACATACAAATATATAGAATAAGGTGAACAATGACACCATTTTCTTTGGGAGCTGCTGTGCAGCCAAAAATTATTAGCCAATTATTACTGTAAAGCTGCTTTGCCGCAATTTGCATTGTAAAAAGCGCTATATAAGTAAAGGTGACTTGACTTGACTATTGCACGCACATTGTTATGAAAGTGAAAGTGAAAGTCGTGACGTATTGTCAAGTATGGTGACCCATACTCGAAATTAGTGCTCTTAACCCATCCCAAGTGCACACACACAGCAGTGAGTGGTGAACACACACACACAGTGAACACACTCCCGGAGCAGTGGGCAGCTATTGCTACAGCGCCCGGGGAGCAATTAGGGGTTAGGTGCCTTGCTCAAGGGCACTTTAGTCATGGTATCGAAGGTGGAGAGAGTGCTGTTTATTCACAATCCCCACCTTCAATTCCTGCCGGCGTGGGAATCGAACCAGCAACCTTCACGTTACAAGCCAAACTCCCTCACCATTAGGCCACTACTACCCCTCATATATACTATTATACTATTCATTAATAATGTTATATAATGTACGAGGCTAAAGGAAATGGCAAAAAGGTGTGGCAAACTATTAATCAATTGATAAAGAAAGAATCTAAATCACGTACTAAATGTTCAGAATTAAAATCTTGAAGGAAGAACCGGATGAAATTATAGATACTTTTAATAATTATTTTGTTTACTCAGTTCAAAGATTGACTGATAAATTTGGTATCAGATACAGAGAACTTAACTCTGTTAACTCAGCTGAACTTGCTTTTGATTTAACAACAGTATCAGAGAACAAGATTCAGAATGTTATAAAAACCTTGAAAAACTCACACGCTAAAGATACAGATGGTTTAAATTGTAATTTTTTACAAAAATAACTGTGAACATTTTTTAGCACCACTCACACACCCTGTGAACTTATCAATTAAGCAATCTATTTTTCCAAATTGCTGGAAAACTGGAATAGAATAAAATAACAGAAAGAGTAGTAACTGAGCAGATTGTAAATTTTTTAGACACACAAAATAATTTATTTTTCCCAATGCAATTTGGGTTTCGTAAACAACATTCTACGGAAAGTGCTGTATGTTATTTTATTGAGCAAGTGCGAGTGCGATTAAAATTAGATAAGGGTGGTATTGTGGGTGCAGTGTTTCTCGACTTGCAAAAAGCATTTGACACGTTAAACCATAATATTTTATTATCTAAATTAACTCATTTTAATTTTTCTTACATCAAGGAAACAATGCACCCGGATCAAAACTCGTAAATCTTCAACAAGACACTGTTCAACAGGGGTACCTCAGGGGTCCATATTAGGACCTCTACTTTTCAGTCTGTACTTGAATGATCTTCCAGATTTTTGTCCTGATGCATTTATTCAAATGTACGCAGACAATACTGTTATTTATGTACATGCTAAAACAAATGAACAGGTATCACAAAAATTAACTGCTGTCATGACCAATCAGTGTTGTTTAATGTTAAACGTACAGAAAACTGCTTGTATGTATTTTAAGATTAGAAAGAAAGATTATACCAGATATATTAGTAAATGGTGAAAGATTACAAATTGTATCAGATTTTAAATACCTTGGAGTTATTTTAGACACTCACTAAATATTTGAAAAGCATGTTAAAAAAAATAGTTTGTACAGTTACACCCCAACATAGAAATTTTAAATTTATACAGAGTCAACTTTCAGCAGAAGCCGCTAGAATCTTTTTGCGCTCTTTAATCTTTTCTCATTTCTCTTACTGCATTACTTCATGGTCCCAAGCAGGAAAATCTACTCTTAGACCTTTACATAGTTTATATAAACGTGCTATAAAAGTGTTTGATAAGAAACCTGACAGACATCATCATTGTCTTATAATTCAAAAACATAACCTTTTCAACTTGAATAACTTTGTAACATTTCACAATTGTAGTTTAATGTATAAAATTGTGAATGATCTTGCACCTCCACCTTTAAAGATGTTTGTTTCACTGCGCAATGACAGTATAAGACAGACAAGAGAAAAACATTTTAGAAAAACAGATTTTGGACGATCAGCTTTTTCTGTAAAAGCTGTTAATAATGGGAATAGTTTACCAACTGATATTAGACAGTGTACAACCTTTGCCCAGTTTAAATCACATTTAAACAAAGATTTTTAAAAGCAAATCAGGTTTGTGATCATTAATTATACAAAGTAAGGATTTTGGAATATGTTTTTTTATCTCTTGTATTTTATTGTTTAAATTGTATGGTATTTTTGTTGATTATTTGGTGTACTCCTGCCCAGGGACAGCAGATGAAATAATTTTTGCCCATTGTCCCTGTCAAATAAAGAATAGAATAAAATAAAATAAATTGATCAAATAAAATTGTTATCTTGGCATGTAGAAATTAAACTATTTTCTAAAAGATATTTTATACATTATTTTTAATATTGAGTTGTATATAACTATTTCTCTTTACTGTATACAACGTCTCACTCCCTTCAGTACATGTTGCTCTCTGGGTGTGAGAAGTCAGATCTTACTGTAGGGATTTTGTATAAGCGACGAGTCAGACGAGTTCTCAATCCGCTTATTTTAGAAAGCTCAAATCCTCCCTTATGTAGACTGACCTTAAATGGTATCTACCATCCGTCCAACCACACAAGCAACCTTTATTTATAGCACCGGCACTACGCCTGCTCCAAACCTACATTAACATTGTTGGCAGATCGCCCTGCACTCCCAAAAGAGAGGAAAGAAAATCATGGCTCCCTGTAGTATTAGCACTCTGTAAATACTCGCTAATGGCCTGTTTTTTCAAATTGGCCTTCAGTATAATGCACATATCTCTGTCTCAGCCTGCTTGCTCTTATTAAAGATGTTCTCCTGGAGGTGACCGAGGCTGTGCTCCATTCAGCGAGAACCCCAGTCTGAACTCCAGATGTTGATGCTGTGCTTGAGTGCTCCTTCCAACCGGAGGATTTCGTCCGGGAGGACAAAGATTTGGAGGAACTTGATGCATCTAAGCTAGCCAGCACTCTTCTTGTTGGTTTAATTGGTTGTTTTTTATAGCTTCCTTCCCTAGCCATTTAAGTTGTGCTGCCTAATGGCGTAAGACTTACCGCTGAGATTGAAAATCCCTCGTACAAACATAACCAGGTGTCCGTTGTTCTGCATTTAAATGAGGAGGACAAAGAGGCATGCTGGGATACTAAGACAAAGCCGTGCACAGGAAGTACTGCAGTCCTGTGCAGGAAAACATTTTCTAAAGCGCACACGCTTGCTTGAATTAGCTTGTTAGCGAGGATGTCATCATGTTTTCAGAACTGGGGATGGACGATAAAATAATTTAAGGAAAAAAACAGTAATTTAAATGTTGGAGAATGTTGCCTGTGTTTTATGTGTTCGTGGTGTCTGAAAGATCATAAAAATACCTCTTGATTTCAAATGTTCGGACTTGCTTGCCGGGCAAAAATGTATACATGTTTGGTTGTTAATGACATAATAATGATAATATTATCATGAATTGTTGAGGAACTCTAAAATGCTGAGGAACAAAGAAAGCAGATGAGGCCGTACTAAAATCAAATAAAAATCCTTGTAGTTTGCTAGTTAACAACCTTTAACTATTTACATTTTTAAATGTTAGGCCAAATGGGAGAGGTGAGGACTTTAATTTAAAAAAGTAACTATGATATTGATGAAGATGTCAACAGTTTTTACAAGTCATTTACTCCTAATTGGGTGATTCTTCATCCATAAGCACGTTTAAACATGTGGAATTTTAGACAATGTCATTTTTCAAACATAATTGTCAAATGTTTTGTCCAAATTGTCTAATTTGCACATTCGTTCATTCATTAATTCACATAAAGTGTCATTCACATGTCAGATTATGTATTACTTAATATCATTCTGTGGTGAGACATTTTTAGTTATGTTTATTTTACTGTTTGTTTAACTTTTCATAGTATTAAACAGTGGTAACAAATATGAATTTTTGAATAATATCCATTTATAATTAGTAGGGATGCACCGACTGTTCGGCAACCGAAATTATTCGGCCGAAAATAGCCAAAAAAGCACTTTCGGCCGAATAAGTAAAAAGGCCGAATAAATTTTGCCGAACAATGACGTTTTTAATGATGTTTTAACGTTCACATATCGCGTCTTTTCCGCGCGCATATTCTTTATATCGCAAAACGGAAGGGACGCGCATGCGGTGCGGCGCGCTTGTTTTTTCCGGGCGCGCCTGTGCCGCGGCGAGATGAAAACATCTCAACTTTTCAGAATGCCGCGAGCGCACCGCAGGTCATGTGACAAGAACCAACCGATCAGCTTCGACCTTTCCGTAACAAAACATGGAAATCTCAGCCGAACAGCTGATCATAGCTGTACAGGGGGGTTGTTATATCTCATTTACATAAATATATCTAGTAGTAAAGCTAAAGCAAGGGCTAAAAATCAATTTATCCCTTGCTGAAACTTTCTCATCGTCAGAAACCACAGTTCATGGTTGCATAGCAACGACAGACGCCACAGAAGCGCGAGCTCCCGAACGCTTGCGAAAGAAGGAGGAAGCGACGCGGCCGCGCTTTACACGCTTTATTAGGCGCGATATGTGAAGTAGGCTTATGTCTAGGACAGTTATTTATTTGTTGTGGGTTCATCCACATTTTTTTGCACTATTCAATGCACATTTGTTGTTGTAGACATACAGAGTTACATTCTTTCAGCAGTCAGTTATTGGCTATTCAAGAAGAACATGTGCTTCAAAGATGGCCAAATCATTTTTTTTTTTTTTTTTTTTACTAATTTATTCATTTTAAGTTACATTGTGCTTTGTTTGTATAATATCTGCTGGAATGTTAAAAAAATGTTCAGTGTTAAATATTTTGAAATTATATTTTTGTTATTTGATTTATTTCTCTGAAAAGCAACACAAAATAGTAAAAAGCAAATTTTTACTATTTAATTATTGTAATGGTGAAAAAATTGGCAAAATAAATGGAAAAAATGCGAAACACCGCATTCGGTATTCGGCCTTCGGCCTTCGGCCTTCGGCCAAGCATTTCATTATTATTCGGCTTCGGCCAAGAATTTCATTTCGGTGCATCCCTAATAATTAGTCCTTCAGTCGGTTAGATCCAATAGTTGGTTCATTAAGTATAATAGCTGGAGTTTTATCGTCATAGCAGTAAATATATTGTGCTTTTTTGCATGGCTACAAAACTCTCCGTTTTGTAATTCACTTTATAGAGACCTTTAAGTTCTCTATAAAGTGAAAAAAGAATTAATGTTCCCCTTGTGACACGATTTAATTTTCTCCCAAGATTGTATAAAGAAAAATTAGCCCAACTCTGAAACCTAATGTTTCCCCAAAGGCTACAAATGTATAGATTTTTTCCCAGTGTTCGCACCTCCGGTGGAAAGAGGAGACAGCCTTTGATTAAAGACATTCTCTCTCACTCCTCACGACTCAGGTCCATGAGTTGCTCTGAGACCCCTGGGCTGCATTGCAGATCTGAGGGGAGGGCCAGACGAGAACAGAAACCTATTTATTATATCGAGTGGCAGAGGCTCCAAAGCCTTCTCGAAACCAGCTATCTTCTCCATCTCGCCTGCATTCTGCCATTGTGATGGAACCACCTGCTTTGATCCCCGTAGAAAGCAGGTGTCCTGATGAGACAGAGACGAGACGATGTTGTTGTTCTAATGTACTTCTGTTGGCCGTGTCTTTCTTCCTTTGTTTTTTTTTCCTTTTCTTTTCTGTTTTTGATGGGCAGCTCTTCAGTACATGTAAAACAGCTTTCGGACATAAATGTGCACTGTTACATTTCTGTGGTTTTGATGAGCTCTGACAGAGTTCTGGTTGCTGTCCAGGGAGCGTTTGCGGTAGGGCTTTGAGATGTGTCTTTTGGTGTGACTGGCATTTTTTGGGCTGACAGTAACAGTCTTGTGCATTTCTGTCAGTACACTCGGTCGGCCCTGCTTTTCTGTTTTTAATATATTTTAAATGTAATATATTCCTCTAATGTAAAGCTGAGTTTTCAGCATCATTACTTCAGTCTTCAGTGTCACACAATCCTTCAGAAATCATTCTAATATCCTGATTTGCTGCTCAAGAAACATTTATTATTGCTGAAAGCAGTTGTGCTTATTAATATTTTTGATTTTTGTTCAAAAGAACAGTATTTAGAAATCTTTTGTAGCATTAAAATTGTTTTGATCAATTTAATGCAATTTAAAAGCACCTGTTCTCTGTATTCATTTTATGGAAAAGTGCAGCAACAGCATTCATAATTCTTCTGAAATCCTTTTGAATTTCATCCAAATTTGTGTTCCACAGGAACACAAGAATGGACATGAGAACCATGAATGATTTTTTTGTTTGTTTGTTTGAACTTTCTCTTGGATAGAGACTTAAACACCTTTTTGAGGGTGTTCAGAGTATGTAAGTTGCAGTATTGCTTCATCATTGTGTTGTTTGCTGGAATGTGAATGAACTGGGCTGTTTTGTGTTTTGATGGGTTTCCAGTGTAGATTCAAGCAGATGTGTCTGACCAATGACTCTAAATGCAAGACTTTTGCATTTTATAGCTGCCAAGTTCTGGACATGTTTTCACCAGTCACATTAGTTTAGTTCAAGTTTGCCGTTGTAAAGCAAACATCTTAATATCTTTGGTCATTTTTGACTGAAAAATGTTGGAAATAGGAAATTAATTTCGACTAGTGGAAACATATAGTTGCTGCGACCAAACAAAATCTTTTTGAAATCTTTTTTTAGATATCAAGCTCAAATTTGGAACAAATTGTTTAGATTCATGTCTTTGAATTTCTTGCAGTTTAAGAGTAAAACATATTTTGGAAAATATAGATTTTATATATAAAAGTTGAAAGCAGAATTTTTCTGCACTTTTCATAACAATAAACATTAAAAATTTACAAAGTTGGCAATTTACACTTTACAATAAGGTTCATTAGTTAACATTAGTTAACTACTTTAGTCAACATGAGCTAATAATGAACTGCACTTCTACAGCATTTATTAATCTTTGTTAATGTTAATTTCAACATTTACTGATACATTATTAAAATCTTGTTAATATTAGTTAATGCACTGTGAACTAACATGAACAAACAATGAACAACTGTATTAACAAAGATTAGTAAATACAGCAACAAATGTATTGCTCATGGTTAGCTCATGTTAGTTAATAAATGAACTAATATTTAACTAATGAACCTTGTAAATTGTTGTCGATATTTGTTTTAAGACATGGAAAATGCAGAGGTTTGAAATGAATTAATGTATTTATTTGGAGAGAAGATGATGGGAATTTGCTCCATCTGCATCAGCTATACTGTCCATTAAAAGTGCCCAAATGTTCGAACACAACTTCACCGTTTACTTTGAGTGTGATGTGTTGCGTGTGCAGATGGTGCGTACTGGCAGGAAATGTAGAGAAGTGATTCACACCATCAGATAACGGGCCTGCAGTACAGTTGGTGTGATGTCAGTGAAGCGCTGTGCTTCTGAGATACTGAGCTCTGTAGAATATCTATCCACCAGTTCAACACGGATGGCTGCTCTGACTTTACATGCTCAACTTGGTGTGTCATAACGGGATGTATTCATATATATGTGAGCATCCAATTCAGGTTTACACCCCCTGGCTCTTAATGCATCGTGTTAACTTCTTGAGCATCAGTGAATGTTTTTAGCTTTTCTAATCGTGTGTGAGTTCCTCAGTTATCATTAGTGTGAATCATACAGTCATATATATATATATATATGTGTGTGTGTGTATTCTAATATCTTTTATGTGGGTGACCCTTCTTTGTTCGTCTCCTTGACAGAATTGCTCATCTGAGAACTTTACTATTTGTCAAAACAAATGTAAATAAATACAGTGTCAATGTGTTTTTATATAGAGGAGAGGTCTTCTTGCACTTACTTGGGCAGATGTTAACACTTTTTTGCATTCAGATCTAGAGGATCGACACGTTGACTTATTTATCCCACATCATCTAGTTCAAGACCATGTTTGTTTTTGGCTCCTGTTGAAAGCACAAGAGGGCTTTTGTCCACTTTTGCATGCTTTTTTATTTTCAGAATGTAGAAAACAATATGTGAATAATGAAGTGGCATGATGTAACCAAAGTAGGGTGAGTGTGGATCCGTTTCTCGATTGTGTAGTGCAGACGCACGGAGCGAGATGCCAGACCTCAGACATGCTATATGCACACAAACACACACTTCAGCCTGTCGTCAGCGAGATCGCAACCAAGCAGTCGTTCAGTCACACCTTTTGAAACCCATCTCACGCTCCCCACATGAAAGACTCTGCAATGGCGCCACATGAAGAGCCGCCAGTCTACCCAGCAGCTCCGCACATATATTAGCTATTAATTAGTTGGGCACGAGCCAGAAATATGTTTTCGACGAGGGCAACATCAATGGGTGTTTATGCCTGTCAACTCTTTCATTTCTTTCTTCTTGTGTGCGTGATACTGTTTTTCCAGTGTATTTAAATTGATTTGCATTTTAGTTTGAGTTTAAAGCTCTTCATTGGAATTGAGGTTATGTTTGCAATCGATTGGGTCAAACTCTGGGTCAGTATGCTTGTGGGTTTGAATATTAAATGCAGCCTCAACAATTTCAATAGATTTATTCTTTTTAACCCTCTGGTGCTCTTAGGTCATTTTTGACTGAAAAAAAAAAGTTTGTTTTTTTTCAGTAAAAAAATTGAATTAATTGGAGCCGCTTTGGATGTGAATGGGAAATGGGAACTGAATTTCATCTAGTGGAAATGTTTGGTACTGCGCCTAAACACAATCTTACTGAAAGCTCATTTTTTGAGATATCAGGCTCAAATTTGGAGGTCAATGTTCTAAAATTTAGTAAATAGATTACAATAAATAAATAATTTATTACCATAAAATCCCCTAGAAATGCAGGATATTAAATAAAAAACATGTTCGATCTAAAATCTAGTACATTCATTACATTGAAATAAATAATAATAAAAAATCTGTCATATTTGACTGATATGCGAAGAGCACAAGAGGGTTCACCAAAACATGAAAAATCATTTAATCATCCTCATGACATTCCGATCTGAAAATCCTCCCTTTTGTATGTATTTTCATGTAGTATTATAGTATTGTATATACAAAAAAAAAAAAAAAAATTCTATAATTTTGGTATTTGCTTTTGTCATTTGCATCAATTTTTGTTGTTTAATGAAAAATTCTACATGGCTTTAATTTATTTTTATTTCAGTTTTAGTAATTTTAGAACTTTAACTAAAATAAAATATGTTTCTAAAACAAAATTACTGTCCAAGACAACATTTATTTTTAATTTAACATTTAAACATGAACATTTGTTTATGTAAAAAGTTTTTAATCTAATAATTTAATTATTTGTTTTATTGCATTGTGTGTGTGTGGTTTTTTTTTTACATAAAACATTTTTAATAGTTTTAGCTTTAGTTAACAGTAACAATGCAGGTCTCAAATCTCAGGTGTGTTTTTACACATATTCAAGATGGGTCATATCAGTTGCTGATGTCAAACTTGCGAGCTTCTTGTGTCTGATTTCAATCAAACGGCAAATGACATTGCAACTCATTTTAAGCAGAAATGTGAACGATGTTTGAAATTGACAACATATGTGATTTTCTGTAAATGATCTCTTCTGTGAACACTTAATCCCTTCATTAAAAAAAAAAATAAAAAAACTCTATCCTTCCCTTTTGCCTTCCTACTCTAGCTTATGGTACTGAGCAATGTATGAAACTTCCTGTGTCTGTTTGCCAATTCATGAAGAATTGCTTGTTTGTTTTCCTCATTTGTAAGTCGTTTTGGATAAAAGCGTCTGCAAAATGACTAAATGTAAATTATTCAAATTTCTGCAACGTTTTATGTATAATCTACACATTTTACACAACCATAGCTCAAATTCACTTTCATTATATGGAACCGAGCAGCCTATTCTTAAAATCCTCTCCTGTGTAGAAGAAAGAAAGTCACAGAGGAACGAGCTGAGCTTTCATTTTTGGGCGAACTATCCCTTTAAGAGAGTAGACATAAGAAACTATCATTTATGTAAACATCCAGTGGCTTTTTTGACCCCAGAGCACAATTGATTTGGTTTATTTTTGAATGTGTTTTCTCTGTTAATAATTGATCACTGTTGTGATATGTACCTGAAATCACACACTGCTGTGTTCGCCTTGTCAACAACGCTCACGCTGTCTATTTATGACAGTGTTCTGTTTGCTTTTCTCCTTCCACACATCACTCATCTATCCCGCAGAGCTCCAATCTAAAAACCCGTCAGAATCATCCTCCCCTCTCTCATTTTGGGTTGCCGTGACTCGTCACGGACGAGAGATGGACTCTGTCCAGCTTCAGTTCCGCTGCGTACCGTCCCTGCGGCAATCAGACCATCAGTCAAACAAACACGCAACTCACTCAATGAACCCCTCGTGTTCTTCCATGTGGGGATTGATAGCGAACATGTGGGATCTGGTCGAAATCAGAACAACTTATTCAAGTCTGGTATCACCAAATCATGAGTTAATTTAGATTTGCATAACCGTTTTTTGGCGGGCCGCATAATTTCGTTCTCAGGGGGGAGGAAAAAAATACTCAAAATTAACAACAGAGAACTAATGATGAGAGGAGAGGATTGTCATTATGTCCTCATTGAGATGCAGTGATGTGTCGTAAGGCCTTTTTTCATGTTTTCACACAGGTGACCTGCAACTGTTTCAGCATCAGTGATGGAGAGCTGCAGGACGTGGGGGTGGGGCTTTACCCCAGGTGAGTGACATCCCAGCATGCTTTGCTTGGTACAATTGTGCATATTATTAGTGCTACTTGGTACAAAAAGCATCACTGTTTATATAGTTCATACTTGGGGTTTGTGGTCAAAAATAAATCTGTCATGATTAAATTATTCTGTCATATTATAAAATTAAACATTTAATTAGAAGTATTGCGTACAATTATTGATAATTAAAACATATCAAATATATATATATATATATATATTCAAAAATAGGATGATATGATCCCAGGTGAGGGACATCCCAGCATGCTTTGCACTTAACATAAAACAATTTTGGACATTATTAGCATCACTGTTAATATTATTTATACTTGGGGTTAGTGATAAAAAAAAAAAAAAATCCATCAAAAAAAATCATTATTCTACAATATTAAAAATATTACCTTTTTACATAAAAATTAAAGATTTAATTGCACTTAAAAATGAATATATTGCAATTAATGGTAATTAAATTATATAAAATATTATTATTAAAATACAATGATATCGATAAGTGACATGAGGGACATCCCAGCATGCTTTGCAGGGAAATTCTTAGTGGTATTTGCTTAGAAAAGCATCACTATTAATATTGTTCAAACTTAGGGTTTGTGTTGAAAACCCCATCCATACAATTATTAATTATTTAGTGAAATGATTACTTTTTACATCAAATTAAAAATATTAAAAAAATAATTACATAAAATTGCAAATCACATTTAAAAATAGTTGTCGCATCATTTCCACCACAACAAAAACATATTTCCTTGTTAATAAAGTTTTTGTTTTATTTTATTTTTCTCAAAAGCTAGTGTTCTTGTTTATTAAGGAGACATCAGTTTCAGTGAAAATCATGCTTGAGATGAAATATGGAACGTAAACTTAAGAAAATATAAAAACTTTGTTTTACTTGAAGTGCAGAACATCAACTGTCTTAGATTTTTAGAATCTTAGAATTGGGCCCCTGTTCTTATTTTCATGCTCAAAGCGCCCAGCAGATTTGTGTGACAGAAAGCATGTTTGTATTATTAGCTCTGCAGTCATAAATAGGGATTCTGACATGGGTATGGATTACATGCTACGATTTGCTCTCTGCTACTGAACGTGCCTCAGGGAAGCTGCCGTTCACACACACGGAGGGGCTGCATGAAAAGCAGCACTAGAAACGGGAATAATTACACATAAACAGACATTTGGTTTTCAATGTGACTAAATTACAACTTGCCGAGACATTGTGAGGCCTGAAATAGAGGGGATTTCCTCTGCAAATTGCTTTGTGCGTGTAGGAGTGAATCCTCTGGGCCGAAAATGCATCTCACGAGAACCACATTTTAAAGCTTTCGAAAGGAGAATGACTTGTTTAGTATTGTTATTTTACAGATGTGTGATACTGTAGTGTAATGCATACAAAATCACCATAGATTTCACATTAGCCAAAGTACAACATCGCCTACTGTACAATTTGACTTCTGGTTGCTGTAGGAGTATTCGATAGGTCTTGCAAATAATGACAGGAACTGTCTCTGAACGTGCTTCTTCCTCCTCCTCTCTCTCCTCTTTCTCTCTATCTTCTTTCTCTCTATCTCCTGTTTGTAGAGGGTGATAGTAATTAAAATGTGACAGGCCAGTGTCAGTGCGCCAGTACCGTCACGCTCTGCCTTCTCCCTTTGAGGCGGTGACAGGGCCGAGACCTAGAGATGAACTGCTCTTAAATTACACTTTTATCTGTTCTGACGTCTTTCATAATTAATCTTCATGCCCACGATTGTCACCGAGTGCCGTTTTTTTCACCTACAGATGAGCTCTAGATGGGGTCATGATTGCACGGTGGAATTTCCCATTTCTAAAGGCCTATTAAAAAACTGCTTGTTTCTTCAAGATGGCATGGAATGACATTCAAAAAGCATTTTCTTTCCGTTCTGTAGCATATTTCAGGTGAAAAAAGTTGAGCGTGACTTCATTTTAACCACTGGGAATTAATTGGTTCTAGTGTTGTCAAAAGTGCCGACTTCAGTACAAAGTGGAAATTTAAAAATTGTGACGATACCGTGTGTGTCTGTGTAAGCGCTCGGTGAAGAGCATCAAAGATGTCTATTTATAAACATGTTTTTGAAGTGTTGATCATTGCAGCCAATCACTGACATATCTTTTGAGCATGTGAACGCAACGGCCAATCAGAGTTGTTTAAGAATCTGCAAAATGCGAGGGGGAAATGCTGGTATTGTCACTTTTTTAAAATTTCAGTACCGAAGTTGGTAGCAAGCTCCCCCGTAAATCCTAACCCTAAGTATTAAGCTTTGTTGTTTTAAATTTACTGTCTTTTTATGCTACAGAAATGAATAATATGTCAAGTTGTGTGGTGATTTTGTGAAGTTGTGTGATTTTTCTCCCATTTTCAATTGTTTTCCTGTGGGTATCCCCCCACCTGCATTTTCTGTGTGTACTGAGACTCGAACCTGCGACCTCAGACTCTCTAACCATTAGGCCACAACTGCACTTTTAGTTAATTGGATCACAAGAAGACAAGGGAGATGCAAACCCGTTTACACCTGGTTGTCTCTTTCAACCACTTCTGTCCTGATTTTTTTAGGGGATTGTCTATCGGCAGGTAAATGTATGGGGGTTTTTTATAACAAAATAAGCAATATATGTATGAATGCGACCGAAGACGACAGAAAAACGTGTAAATAGCATCAGCTTTAGTTTATGCTCTGATAACCGCAAGACCACGCCAAACTTGTCCGTGTGTTTATAAAAAATTGTACTTGTTGAAGACTGGCAATGTATTTAGGTAGTGCTGAGGTACCAATTTTTGTATTCTCTACTTGGTTGAACAATGCACAGTGCATCCATTTATAAATCGTAACAGGGTGTTTTATTTTGGTCTTTTTTTTATATATGAAATGTGACATGCGCTGTCAGTTTCTCTGCTACCTAATGCGAGAGCATATTGTGGTGTGTTTAAGTCCTCAGCCGTGGCGATTCCAGTGTAACACCTCTCTGGCTGGATGTGAACCAGCGGTTTTTGTGCTAATCCCTGTGGTTGTGTCTGGAACTCACTGGAGGATTTGTGCTGTCAGACGTCCTCCATGGCCAGGACTTCATGCTGACACTCGCTGCCCCATCTGTGCACTGTTATCAGGGGAAGAGAGTGTATCCATAGTGCCCAAATTAAGCTCCAGTAAACCTGTGGCCGGCATTCTGCTGTGCTGTGGCCTGACAAAACCCAGCAGCAGAAATCCTTAAAGTTTTACAGAAGCCCTACTGCAAGCAGTCACTGCCATCCGTGAAACCGAGGAAAGTTTGTGACTATTTGTTTCCCACCTTAACACCCCATTCGGGCCTTGGAAATGGTGAGGGATAATTGGGTGTTTCTTCAGCTACAGGCACTTTAATGTCCCAGGAGTTATTAAAAAAAAAAAAAAAAAAAAAAAAAACTAACTAGATAACTTCATTTGTATTCTGTTTATTATGTGAAGGTCACAATAAAACTGATGCATTATTAATAGATTTGATTTTATTTCAACCTTTTAAAATATTTACAAACAATTATTTTATTATTTCTCTCATGCATTCATAATTCATCAAAACAAATTGAAAAGAATCATATTTTTAAATAATACAAATATGCATTCAGTATAAAAATCTATGATAGTCTTATAAAGCTATTTCTGTTGTTATTGTATGAAATTTATTAAAAATAAAAAGGATTAGCATGGATACAGCAGCATCAAGGAAAAACTAGATATTAAATGAGACATATAATGTGTAAAAGTAAAGTTAAAAATGTATGTCATTTTATTGTGCATCATTTCCAACATATATAAAATTCATGTTAAGTGGGGGATTTAGTAGTGTTTAATGCTTTGCTATCTCAACTTAGAAGTGTTTCTGTTTTATATATATATAAAACACTTAATTTTAGCATTTATTCTCCCTTTCGGATGTCAAAGCTGGGAAATCCCAGCCCAGTTTCAGGTAAATTTACATTTGTCTAAATTAAAATAAACAACTTCATAAATCTTAAAACATCGACACAATTCAGATTACTTAAAATGTGTCAGTTTCATGAACTCAAAAGAAAAAAAAAGTACTCAATACTCATAAAAGTAAATTTGATTGAACTAATTTGTTTAATTTGAGTTTGCCCTACTCAAACCAATTAATTATTTTGAGCGTTAGGGTTTACAGTGTTCCTAAAATGTAATTTCCACCAGCAAAATTTCCATTACAAAATGTTCAATTGTAAATAAATGGCAAGGCATATAAACACTGTTAGTAGACAAATGAAACTAGTCTGAGTGTGTTTTAAGAGAGTTTATAAAAGTAGCCAAAAGTAGTTCGCTCCAAGTGGGTGATGTTGACATCATATCCTTGCGTCATGCGTCAGTCTCCGCTGTTATGAAAATGCGGTATATTAAGCTGTATTCAGGTGTGAGGGTGTGCCGGGAACAGCTTTCCTTTCTGTTCCGGCATAGTTAATGGCTACCTTCTGTACTGTTATTTTGACATTTAAAAAATGACCGCAACGGATTGCTGTTCACCTTGTCTGTTGATTTTTCAGGCTGCTTAGCAATACCCAGGTATTATGTTTTGCTCACAGCGGAGGGAAAGAAGATGAGAGGAAATCATCCCATTGTCCTCCATATTCTCTCATTACCCAGCTCTGTTCGCCATTATTTCATTTTTTCACTCGTCTTCTGTTTACAGAGCACATGCTTTGGGCTACAAGCACAGACTCGTTTTAATGAGATATATTTTCTTTCGTCATTAGGCAGAAACCACATGTAAAGATTGAGTCTAGGCCCGTGCGTATGTAAGTGAGGAGCGTCGGGCTCTTAGGGGCTGTTTATGGGTGAATAATCAAAAGCGCAGATTAAGGGAGGATCATTAAAGAGGGTTTCACTCAGGTTAAATAGTCTGCTTTGAGCTAAATGTCTTGTGTGTGAGCAGACAACAGCTTAGATAACAGCTATTTTCTGAGAGCATTGATAAGCTCAAATTTGGTCACATTTTTTTTTTTTGATATGGCTTAAAGGAGGCATATCATGGAAAACAGGATTTTCTTTGCTCTTTTAAAATAAAAGAGTTCAATCTGCTTTTTAAGCGAATGCAACACAAAGCCCCACCTAGAGCATTTATGGGAACTAAACTACAACATTTTGTAAAGAGGAAATCAGAAATGACAAACATAAGCACATTAACACATGACCGCTCATATTTATACATAAACACATATTCGCTATACAGCACTCCAGTGTGAACTATTACTATAGAGGTCAGACAACCATAATAGATGTCATTTACATATAGAAGTCTTACAGTAACTGTACAGTAGTTGTTTAAAACAGTCAAAGAGATAAAAAAATATCAAATTGATGCCTGTTTTAGGTGCGAAAAAATTCTCTCGTGAACTTATAATTTATTATTTAAATTATGTTATATATTTTATATAATTATATAAATGATAATTTATTATTTTTAAAAAACATTACTTAATTAAAAAATTAATCCCTCATATTTATTACATTTTTTTTTATTCAAATGATCCTCTTTCTTTTGTTTGATTTTTTTTTATTTTAAATTTATTTATTTTTTATTAAAATGCAAATAAGCTCTCATTTGATTCTGCTTTTGATTTGATTTAATTTATTCCTTTTACAAAGTAGTTGGCAGTGAATTAACAATATCCTGTAAATGAAAAGCGCTGGCGTGTGAAGCTTAATCATCAGAGCTCAGAGGGTGTGGCCTGTTGCCATGGCCTTTACACAAGACCATTTCATTGGCTAATAATCCAATAATATATGTTGGCTAATCATGGAAGCTTGTGGTCTTTCAAGCAAACCAATCTAATGAGAAGGAGAGCAAAATATCCAGTTTTAAAGTTTTAAAATTCAGATATATCTGGAACCAGCCTCCCTGTGTGGGCCATTAAACTGGCACGGCTTTCATATTCAACATCCATGGGAAACATTTCACGTCTATGAATATGAGCCTCTGGGATTACAGTGAACAAACAAAACCAGTAAGGCAGATGCCGAAATTGCTGTTTAGATATGAGCTAAGATGTCTTCAGATCGGATGTGAGGCCAAGGCAGAATCAAGGCTTCAGACAATGTTGTCGACGTCTCAGAGAAATGATAATGACGCAGAAAGGTTGTTCCGTGAGAGCGAGGCCCGTCTGTTTACCGTCGGCTGGGTGGGCCGACTCTAAGCCTGCTTTATACGCTGTTCTTAGGCAGTGTTGAATCTTCCCCAGACCATGACAAACAGAAGTAATTTGTTGCTCTATTTTTTTGAATGACTTCCGATGCATTAGCAGAAGCCCGGAAGAGCAGTACAGCATGAATTCTTGTCTACATATGAAGGATAATTGTGCTTTCGTGCTTGATTTGTAATTGCTGTGTTCTGTCATGCTTGTGTGAATGTAAATACATGCATTCTGCTCACTATCTGCTAAAATCTTACCACAAGGGAGTACTAGCTGACACGAAGCCCCTGTTTACACCTGCTATTAAGATGTGTTTTGGTCGATCGGATCACAATTGGATGAAGGAGACTCATACCAGCTTACATCTGGTGTTTTAATCTGTCTCTTTTGTCCACTTTCAACCACCTCGTCCTGACTGGAGGGTCTGTGATCTAATGGACAACATAAGCTTGCGCGATTTACATACGAATGCAAACGGTGATGGTGGAAAAACATATGGAGAACAGCAACTTTTATTCCTGCTGTGATACTGATGCCACACTACCACGCTGTGAAATGGTGAGAATGGAGCGAACATTGTGCTTGGTACGTTTTTCGCCTTCAAACCAAACTTGGGTCTTCAGTTGACAAAGTTTACGTCCTGTCTGGCTAGCGTGCTTCCCATAATCTTTACACGTTAGGACGGTAGTCAAGTCAAGTCAAGTCATCTTTATTTATATAGCGCTTTTTACAATGCAGATTGTGGCAAAGCAGCTTTACATTAATAAGAAAATGGTCTTATTGTGCAGCTTATTCTATGTATTATTGATTCATTCCGTTCCAAATATCAGTAGTTGTTAGTCTAGTTAATTTAGGTATATCAGCACTGCAGAAAACAGTGACGTAATCGTCCGGCTCGGCTCAGTTCGTATACAACGGCGCCAATGCAGGCATATCAAAAACACTGCTGAATATCAAGCAAGTGTCCCCAACTTAAGCAAGGCAAAGGCAACAGCGGCAAGGAACCAAAACTCCAACAAATGGAGAAAAAAACCTCGGGAGAAACCAGGCTTAGTCGGGGGGCCAGTTCTCCTCTGGCCAACAGTGAACACTTGTCTGATACTCAGGCAGAGTTACGGGTCATTAAACCGATTTGGAATCACAACAGTCAAAATATTTAATCTAGTTCCATCTAGTTTAAGATCTTTTTGATCACGCCGGTATGGGACGGTTTGTTGGGATATGTGCCACTGGCTGATGAGTCGGTAAGGTCTTAACAAAGGATGAGCTAGTTAACACAGTCTCCGCCGACACCACAGGGCCACATTGCTGCCGCACACAGGCACAGGTTCCCCGTCCGACCCGGACACGGCCCAAATCCAGCCAATCACGTTAATTGGTAAACCTCGAGATAAGCAGAGAGACAAAAAATTAGCGTAGACGCCATTCTTCTTCTGATGTACCGAGTACATCTGGTGTTATAGGAAGTGTTCCCGGTTCCGGCTGACCTGATCTATGCAGCCTAACAATCCTTTAACGGATATGAAGACAAAAGTTTATAGTGCGTCATGTGTATAGTGGAGGTGGAAAGTAGTCTGTTTGAACACATTTGATCACATTCGAATTTACACTATGAAAGCAATCCGGTCGAATGTGTTTTTGACTGCCTCTGGAAGTGGTCGAAAGTGGACAAGCTCAAAACATTTTAGACAATGTTTACACCTGCGTTGTCTACTTGTGGTCCGATTCACCGAACCACATCTTAATATCAGGTGGAAACAGGGCCGAAGAGACTTCGAACCTGGTTTACACTTACAATACTGTACGACGGCGAAGAACTAGAGTGGCGACGAAAGCAGACTGTGGGGTTGGCGCATGTTGCCCTGACACACCAAACCGACGTGACACCCGCGTATAAAGGAGATAACTGTCTTTTTAAGCAGATATATTTGTCATTATTCATCATTCAAAAAGGGAAAGCGAAACTAAGACTGAATGTATACAAACAATAAACAAAACAGCACTTGTTTTGAATATCACTCATGCTGGTCACGTTCTTTATTCCACTCCGCTCATGTTATTATGAAAATATTCATGCATTCGAGTGCTCGGGTAAGATGACATGAAATTAGAACAATCTTCTGTCTGTCCTGCCATGGCTTATTTGCTTGCTTTCATAACTTTTGCTTTATATTCTCATTAACTGACTCGTTTGCTATGCTGAACAGCCAATCAGAGTTCTCTCTCTCACGACGACCCAATGTTAAATCAGCCGATAAAAAGCAGGACAAACTTCAGCCGACGGTGTAGAACACACGGAGAAAACTTAGTTGGTCGACGAATAAAAACTGCCCGACTGTCGACTTAAGTGTGTTCCTGCCTTTATTCACTTTAGATCAGCTGGTCACTTTAATGAATCATTAAATTAATATTTTACCCACATATGGACATTTGATCATTATTTACTGACCCTCATGCGTTGTTTCGAGGCTTTATGTTATTATTTTTTTTTCAATCATAGCTATAGCTCTGTAAATTATGACTATAAAGACTTTTTCTCCCTTTTTGAAGCTTGGAATTGTAAATCACTGTACATTTTCTATGGAAGAAAATGTTTCCACAGAAGAAGAAAAAACTATGGGTTTTATATATGTGAGTAATTATATATAATAATATGTATTAATATTACAGGTTGGTCCAGGTGCATGCTTGTAAAGTCATAAATACCAGTTGTCACAATGTGACGTCAGCATCCAAACAGGTCACTAAGGGCATGACCTGACCTTCAGCGCAGGCTTGAAAAGATCATCAGTGTCACATCAGTGTTGTTTCATTGCTGTCAATCTCGCCTTGTCGCTTTGGGTTTTTTCCTCGCCGGAAAGGCAACATTATATCACATTCAAGACGACAAATGTCCCACTGACAAACATGTCAGCTTTCTGTGTCTCCTCACTGCAGCAACTTGTTTCTTTAGTTAATTAATTGGTGATGCCTCATTTATGTTCCATTATTTAGCAGTTACTGTCCTTGTGCATTATTTATTTAGATTCAAGAGAAAGAGAGATTTGACACCATGAGGGATTTGCAGATTTAATTTCAGTGTTTAAAAAAGAAAAAATGTGTCATTTAGAGAGAAAGAAGTTGTTGCACAAGTTTTCCTGTGTATTTAGACAGACTGAATGAACTACATTCACCACCTTTGGGTGTTATTTGTCAGCATAGAACAGACACAAGAAAAAAACTAAATTAAATCACATATAAATAAACGATTATATATAAAATATTTATATACATTTAAATGAGTTATGGGATTATTTTAATATTTAAAAGTACACTATGTAACCACTTTTTGGTTCAAAACCGGCATGCATTTTGCAGAAGAATGTGTTTTGGTTGTGCTTATGCTCAGTGCGGATGAATATGACCCTTCTCAATAGATAATTCTTTCATGAACTCTGTTAGAGAGCTACATATATATGGCAGTTTATCTTTTCAATAAAATACTTTACTCACCTGTTGTGCAATAAACATGCATCACTTTGATAACGTTCCAAATCCCTCAATTGTCATATTACGGGCTCTTTCCAGCATACTTGACAATTTTTTTTAAAACAGGTGATTCCCTGGAGCTTGCTCTATGATGTCAAATGTCTCACTCGTTGTGACAACTGACCTAAACCACTCACTGAGAGGATGCATTGAGATCCTGTGGTAGTGAATTGTGCTTACACATGGTCAAGAGTTCCTGGTTTAACTCATGTTTTGTGTTGTTCCGAACCAGCATGTCTCTGCTGAACCATGACTGCCAGCCTAATTGTGTCATGATCTTCGAGGGCAAGAGACTCACGTTGCGAGCTGTTAGGGTCATCAGACCCTGTGAGGAGGTATGTCCTTACAGATCCATCCATACAGACTCACTTACACCTTATTTGTCTCTCTCCTTGTCCTTTTTTTGCTATTCTTTTTCACTCTTTCTCAGTGTTGATGTCTGATGTTTAAATTCATGGGTCTCAGCTGTCACAGGGCCCAAGAAAACAAAACAAAACAAAAAAGTTGGTAACGCTTTATTTTACAGTGTCATTGTTACATATGTTACATGTATTTACTATAGTAATAACTAGAAATCATGCAAAATTACATGCAATTAACCCTAAACCAAACCCTCATCCTAACCCTAACCCTATAGTAATGTAGTTAATTGTCATTACTCAGTGCATAAATGTATAATTTCACTGTAATACTGACACCTTAAAATAAAGTATAACCAAAAAGTTTTATTTTGTTTTAATTAATTATATATTTAATTTGTCATTTCTGCAACACTAAATGGAATTGCAAAAATAGTTACTTGTTTTCCCCATCTGCCATTGGATGGATTCCACTCAGGGTTATTGTAATTTTGATTTTTAAAAATCTATTTCTTTTTTTATTTTTAATTTGTTCTTTAGTTTAGTTTCATTTTTGTTCGTTCTCTAATATTATTTGCTTTAATTTAATTGTAGTATTTTCAGTGTTATCAGTATAGTTTTTTTATTTTTTTTATTTTTAAATAGTTTTTATTTTATTATTTTATTGTCTTAAAATGTATTTTAAGTTAGTTTCAATTCCAATAATGTTAATTTAAATTTTAACATCAAATATTAAAAATGTTTTCATTCAATTTTCATCCCCATACTCAAGTTGCGATGTCAGACCGCTCAAATAAACAGTAATATTTTTGTACAATTCAAATATATTTGTACAAAGGGTACAATTCTCACTATTAACTGACTTTTGCCTCAATAAACTCCTGCTTATTAATAGTTAGTATGGTAGTTGCTAAGTTTAGATGTAAGTTTAAGTTTAGCGTCAGATTAAGGGATGTAGAATAAGGTCATGCAGAATAAGGCATTCATTTGTGCTTTATAAGTACTAATAAACAGCCAATATCCTAGTAATATGCATGCTAATAAACAGCTAATTAATAGCGAGAACTGGACTCTAACTAAAGTGTTACTGTATTTTCATAGTGTCATGGAGCCACAGTGTTTGTACTTTTCAGCTGACAAATAGCAGTTGTCTGTTCAAATTAAACTAGGACAGAAAAAAGTATTTTAACATCCAAAAAATTACACACATCACACCACAGTTTCTCAGTTGCAGGCACTTAACAGAAGCCCCTGCCAGATTAACTTCACCCTAATTCAGTCTTATGATGAATTCATCTAAAAGCAACATTTAGCAGACAGCCTTACCCAGAGCGTCCAACAGAACACTTTAACAATCGCTCCAGACAAATCAGAGCTCATTGAAACCTATTTACACGACCGTCACACCACCAGTCTGAAGAACTAGTAGAAAACCGAGATATTCTTATACCTGAACACCTGAATCCTGTGCTGATCTGTGGTTTTTCGCATCGTCCCCGTTTGGCACGCTCTACATATTCTCATTATTCGCCCGTTCTGTTTATTTCTGCGCCGAAAGTTTAGATATTCCAAAGTAAATCAGGCAGTCATGCTTAATTTACCTCTGATAGTGGGAGGGAACGTCAAGAGAGCATGCGAACTGGAATGAAATTACCAGTAAGCTCTCTGTACACAGGAAGTAATGAGAATTCACACTCTATGTGTACGTTATACGTTGTCAGAATACATGAGTGCTCATCTTCCCACAGACACCGTTTACACACACACACAAACACACACTCATTCATACGGCACAATTATAATTCATACACCCACACACATCTGCACACTGTACACACAGCTCTGTTTGCTCATAAGGGTCATACTCATTTTGGATCTGTTTTTCGTTTTCTCCTCTTCCTGTTTCTGTTGCTTTCTCTATTTACCCATCTTTTCCAGTCAGGTCTTCACTCAATGACTGATTCATTGGAATAGCTGTTTTCAGTTCTCTCTCGCTGTCTGTGTTTGACCTCTCCAACACCCAGAGAGTTTGGAAATGGAAAATCTGTCTGCATACTGTGCAGTATATGCTTTTTGCTGCATACTATTTTTTTTCTTTGCTTTTGTTTTCCTTTCTTGTAGATAACAGGGGAAACAATATGTAGATAAAGGTTCGAAAGAGTAGCGTGCTACATTATTCTCATGTGACCTTACTACATTGTGCATTTAATTTAGTCATCATCTTGGAAATAAATGTGGTTATTTTAAAAAATTTTAACCAATTTTTCCAGTCAAATGAGTCAAGAAGTTTTTAAAATAATGTTTGATGTTGCTTCTGATTCATTTGTGATGTCAGACCAATGCAGTGATGTGAAAATATGCAAAAAATATATTGCTAATATTAGATACATTACATAAATATATAGTTTCGTAAGTTTCATTTTTAATATGTTTTAAAGAATATATAAAAGCGGCATGGAACCCTATATCCCATATATATATGACTCCTCTTATAAACAATAATAATAAATTAATATAATATATTATAATAATTTTATAATAATAAATGATAAAAGAATCCTACATGAAAACATTTTATCACATTTTCCAAAAAAAATAGAAAGCTGTTTTCAACATTGATAAAAAGAAATGTTGAGCATCAAATTGGCACATTAGAAGGATTTCTAAAGGATCATGTGACCCTGAAGACTGGAGTAATGATGCTGAAAACTCAGCTTTTGCCACCACATCAAAACATTTACATTTTAAAATATTTTGAAATAGAAGAGTTATTTAAAATTGTATTTAAAATATTTCACAATATTACTGTTTTCGCTAATGCAGTATTGATCGTATCGACCACAAACTTTTGAACAGTGCCGTTTATATGCAAATATGACATAAAATGTCTTTCTAATGCGATTCCATTCTTCTTGGATGAGTATTTTTACTGATCTCATTACGATGCTTGAATGTATTTTGGGATTGCCGTACCTGAATATCCATTTTTCATACTCTACATCAAAACATTGCGATGCCTGTATCCACTTATAGAATTCAGGGTTTGCTAGTTGTCTGAGATATTTCCTCTAACCTCCTCTAATCTCTCCCTCTCTTTAGCTGACTATAAGCTACACGGATGTCCTCGCACCCAGCAAAGAGAGACGTTCACAATTACAAGAGCAATACCACTTCCTGTGTCAGTGCACTCGCTGTACCACTGAGGACAAGGTGAGCCGGGTGAACAGCCCTTCGGATCTATCCTTCTTATCCTCGCTTTATCCTCATTTTTCTATTTCTTTCACTTTCACCCCATCGCTTCTGGAAAAGGCTTCTCCCTGCCTCATTGTGTCCGGCGGGATCACTATCTATCATCCCTGTTCTCCTCCATGTTCTCCTTTTCTCGCTCTTTTGCTCTGTGTCTGTCCCACACAGCACTCGAAAGCATCTGATGATGTGTCAAGTCTGACAGACCAGTCCTAGACCATCACCGGTCTCTCCACACTGCCCCGGGGAACCTGTCCTCAGTAGGCCCTGTCATCTGTGATCATCACTGTGATGACAGGAGCTTGTCAAGAATAAAGCTTTGGATGGCATGCATGGGAGTGCAAGAGAGCGGATGAATGAATGCCAAAGATGGAGTGAGGAGAGATGGGAATTTAAAGGTGAAATGTGTCATTTTTTTGGATGCTAAAGTACTTTTTCCTCCATACTTAGTATGCACAAACAAGTCTTTTTTTGTTGTTGTTGTTGTTGTTTATTCCCAGAACATTGTAAACACTGAATTTTTCCACTTCAATTTGGTGGAAATTGGTATTTCTTTACAAATTTGTTTCTAAATAGCCTGTGTTCACATACTATCCATCCAAAATAGAATGCAAGATTAGAGTTAACGCAAACGCATCCCAAAGAAGATGTTGGTGAATTTTTTTTTTTTTTTTTTTTTTTGGGGGGGGGGGGGCTGTCAAAGTTTAAATATGCATTTTTAAACATTGTAAGCAAATTTTTTATTGTTATTGTTATTTTTAATTGTCCTGTTTTTTTCTAAAAATGAATTGTGATTATTTTATTCAGATTATTTTTTGCAGAAATTACACACTTCACCTTTAAATGAATAATTCACTCAAAAAAATGAAAATTCTGTCATATATGTTTCAAATCTGGGTGAATTTCTTTCATCTTCTATGAAAGCTGACGTAACGGAATAAAGACTTTTTATCTCGCAGTTCTATCTAAGTATATTTCTCACAATTCAGAGAAAAAAAATCAATCTTTACAATGGCACGCACTGTATAAAGGTCCTAGATCACACAATTTTCTCAACTAACAACTTTTAAAAGTGTTTTATGGAGTATTTATCAACTGAAAGTTGATAAATACTCCATAAAAAAAAAAAGTTTTCACCGGTAAGTCTTTCATCAGCTGAACAATCTGTATAACAGTAAAATTCTATCCTTCACAGCCTCGTTTTCATCCTTGTCAAATATTAAATATTGCACTACCCTGACTAAGGGTGTTTAGTGTGAGATGTGAGGAAAAAAATTCTGAATTGTGAGATAAAAAGCTGCCGTTACCTTTTTTATTTTTTATTCTGTGGAGAAAACAAGCTTCCATATTCTACAGAACACAAAAGAAGATATTTAGAAAAATATCTCTTGTTTTTTTTTTTTTGTCCATACAATGAAAAGCAATTCAATTCAAGTTAAAAGGATAATTTTTGATATCAGGAATTACATTTTCACTAGTAAAAACATGATTTCTTGATATCACAAATGCATATGAACGATTAAAAGTCAAAGTGGCGCGAAGGCATTCGATTTCATTGCAATACTCTTCTAGTAAAAATGCCATTTCAGATATAAAGAATAATAGTTTTTACTATTTGAAATTTAATTATTGATATCAAGAATTTGATTTCTGCAAATGATGATATAATTGTTGATATCAACAATTCATGTTTTGACTAGTGAAAATGCCATTCCTGATATCAAAAATAGCCATTGTTACTAGTAAAATTCCATTCCGCATATCAAGAATTATAAATGATGAAAACTGAATTGTTGATATCAACAATTCATATCCTGGGAATGATTAAAAGTCAAAACGGCTTGCCATTAAGAAACAGATCTGGTGTCATGTGCGCTCAAACATGTCACTGCCATACACAAGCTCCCTCCAGGCTTATGTTGGGGTTATTTTGCACCTGCATGCCGGCATACCATGCTAAATAACTCTGCAGTGAGCTCAAGAGAAAGAGGCTTTATCCCTGCTGTTTACACCTACACAGCTGCTCAGGCTGACCTCTGCTTGAGTCATCTGTCAGATACGTGCAGATATGAATAAACGCTCTTGCTCAGGGCTGCTGAGATGGAGACTTGGGTTTGATCCTTCTGGGTCTGAATCCGAAATAGTGGAAGATTTTTGAGCAAGGTCTGTTTTTAGTAAGGTCTGTATTTTAGGACAACTGATGTGTGTGGTACAAACTCATATCCGCCCATGCATTTGTTTGTCTATCCATCCATCAATCCACCAAATAACCGAATGTAAGTCACTTTGGATAAAAGGTGAATATAGGCCTAGGCATCAGAATATCATAGAGAGTTGTGTGTGTGTGCGCGACCATGAGGTAATTACAGGTGAGGTGTGTGAAGTGTTCCACTGATGACATTCTGATGAGAGGGATTTGTTGATTCACCACCGGCTTTGCGGTAATCTGACGACCTGTGTGAGTGCAGGAGGACATACTGACACTCTAAAACAACAGAGCAGCTGTATGCGCAGTAAAGTACAGGGAGTGGTTGCTCAGGTTATCACCTTCCCAGAATCTCCAGCGGCCGGAGATGTGATTCAGTCTGACGGTCGTGTGGGGGGTCACAGATGTTCCTTCATTCATCAAGGACGTCTGGTCATATGAAACATGTCTCTGCTTTTTTCACTGTTTTAATGTTCGGTGTTCTTTCACATTTGCACCATATCTCCTTTAAACATTTTTATATATTTATATATATATATATATATATATATCCAGGGCTGGGTAGGTTACTTTTAAAATGTATTTCACTACAGATTACAAAATACATGCTTTAAAAAGTCATTTGTAACGTATTTCGTTACATTACTCAAGTTTAGTAACTTAATCTAAATACTTTAGAATACTTTGGAATACTAATAAGTGTGGAACAAACACAAAAAAATTAATTGCAAGTTTTTATCTCACAATTCTGACTTTTTCCCTCAGAATTGCGTGAAATAAAGTTGCAATTGTGAGTTATAAAGTCAGAATTATGAGATATGAACTCGCAATATTGAGAAAATTCAGAATTATGAGATATAAACTCACATACTAAACATTATATTTAGACATTAAAATTCAAAGTAATCACTTTGATGATCTAAAATACTTTTCAGATGTAACTGTAATCTGATTACCACCCATTTCAAATGTAACTGTAATGAAATACAGTTACTCAAATTTTGTATTTTAAATACGTAACTAAGTTACTTGTATTTCGTTACCCTATATATATATATAAGTTATTTTTGTTCTACTTAAAACGTGCATGCTTTTTTTAGTGAATTAACCCCACAACCCATTACATAACAAAAAAGGAGGATTTTTCGACAGTTCTGCTTGTTTTCCAACTACATTCTTATGAAGTATACACTTTTGTCAGTATAGTGCGTTTATGTGTGGTAGGACTATGTGAAATGGGATGCATTTGCTAAAGCGTTAGACTTTCTGTCATGCTTTGTTCGGTGGGATCTTTTTGAACTCGGCGCTCTCTAATCAGTACTGTAATGAATAACATGATTATTGAATTTACACAATAATAAACAACGTCTGAACCACCGTCTACAATTTGATTCCTGGCTCTCTCCCTGTAATTAGGCTGTTCATGTTAACAAGAAAATGGCTTTTTCATTGAAAAGGAGCAGCAAATAGAAAAGTTTTTGCATCCTGGACAGACCTCTTTGTGCAAGCAGCAATTAGATGTTTTATTTAATGCTTCAAAGCCATTTTATAATTATACAGACCTGACCAGAATGTAAACGGGATTCTGACATAATGTGCAGGTAAAAGGACTGTTTTTGTCTGATGAAAAAAACCTCAAGAGGGTTTGGTGTGATTAACAAGTTGCAGCATGTTTGCCGTGTTCAACAATAAGTGATTTCATGTGCAGTTTTCAGTTTTATTAGGGATTCTGTTGTTGAAGCAGAGCATTATGGTCCGGTGGAAACTTCAGGAAGTTAGCAGCACTCATTGACGGATGGCCTGCGGGTTTTTGGCCTCTCATGACATCCACATTTCGGTCAGCTTGCACTCTTCCTGATAAATTATTTATTAAGTTGGCATAGTTTGTTATGGACTGAGTGCACTTGAACAAAAACATATCTGCACTCTTTGTACAGCTTTGTGGTATGTTCTCTTGCCTTGAAGCTTGCCATAACATATTTCTAAAAACCAATGCAGGATCTTTCTGAAATTGTAGATATGTCACATGTTGCATCTATTAAATGAACAAAAATAAAGAACATACATTTTATGTCTTTTTGATGGACTTCTCACTTCATTTAAGTGCAGTTTTTTTTATTTTTGCTACTTGTTCGAGGTTGTAAATGCAAAGGTATGAAATGCTGTGGTCGTGTCATTATCGCTAAATATGACTATTTATCACTTCTATATAGAACCTTAACGGGTTCTTTTAGGTGCTTCATATATAGAACATTTTAGGGATTCCCATCATGGGATACTTATAGTGATAATGGCATAATGGAAAGGTTCTATTAAGGTCTTAAGAGTTTAAGGTGTGTGTGTGTGTACTTGTATTCCTTACATTATGGGGACCAAATGTCCCCACAATGTAAGTAAAACCAGTAAATCTTGACATTTTGGGGACCTTTTGTTGGTCCCCACAAGGAAACAAGCTTATAAATCATACAGAATGATCTTTTTTGAAAATCTAAAATAGCAGAACATTTTCTGTGATGGGTGGGTTTAGGGGTAGGGGGACAGAATATACAGTTTGTACAGTATAAAAACCATTACGCCTATGGAAAGTCCCCACGAAACACAAAAACACAATGTGTGTGTGTGTGAGATTAGGCAGTCTGTGTGTTGTCAGCAGTGTGACTGTTCACCTGTGATACATCACATGGCTTTGATGTCTCAGATGCACTTATACATGTATCCCCAGGGCCTGCACACACACACACACACACACACACGTCTTTCCGCAGGGATTTGAGTGTCTGACAGACCCCCCTATGGCTCTGACATGTCATCACACTTATCCTGAAATAAAGTTGCCCTCTCAGAAACAAGCCCTTTGAGTTTTCACGCACCTCACGGCTCTGTAATCCTGACAGCTTCTCTCATTCTCCTTTTAATATTTTGTGTTGTTTTGTAGGTATAAAGTTCTTTGATGTTTGATGACCTACACACACAAATTAGAACTATAATTCAGTAAAAGCTCAAGTGTATTTGGTCAAATATAACTTTGATAGCTTCAGTAATGAACTAATATAGGTTCATTTCAGTGTAACATTTTCTTGCTGTGTACAATTTTGTCAAGTTGTAATGCATGGCTATAAATAAATATGAGTTAAAAAAGCACTTCTGATTGACTTCATCTATAGATTCATACTTAGTTTGCTGTTGATTTGTTTTCTCAAAATGACAGGAATGTAATTTAATTATAAATTTAACAAATATGTACATTTATAAATAAATAAATAATGTTTAAATTTGTTTTAAAACTAAATGTAGAAATTTACAAAGCAATTTAAATATAGATACATTTATTTTAAATTTGTACAGTTAATTAGTAGTTATTCCCACCTAAGGGTAAATAAATAAATACATACACACATGCATCATTTTTAGCAACTTTTGATTGTGATTTTCAGTTGATTCCTACATGAAATAGTTTTTACTACTGTATGGCAGATGTATAAATATAATTATACATGAAAAAATACATTTATTAAGTAGATAAATTATATGTAAATGTTTAAAATAAAATGTAAATATAAATACATTCATTAATAAGTCAATTAAAAAAAAATATATATATATATATATATATATATCTATAAAAATTATATAAAATTATTTTATATGACATTGTTTTGTGAACAGGACTGTGACATGCTGGCTGGAGAGACGATGGCGTGGACATCCTTAAAAGACGCCATCCTTCACCTGGAGCAGCTTCAGTCGGAGCAGCGTATCCTTCACAGTTAAATCAAAGGATATTACGATCTAGCCTGTAGTGGTTTTGCTCTGGAAACAACTGCTAGACTTTGCAAACTAAGCCCGATACTGTAGTCGTATCAGTTTCCAAAAGACTGAAGTAAAAGGTGTGAGAGTAAAGCTGTCAGTTCTGTCTAGCTCTCTTGCTTTTACCCCTTGGACACGTATCTGATGTATAAAAGAAAATGCAGGCTGTTTTCCTGCTGAAATAACAAGCATTGCATTTTGGATTTTGTGTGCCAGTGTCTCCACCAGGCTTCCTAACTGGCTTAACCTGCCAGATTACTGTAGTTTTTGTAATACAGCCCTGCTTCTGTTTAATTGTGTCCTTATCTGTTTAATCAAAAGACTGGGAGGAGTTGCTGAAAGAGAGCCAAGCTCTTTTGCACAGATATGCAGATGTCATCCCGGACAGGAACATCTATGTGCTCAGGCTGCTGGATCTGGCCATGGATGCTTGCATTAGTCTGGACAATTATGACACGGCGCTGGAGTACGGCAATAGGGCTCTGGGACCTTACAAGTGAGTGTGTGTCTCTAAAAGGTTTGTGTTCTGTTTCTTCACTGTCAGATTTTCATGGTAAATCTCCATGGAATACACCTCCATCAAATCTATAAAAGTCCCATTAGAACTGTGACTCACACAGACTCGCTCGTGTCTGAAGAACAAAAACAGACAAGTGCAGCTTTAGGACAGAAAAACACTAGGCAGTATTGAAGAATAGATCCTCGTGGTGCTATTTATTTCATGACTAATAATAGGTAGCATATTTTTATGGAATTTTTAAGAGTCTTATTTATCGTTCTTAACTTATTTGTTGATCATTAAATAAAAACGATTCATTAATTGATTATTAAACGTTTTTGCTTTTGGTTTTCACTAATTGGAAATTTTTCAGTTTTTCAGGAAAAAAATTCACGGCTTTCACCCAAAGATGAAAATGATCCCATGATTTACTCCCCCTCAACCCTTCCTCGAAAAAATGCATCCATCCATGATAAAAGTAATCCATACGACTCCAGTGGGTTAATAAAGGCCTTCAGAAGCGAAGCGATTGCTTTTTGTACTAAAAATATCCATATTCAAAACTTAATTGAAGGTTTAGTTCAGCCAAAAATGAAAATTCTGTCATTAATTACTCTCGTTCTACACCGTGTGACCTTCAGAACACAGATTAAGATATTTTTGATGAAATCCGATGGTGAACAATTGAAATGAATCGTAATGAAGCCTCGTTTACTGAAATCACTTGACTTTAGCGCTCCGAAGCTGATTTTGAAATAGATATCCATCACTAGATATTGTTGAAAAGTCATTATTTTGGGGGGTTGTTGGCGCACAAAAAGTATTCTCATCGCTTTATAACATTACGTTTGATCCACTGTACTCACATGAACTGTTTTAAATATGTTTTTAGTAGCTTTCTGGGCATTGAAAGTGTTAATCATCTTGCTGGCAATAGAGGCCTCACTGAACCATGGGATTTCATCAAAAATATCTTAATTTGTGTTCTGAAGTTGAACGAATGTCTTACGGTTGTAAAACTACACGAGGTTGAGTAATCAATAACAGAATTTTCATTTTGGGGTGAACTAACACTTAACAACTATAACAACTAGCTTCCGACAGAAGGTCATACACATCGATTTGTGGCGAAAGTGGAGAGGATAGGGCAAAAAAAACACCTGCATTTATTTTTGATCAAATAAATGCAGCCTTGAAGATTCTTTCAAAAACATTAAAAAAAAAAAATCGTACTGACCTCAAACTTTTGCACTGCAGTGTAAGTATTGGAGACCTAACTGACACAGTTTCAGTTTCAATGTTTTAAAATGAACTATTGCATTTTGGGGGAAACCTAAATGGTTACCATGGTTGTTTTTTATTCTAACAGATTCATTTATTAGATGTTGAGAAAGTACATGTATATCTCTGAACATTTACTATACTTGTACATCCTGCTAGAATACAGTATGTTTCTTACCGTAATACCACAGGTTTTTTTTTTTTTTTTTTTCTGTAACCTTTATCCAAAAAAAGCTTGTTCAGCTGTGTTTAAATGGAACAAATGGATCAATTTAGGAAAGGGCAGACCCCTGGTGACACGCACCACAGAACGGTATTCATCACCAACTACCACTGAATCAATGTGCATGACACCAGTCGTGGTTTTATGCACAGTAGCCACTATAAGCCACTTCCTGTGAGATGCGTAGAACAGGAAACTCTAAAAGACCAATGGACACTGGTCTTCTTCTAAGGCAGGTATTTGTGAGTGCATCGTTGTAGTCAAGTAAAACAGAAGATCTTCTGTAGGAGGTTTGGGACTCTTCTATTGTTGTATTTCATTTGTGGTTTTTGGAAAAAGCTGTTTGGAAAGGTCTGCGGTGCTGAGAATAATACATACCTTCAGGCTAAACGCAAAGAGATTATTGACTTCCAGCTCCTGCAGATGTCAATTTGTAGCGGCAGTAGACCTCCAGTGATTTCCACTAAATCCAAAAGTAGACAGTAAAGAAACAGATGGATCAGAGCTTCAGAGGCATTGGACCTTAGAAAAAGGTGAAATTACCCAACAGCTTTTCCCCTGTCAAAGGGAGGAAATATGAATATGGTTGTTATTTTTCTACCGCACTGGATCCCGTCTTCCCATGTCAGCTCATGCAAAGCATGAATAAGTTTTTATATTGCCTGTTGGATTCTTATTCTCCAGCTTTATACTGTGTCTGATTAATGTTTATGGTGCAGAGGGAGGGCCGCCAATGCAAGGAAAAGGAAAAATGCTGCTAAAATAGCTCTTTAAATATGGAATTGACATTGAGATTGATGGTTGCCAGTGTCGCGCAGTTTCTGCTGTTATTACAACGAGATAAATGCGCATTTTAAAGAAAGTTCAATGCTGTACACAAGAATATTACAACCATTTGGTCATTTTCATTGCATATCCTTCATGCGCTAATAATTGCTGCTTTCACAATGGTTTCTGCACTTGTCTTTGACAAAAAGAGTTTAAGGCTGACATCTGCTACCTAAATTCTACCATTAATAATACATTAAATTGATCAATAGTGACAGTAAAGACATAATGTTACAAAAGATTTCAGTTTCAAATAAATTCTGATTTTTTTAACGTTCTATTGAGCAAAGAATCCTGAAAAAAGTAATAATAAGCAGCACATCTGTTTTCAACATTGATAATAAAATGAAATGTTTCTTGAGCAGCAAATCAGCATATTAGAATTATTTCGGAAGGATCATGTGACACTGAAGACTGGAGTAATGATGCTGAAAATTCAGCTTTGTATTACGGGAATAAATTACATTTTAAAATATATTGAAATAGTAAACAGTTATTTTAATTATAATCATATTTCATCTGTTCATTTTTGATCAACTAAATGCAACCTCGGCAAGCATAAGAGACTGTCAAAAACATTCAAATATGTTACCGAACCTAAACTTTTGTAGAATATTTTCCTGTGTTTAAATGTCATTTTTGTCAGATTGCTGCAACTTTTCGATTGCCATCAATGAAGAAAAATCTAAATATATATATATAAAGCGGAAGACATTGCAGACATAATCTCCATAGACCAGAGCTTCCAACTGTGCCTTGTTTGTTCCCCTTTTAATCATTATCATTGCGCATGCCCTCTTTATTTGTTTGGAAACGGGGTTTAAAAGTCATCAGGAGTCATAATTCATCAAACATTTGGGCAGAAAATCAGTAAAACTTACAGCAAGGCTGTGAAGGCTGTGAAAACGATTTTGTTTAAGTGACAGCTCCAGTCATCACATAACACCGGGCTTCATGACATTCCATTACAGCTTGATTCAGTATTCGTCATGCGCTTTTGTTCTGCGTTTCAAAATTGTAAGGTTCATTATTGGCCTTGTCTGGGATCCCAAATTATTTCTGGAATTGGCTCGTCTTGTGTTAGCGGTGTGAATGCTTTCTGAACAGGCAATTATTAGAAGTGGTCCTGCCCCCCTCCTCTTGTCATTGAGGCTTCAAGAGGTTGTGAAAGAGATACTGGCATTGCGACCACCTGACAAAGCAATAATAGATCTCTCACATCACGAGAGCTTGAGCGGCTTTGAATGGACTTCTCAACTCAGGAAGAAAATTAAATTTGGTTACCTCAAGAAACTTTTAAAAAATAGTTTTCTGTCAATGCTATGATGTATTTTCAAAGAAACTGGATCCTGTTCTACTTGTTGCATATTAACTAAGGTCGCTGCTGGCTATTTCAAGATAAATAGACATTTATTTATGCACCAATTCTATTCAGTCAGGCAGTTTAGTGTGAGATACTGAATTGTTTTAATTGCCCAAGTGCTTAATATATACCAAGTCATTCATTAGTGCATGCTTTTTATAGCCAGCCTTTTCACAATAATTAATTTGATTATAAAATTAGCATTGCGGCTTTTCATTACTTATGTATGATGATGCTTTGCATTTCACTTTGAACTTTTATTCATTCTTTTAAACCTAGACTGTGGGATTTTCAATCACTTGACAACTTACATAGTGGGTGATAAGTTTGATTTATTTATTTCTTTCACAGGGACCAAACAATAGCAAGCGAGGCATAGCCAAAAGAAATCATAAACTGCCAAACAATGCTTGTACGTTCCTCAGATGTCTCTAGGATGTTTTTTTTTTCCTTCCTCGGGTATATATATGTGTGTGTGTGTATGTATATATATATATATATATATATATATAGTTTCTTAGCAGCAGTGAAATTGTTATTTACTTTTTTACAAATTACAATTTAACTGATGCTAAGAAACTTTCATATCCAGTAGATTTTTTCAATTCATCCATCCATTGGCAGGTGTGGCAAAAAGTTTTTGCTTCTCTTTGTTAAAATCCCCAACTTTTTAGCACATTCTTCAGGTGTTTTTTCAATTAAGTAGAAAATTTGCACCCAGAGAAAAGTGTTTTTATAATATTCTATAGATTTCACTCCTCTTGTGTTTGTGAAGTTAAAGTCACACTCACACTGCATCTATCAGTTTAAACACATCACAGGTTTCAGTACCTGTTGTTCAGTCTGGAAGCACAAACTATTTGCATTTTCACATCCAGGTGTCTGTGACTATCAATAGCTCAACTGTGGTTGGCTCATTAACAAAACATTACAATGTGAATATATATATATAATTCTTGCTATTCAGTCATGCAGAAGTGGATATGAGGCTTTCTGTCTATCATTTATCTATTAGAAGATAAAGTGGCCTTTAACAACTTTAACTTTAACTAAAAAATCTTTATTTTTGCATTGTTTTTTCTGGAAATATGAAAAAACTTTTTTAACTTAAAGGTGTCATGAATTGAGAAATCAAATTTTCCATACTTTTTTACATGAGGTCATTGGGCTATAAAAATTTCATGTAACTCAAAACGTCCTTGTTTGTTCAAAAACTGCTTTTATTGAAACCAAGCAGCCAAAATGACTTTTTTGTCTCCGAATGACATCATATTGTGACGAAAGACCCCCTCTTTTGAAGAAGATAAACCCCTGCTTCAACATCACTGCCTCTTTTGCCCTGCCCACCGATTCATGCATGTACAGGAGGTGAATAAATGACAGACACAAATATGCAGGATTACTTGAGCAACAGAACAATAGACATCCCTTCGAGGATAAGGAAGATGTCGCGCAGTACCAAATTGCGAAAACAATAGTCTTTGCATTGTCCTCCTCGGAATCCTAACATTAAGAAAGTGTGGACATTTTTAACAAAGTTCTAGATCACATTAGTAAGACACTGTTAATTTGTTTGCTTCATTTTACTGCGGATTCGTTTTTCAACGAGACATAGAGACTGAAAATAATTGATGATGCAGTATAGCTAGCTGCTCAAGATGGCGTCGCGGATGACTGCCTCGGTCCGGAGCTCTCCAGTTGTTTTAATTTGGAATGAACTGCTGAATATTCGGCAATACACTCTGCTTACATGTGTTCAGAGTGGATCGTGACAGAATCAGCGTGGAAATTGCTTGCCAGTGGGACATGTTTCTACTTCAATGAAAAGTGGTGTACAGATGTAACCGTGTTGACGAAAATGTGCTTTCCCGATCTCTTTATTAACTGTGAACCCTTCTGTTTGCTGCGGGAGTTTTCCTCGTTCATTCTCGTAAGTGTTATTCCTTCGCAAGCGTGTGTGAACACAGCGCTTAAACTGCTGACTGATCAGATCACAGACCCGGACTCTCTTATAATTGTTCTAGGTGACCTTAATCAAGCAAACCTCACCTACAACACTTTACATGCCGCATCAGAAACAAAACTATTTTGGACCACTGCTACACCACAGTAAAGGATGCGTATCGCTCCATTCCTAGAGCAATTAGGTCATCTTCTCCAGACCTACAGGCAAAAACTTAAATCTGCCAAGCCTGTATAAGGACTGTGAGGAAATGGACCAATGAAGCAAATCCGGAATTACAAGTCTGTTTTGAGTTCAATGACTGGAGTGTTTTTGAGGCTGCTGCCACCGATCTGGATGAGCTCACAGATTCTGTCACATCATACATCAGTTCTGTGCTTTGATATCAGGACTCATTTAACATACAACAATGGCAAACCATGGTTCACAGAGGATGGCTACAGGAATGGGGACAAAATCTTGTGCAATCAGGCCAAAAACATACTGACAAAAGACATAAGAGTGCCTAAGAGAAGCTACTCTGAAAAGCTGAAAAACAGGTTTTCAGGCAACGACCCCGCTTCCATGTGGAAAGACATTACATAGTACAAGAAGCCATCCCCCAACTCCACAGGAAATCAACAACTGGCTGACGACCTGAATATGTTACACTAGCCTGTCTAAAAACCTGTGCTTCAAACGCTCCATCACCACCCCCACCCCAAAAAATTAAAAAATCGTAGGAGTTAGTGACTATAGACCTGTTGCTCTAACATCTGTGGTTATGAAGTCATTTGAGAAATTGCTATTGGCTTACCTGAGGGACATCACAGGACCCTTGCTGGATCCCCAGCTTATCGAGCAAACAAGTCAGTGGATGACCCAGTAAACATGGGACTGCAATATATCCTGCAACGTCTAGACAATCCAGGGACTTGTGTCAGGATCCCTTTGTGGACTTCAGTTCGGCTTCCAATACCGTCATCTCTGCATTCCTCCTGATAAATTTAACCCAGCTCTCTGTTCCTAGCTCTGTCTGTCAATGGATCACCAGCTTTCTGACAGATGAGTGTCTCTGACAGTGAGAATGGAGTAATTCACCTCTGAAGGTCCGATACACTTCAAATGAAATCGAAAAATGAACTGGTGTGACATCATTTCGAACAAAATCAGGCTGAAACAAAGTTCGTTTTGGAAGTTCGAAACAGCTTGCCAAAGTGAACTTTCTGGAAAAGAAAAACACCATTGTACTACCATTGGTCCGTTTTTCATGTTTAATTCGGTACATATCCACGTCGCCATGATCAGATGCTTTTCTTATGCTTTATTCAAAAATCCGTGCTGAGAGTTAAGCGAGCAACATTTTTTACATATTCATCTAATAATATGTAAATATGATATAATTCATCTGAAGTAGGACAATCTCATTGAATCCATTGTGAAAAAAGCCAGCAGATGTTATACTTCCTTCGCCAGCTGAGGAAGTTCAAGCTGCCAAAGGCACTGTTGACGCAGTTCTGCTCTGCACCTCATCTACCTCATGAACCGTTAAATGTTTTCACCACTGTGCAATGATAACAGTGTGTAATATCACTTAAATTTATCTGACAATACCCTACCTCTTCTTATTCCATTCCCTGTTCATTCTTTTCTATTCTGTTTGTATATAGCACACCTGTACATACAAATTTGTCCATTTTTTTCCCTTATATATACCTACAGTATATGTGTCTTATTCACATATATATTTTTGATCTTTATTTTGCTATCTGTGTACGTTTGTTGTCTCTGTGTACTGGAAGATTCTTCTGTCACCAAAACAAATTCCTTGTGTGTGCAAACATACTTTGCACCCAAGCTCTTTCAGATTCTGATTCTATATTGGATCCGACAGCAGAGTCTTAACACACAAGTGTGAGTAACAATGTTTTTACAATATGTCACTATTGCTTTGTCCGTTAAAGATCGCTTGATATGTAGTCACTTTACTTTCACGCTACTGAAAATGATGAACGATGATTGGGAGACCAACGATGATTGTACCATGAACAATGGTACATTCATTCATATTTCATTTACACAAAGCACTGTAAGTTATCCTTTGTCAACTACAACTGTGGTAACTCCAAGTACTTCATTTGCCACAACCAAGACTTGTAAAGCACATGTAATGCACATAAATCTTTCACATTTGGCAATTCTTTCAATTAAGTAATGAGATAAACATCTTTCTGTAATGTCTTTGTTTAAACACTAATGTATAATGTAATAACTATCTCACAAATACATGACTAATAAATATTAAAAAAAGTAAAGATGATTCATTACCACGCTGTCGCAGACTGGAGTATCGCAAGTTTTCAAAGCAATTCTGCATGTGCAGTGTTTTGTTTTTGAGGTTACAGTTGAGTTAAAGGTCACTTGATTAAGCATTCTTTCTTACATTCCAGACCAGTTCAAGTCCTCTATTAAAACGAGACAAGCTGGCATATCATTAATATGCAAATTAGGGCATTAAGCAGTTAATCCAATGAAGTGGAATAAGGAACATTCCTGAGAGTCCGGCTCCATGCGATAACTGCCAAGGGCATCCTGGTCTGCAGAGTTTCCCTTCACTCCAGAAAAACACTGACCGCTTGGCTTTGACAGTTTCAGAGCTCTGCAAGGGATGTTTGTTGGATGTTCATGAGTGATTTCACTCTAATGTTTATGTTCTTTGTCCCATTGCCTGAAGTGTTGTTTTGCCTCTAACTAGTAATAGACATTGTGCATCTAGTTACGTTGTAAACAAAGCATTCTTCAGACCTGACTCACTGCGTGTTTATCATTTACATGCAAAGTTTTCTGTTTTAGATCACACAAAACAAGAGAAGCGTGTGTCCGACTTCATTAGATCACTTTTTTGTTTTTATGTAGTTGAAATCTCCAGGACTAGTGGAAGAACCTGACCTGATCATTCCTGTCATTTGTCATTACATTACAGAGTGCATGAACATTTATTTAAAACAATCAGAATGTATTTTATTATCATGCCCACAAGCTTAGCATTTCTAAATTTGTAAATGCCGTAGGTGAGCTTCTTCAGTGCTCTATGAAAATTTAATTGACTACTGACCAAGCCATGCTTAGTCACTACTGGCTTGTAAGGCATCACTTTTATCTCATTGCCAAATAGCATGTGATCTATTCACAGGAGGTTCAGTCATAGTTCATCAGTCTACATAGTCTGCAGTCTTTGCTTGAGGCACCTTCAATGATGTACAACAGCATACTGCTCTCAATGAGTTCAGTCTATTTCTGTCTCCAAATTCCTACATCATAAGCAGCGCCAAACAAATTTGCAGAAGTAATGACTGTTTTCAGACAGGTTTTCTGAATACTCACTCCATCAGCTTTTTGCTCAGACCAACAGATCACTTAAAACTCACTGATGTCTAATGCAAAGATAATTGACATTTTTTAATTGCTTCCATATAGATAATTAATATTCAGTATGCACTGACGGTATCGGATGAGAACAACATCTGAACTGAATCGAGCTGGATAATGACACTAACTTTGCAATAAGGATACTATTCCCTTCTGAAGAGCTGCTTTATAGCTTGTTTCATAATTTATAGATTTTACAATATTAATACTATTATTTTCCTGTTTTTTTAATGTAAAGCTGCTTTGAAATAATTGCATACTGTAATACTGTATTTGGTTGGAAACTTCACCACCGTTAAAAAAGGATGTTCTGTATAGTATAAAAGTTTATTACATAAAATGGAAATAGGCATCGGATCTGTATTGTATAAAGCACTATGTGAAAATGACATCTTGAAGACACTATACAGTACGTGGGGTTGTGATACCACTGCAAGGCAAACAATACTGTGGCCTTTTGCAGTAGAAAATGAAACACTAAAATAGTTTTACAAATTTAATGTAATTGCACATTCATTTCCACAATGTTGGCAAATGTGCATTTACAATGCGTTTGCACAGTTTCACCACTGTTATCCGATGTTGATTTAAGCAGATCCTGTCGTGTTCTCCTCAGCACAAAGCAGCAGATCCTGGGGCGTTTCAGCTGCGAGTACCTTCTGATATCTGACAGTCTCTCTCAGCATCCCATCCTGTTCTGTAGCTCACACTATCCAGTCATCTATGGGGCTGAAATGCTCAATGTATTGCATAGAGGACAATTAACACTTACATTATCGAGCCAAATTGGCAAAAATATTGCAAGTTGGTTGAATAAAACATTTTGAAGCATAAGTATCAGACATTTACGTCGCTGCGTTGCTCATGAACTCCGGTTGGAATGTGCACACTTTTCTAGATCTTTTCCACTTAATATATTCAGTCACGCTAATTAAAGCCTAATTATTTTTAATGAGCTGCCACTGAAATGGATATTTTACCTACTGCCGAAACACCAACAGGTGGTGTAAAGAAAAGCCCAAAATTCTACATAAGTATTTCAGCAATGCATATTTCTATTCATAGATGCTGTATGAAACAGAGCTGTTATGTTGAAATATGTATGAAGAATCTCTTCTGCTGTGCGTACTGCTTTTACCTCAAACTTTTTAGTTCTGTTCATCTCCAAGCAGAAAGACAAATAGAGGCCACTTTATTTCATGTACGTTGGCCGCAAAACGTATTTGAACACTTAAGCTACATTTAAAAATGTATGTTGTGTTTGTTGGACAGAAAAGTAACAAAAGCACAGTTTTAAAGCAAAACCCACTTTTGGCAGTTTTTAAATAAATATAAATAAACATAATACTAACATAATATTATCTCACTTTAAGTGTCCAAATAGTTTTTGGGGCCACTGTATATTATACATAACCTATAATATTTTATAATAAGGTTCCATTTGTTGACGTTGGAAAATGAGTAATACATTTGTTGCAGTATTTATTCATCTCTGTTAAAGTCCGGATGAAGTTGTGATAGTGTCTTCTTCCCTATTCTGACGTTTATCGGAGTAAAATAGCTACTCTAATTAGGAAAAAAATGTAGGGTGGGATTTTGCCCATCCAGATTGTTTTATGGTTTGATATTTGTTGATCTCATGTGAGTGACAGTTTGTCCCGCCCTCACGCCAGTAAACGCATCATCAGAGAAGAGAAGAGATGTCGCTGAAAAAGGAAGGGGAAGTTATTTTGGTTAAAGGTTGCAAAGGCATGAATTTAAAAAATAAAGATGTGCATGGATAAATCATTTATAATAAACACTGTAATATTCCATAAAAATCAATTGTAAATTTTGATTTCATGTTAGTTCATGTTACCATTAAATAATATTTACAGTTACAACTTTTAATTTAAATAATGCATTAATAAATGCTGAAGTTAACATTAAGATTAATAGATGCTTTAGAAGTATTTCCATTGTTATAATGTTAGCCAACAGAACCTTATTGTAAAGTGTTAAAAATGTTTTGAATTATTGCAGCTGCTGAAATTGTTGGTTTTTAGTTGCACTGACAGCTTCCTTGAAGTGTCCTTTATGAGGTAGAAGAACTTCCTTTGTCCTCGTCTCACTGTCATGACTCAGAAGAAAGATTGGAAACTTGAACTTCTGCTGAATCGGCGCCAGAACTTCATCGCTAGTGTGTGTTCTCCACTTCACTTCACTTAGAAATGAGTAGGCCGGGGTCAAAGCGAACCCGATCTTGCTACACAACACAGTGATTTAATTAAAAGGCTCCTCGGTTTTTCAGGGTCAAAAAATATGTGTCGGCTGTCAGCAGTTCAGAGGGGAAATGGGTGTGAAATGTGTGAGAGGGATTGTTTTGGGGGCACCTACAGCATTGCTTCATAAAACGGATAAAAAAATGGAACCACACACAGTTCTGAGAAGCTGCCAGAACGTTCCGGAGGCCCAGGAAGGCATTAGTGACACTGAGACCGCAGCGTGGGAGTCTGAGTAACAGAGAGGGCGCTGACTAAACCAAGTGTTGCGACGTGCAGAGGGAAAGGGACGGGGTTGAGCAGGATCGGATTGTAATGCAGGGCTTTGTTGTGAGTCTGAGGGTTCAGTGATGGAGTCAAAGGTGGACGACTGAGGGACGGGGCAGTTAGAGGCGATATAAAGGTGATAATGTCGTGAGTCATATAGGTGATGGTGTGACTCTGGTGTAATAAAGCATGTTCCCATGCTCTGGAAGAGAAGGGTCTCAGAAAAGAGATTCAGAGACCCAGAAGATTCTCATACATCAACATGTTCATGAATAAAAATATGCTATTTATAAAGAAAACAGCCTTTCTGCCTTCATGACTGTTGTTTTTTAAGCCGAAATGTAGAACATTTTAGTGCTCAAGGGTTGATCTTTCTACACTGAGGAAGCTTAATTGGATATTTTCATTCAAGTTTTTGAGGTAGGCAGCACAGTGGCTCAGTGGGTAGCGCTGTCACAGGAAGAAGGTCCCTGGTTCGAGCCCTGGATTCCTTTCTGTGGAGTTTGCATGTTTTCTCTGTGTCATTGTGGGTTTCTTCCGGGTGCTCTGCTTTCCCCCACACTGTCCAAAGGCATGCAGGTTAGGTGGATTGGACATGCCAAACTGGCAGTTTGTGTGTGTGTGTGTGTGTGTACTTGTATTCCTTACATTGTGGGGACCAAATGTCCCCACAACGTAAGTAAAACCAGTAAGTCTTGACAAGGAAACAAGCTTATAAATCATACAGAATGATCTTTTTTGAAAATCTAAAATAGCAGAACATTTTCTGTGATGGGTAGGTTTAGTGTAGGGGGACAGAATATACAGTTTGTACAGTATAAAAACCATTACGCCTATGAAAAGTCCCCATAAAACATGAAAACACAATGTGTGTGTGTGCGTGCGTGTCAGTGTCAGTGTCCCAGCACTTTCAGGGTGGGTTTTGTCAGGAAGGGCATCTAAATTCAATGCAAGTGTTTGGATAATTCAGATGAAGCGGCCCCGGCAAATGAGAGAGACTAACGCTAGGAATTTATATATAATACGTTTTTTGTGTTGTTTCTGTGCCACCAAATGTCTCCCAAACCCTTCTCTCCATCTGCCATTGGTCGCCAAATAGATAGCCCCACCCCCAAACTTACGTAATTGTTTGTGTTGCTTAGTCACATTTTTAATATCATTAGCTGCCAGAAAAATAATCTGAGTTTATAATAATGAAATATCCGATGTTTGAGACATTTTTGAGGTCTCTGTAAATCGGTAGCGCTTTACAGTAAGGTTTTATCCATTAACGTAATGGCTAACTTGAACTAAAAATACATTAACAGACTTTTATTAATTTCAGGTTCGAATTAACATCAGCTAATGAATCATCAATGAACATAAACAATATATGTTTCTAAATTAATATCGAGAATGTTGCTCATTATTTATTCATTTCATGTTTAGAAATGCATGTGTATTCAACACGCCTCCATGAATGTAAAAAAAAGGCTCAGTGATTGATTACACATTGAGTTCACATGCATTCACTAGCATCAGCACCACAAACAACCTTCACGTCGTCGACTGCTGCGCAGAGAGAGTTATTTAAGATTAATGTCACCTGGCAAAAGCACTTTTAATGCATGGAGATGCAAACTGCAGATTACGGTGCCAGGGCTTTGTTAAAGTGCTGTCATTGTCTGTCTGGTAGATTACCGACACATGCTATTGTCTTTCCTGGGTGCGGTACTTTTTTACAGCTCCCAAACAAGTTGCCGTTTGCCGAGGAGATAGAAATCACAATTTAATATTCCTCCAAAGTGGTCCCGGCAGAGATACAGCTCTTTGTTCTTGGTAATGATCCAGCGTGGAGATGAATAGAAAGGCTGAGCTAACACTAATGGGAGTGTTAACAGGTCGCTGCGGCACGCGGCCCCTCCTCTGACTGTTGCTACAGCAACGGAAAGTGCCGCTCTAATACTGATGGTTTTCTCTTGTTTGGCTGGTCAGGCTATACCATTGATGCATGATGGACTTCAACAGAAACATACCAGTTTTGAGCAGTGGTCGTGTTCGTCAAGCCAGTCTAGTTGTTCAGATATGTTGTTGTTTGAACAGTGAGTACATTAATGGCAGTGTTTATTGTCACAACTCTCCTGAGATCATTTGGTGTATGTATGTATATATGTGTGTGTGTGTGTTTGTGTATATATAACATATATGTATGTATAAATTCTTGAGCATGTAAGTGCAATAAAAATAGCCTTAACAATTTTTATATTCTAACTGTCTGTATTGGAAGATTCTGTTGGAGAGCTTTTAAGGTCTGAAGTGTTTGTCCTTGTAAAACTTGAAACCTCATTCTTTTATTGTAACGTTTGAAGAGTTTGATATTTCTAGACATTTTTACAACGAACAAAATCACCAGGGTCTTTAAAATGAACCTGAGGAGCTTAGGTTATCAATCTCTGCTATTGGATGACCTTGACGGTGGACCTGTAACTCCTGACAATAAAATCTGCACTACATGATGAAGACTGTCATGAGGAATCCCAGTAGAGAAATATTTCACAATACAAGTGTGGCCAGACAATGACTGAGCTTCTCTGTGAAGAAAAAAAACAAAACCTCTGAGAGTTTTGAAGAACTGTAGCAATCATCTTCATCGTTGCTTTTACTGCCAATGATTTGACCTTTCAGTGAAAGTCAGTCAAGGCCATGAAGATCAATCTACAGCTTTACTGAGCTCGTCGAGTCATGAGTTGGAAGACAAATGAAACAAAATCCGGTACCAAATGTGCTTGAGATGAACACGAAATCATTTTTTGATGAACATTCGGAAAATACTTATTGAAGTAAAATGGGTTGCAAGTGATGTGTTCATACCGTGTCCCAGGAAGCACCTCATATATTCTTATGTTCTTGTCAGAAGAGGGCTTTGTGAATTTATGTCCTGGTTTTAGAGCGGCAGACAATCAGCCTCTCTCTGGTTTGCCCATCTCAGCACAGAGGATCACCCATAAGCCTGGCCTACTGCCCTCGGCTCATTGCGGATGAATGGGAAATGTGGAATAAAGGCTTTGCTTTCTTGCGCTGCTGACAGGGAACATCGCCTTCACAATCCTGGAAGATATGCTGATGTTAGTGTGTTTCCTGCCAGGATCACCGCCATTAATCTGATGTGCTCAAACACCGTATATATAAAAGAAATGTTGACTTTTTTTGTGTGTCTAGTACATCAGTTGTTTGGTGTGTTCTCCTAACAAGGGAAGCATTGTTATTCTTGCTTGCAGATGCTTAATTAAAGTACATTTCTTTGCTACAGATTCCCTGCTGTGACCAGAAGTTTAGTGTTAAGATGATGGGATATAATGTATGGCAACTGTATTGATAATTGAATAATATGTTTCTTGGCATCTCTCTGATTAAGCCGATATTAGAAGCAGATAATATCAGAACTTGCTTTCATTAATATCAGAACTTTTTTTAATATTTTTTTTTTTCGTTGCAGGCTTCAAAGGTACTGAACAATTATTCGTCTTTTTTACTCAAGATTCAAATGTTTTGTGCGTAATTGTTCTTGCGTGTGGAATTCTAGACTGTGCTGATTTATTATATCAGCAGTCATCAGATAAAATATTGTATATTTAGATTTATTTTTTATTAATTATTAAATTAATAAATTAAAATGTGTTTATGCTTTAAATGTATTCATTTTGGACATGAGGTTATTTAAGGCAGTGTTGTTATTTTATTATTATTATTTATAGTATTTATTATTAATATTTTGAATTAGTTTTTATTTTTATATTTTCAGTTTTCTTTTTAGTTTAAGTTAACATGAACTAATAATGAACTGCACTTCTACAGCAATTATTAATCTTTGTTAATGTTAATATAAATATTGCTAATGCTAATATATTATTATTTTACTTAAATCTGCATTTGTTAACATTAGTTAATGCACTCTGAACTAATATGAAGAAACAATGAACTGCTGGACTAACATTAACAAAGATGAACAAATACAGTGACAAATGTTTCATATTAACTAATCTTAACAAATTAACCTTATTGTAAAGTGTTACCCATATTTCTATTTAGCTTTTTTGTTTTTTTTTTGTCAGTTTTAGCTTTAATTAGCCTTATTTCAATTAACAATTAACTTTTTTAGCATAGACTGTGCATCTCTGTTATACAATATGTTTTTGTAGTTGAACTAGAACTAAAGTTGCTCTTCAATTTTAGTATCTTGCATCTCAAGATATACATATACATTCCTAAACCTGGTTAATGTTATTTGTATATTTGCCGTGTCAGTGTCATTGATTGGATCAGCGCAGCAGGTGACCTGTTTACATAGGCTAGTTTTAGCACTGCTCATGCTTGTAATACTAATCGAAGACGATAGTACTGAATCGACTACAGGTAAGAATGAAACGGTCTCTTCTTCACTCAAATTGCCACGTTTTCTCTCAGAATTTGACATTTTTCCTCTCAAACGCTGAATTTTTGTTCATATGCAACGAGAGGTGTTTCTGTGACTGTCCAAAGCAGGCAAATATGAGTACACGATTGGTTGTATATATATAACACTCTAACACGGCATCGTTTCACACTGTAGTTTGGCACTGCAACAACAGCGCTAACCCTGCTCCGGGTAAAAAGCGGTGCTTTTAAATTACATGTGTGAAACGTTCCTTTACCCGGGGTTAAAAGTGGTCTTTAGAACATCGATAACCCGGGATTAAACGCAGTGTGAAATCGTTGCCAATTCTACAAATTTTCCTGTGCTTCCTCCCCCAGACTGTACTACTGCGATCCTCATCCGTCCAGAGCGGTGGAGCTGCTGCGGGTGGGGAAGCTGCAGCACTACCTGGGCCGACTGAAGGAGGCTCAGGGGAGCTTCACACAGGTCTGTTATCACATGATCTTTGGCCGTATAACCTACTTCAGACGCATCAGGACTGTAACGAGACCCTCGCTGGTGATCGAGCTCACCGATTGTCTGATTCTTGTCTAAATGGTGGTATGGATGTCTCCGCCTGACTTTACCGTCTGTCTGCTGGTGTTCGATCAGATTTTATGATTTAAAACTCAGGCAGACTATGTGCAAATGGCAAAATAAGAACAAAAATGTTGCAAAAAGGCAAAAAAAACTTAGATATTGTTGACCAAAGAATAACAGCCCTTTATATTTAAATTATATATATAGTGTTATAACAGTGTTAATATGCCACATATCTTCCAGTACAATTTCACCCGTGTCACTCTTGGTGCACCAACCAAATCCCACAGTAACATAATGGCTCCTCTGGACTCTCTTAACTCCCGTTTCAATCCTTTAAATGAATTTTCTTCCTTCACATGACAATCATTTAACTCAACCGTCTCTCTTCCTCCTCAGGCCTATGACATCATGAAGGTGACCCACGGGACGGAGCATTCCTTGACTAATGAGGTGAGGAGAAAACTGAGCGAGTGCCAGGCCGAGCTTGGTGGCGTCTGATGTGTGGCACGCACAACCCCTGCGTCATCATATGGAGACCGACACCGACCCAGCCTCTCTGCCTTTCCGCCGACACGTTGGCTGTCAATCAACATGCCGCTATATTAGCTGTCAAATGGAAGGTTTCGGGATGGTCGTGTCTGCCACCTGCTTTTGTGCCGTTGTGTATCAAACCAGCTGGTTTAGAATTCTATTGAAAAATATGAATAATTTTTCTCTGCTGCTTCTACTTAGCTTGCCAGAGGGGAGAAAGCAACATTACCGCCATGCTTTTCATTCAATTTCCATATTTTTATTTAAAAAAAAAAAAAATTTTTCAATAATGACAGCTTCTCACTTTTAACACCCAATCCAAAGTATAGAGTATTACCCTACATGTTTTCAAAAGAAAGTCCAGCTCCTTGGTATTTTGAGCCTACTAAATTAATGGTTACAATAGGAGAAAATATTGTTAAATCTAAGTCACTCCTTGTTTTATTTGTACAATAGATGCATATTATTAGAACAGATATGTTTGATATCATATTAGTTTTTAAATGCAGTGGATTGTGACATTAATATGTTTCATGTTGTTCTGGTCTGGTAAAATTTAAATAAAGTTATTTAATTAAGTGTTATTTTAGTATTGTTTATGTACTATTATAGTATTTTTAATTAGCTTTTATTTACATATTTTTAATTTTAGTTATGTGCTTTTGGGATTTTATCAAGTTTTTTTTTGTTTTGTTTTAGTTTTAGTAATTTCAGTACTTTAATTTTTACTTGCCCAAGCAACATTTCTATTTTTTCTTTTTTAAGTTTAGGTTTTTCATCTAATATTTAATATTTAATTTGATTTCAGCTTCATTCAAGTGACCGGCAATGATTTTTAGCCGTTTTAGTTTACAGCACCGATTTAAATATGACATTTCAGACTGCCATTTTTGATCTATGTGCTGGCTACCTTCCCACTACGTTCCTTAGAGATCAGATCTGATTTTTTTTTTTCATTCTCAACGAATCTGATTTAGCACTACATATGGATGTGGTTCAAATCAGAATCGAAAAGATCCGATTTCATGTGGATTGTGCTGTTCACATTGTTATGAAGAAAACAGATTGGGATCATTTTTGCTTGCATTTGCTTGCTACTTGAATGTAGCCAAGTTCCCTTTCAGTCGGTCACGTTCGACGTACGTCAGAACTGAACCGACGAATTGGGATATCGCACGAGAGCCCTATCATCTTCGAGTGTAAACTAAACGAGCCAATGAAGATTGGCGTGCGAGCTTTCGCGTGCCGCACTCCGCCCCCGCGAGCGGGTATAAATACGGAAGCGGCAGCGCTCGCACTTTGTCTTTCGCTTCGGAGCCGTGCAGTGTTTGCTGTATCGTCTGAAGAGTGTGAAGTGAACGGAGAGCTAAAAGAACGAGAGTTCCTGTGCGGGTGTGACGGCGCAACAGCGATCCCGCGATCCCCACGGTCCTAAAGACTGCTGTTTTTACAGCAACCTGAGAGAGCAGTATCAGAGAGAAGGGTTGCGATTTGGGCCGGTGGTGCGCGCTCTGCAGGCTGTAAAGTGTCTTGCAGCAGCGCTGCGGTGAATCCCTGTGTGCTTCAGCACAGTACTAAAAGAGCTTTCAATTTCCTTCACGGGCGTCGAGTACGTCTTTTTCAAGATGTCATTCCGCTCGTGCGCTGCTGGATGCGGTCGTTCCCTGTCACCAGCTGACGGGCACAATCGCTGCATCACGTGTTTGGGCGTTCAGCACGCTGAGGCAGCTTTTGTGGATAGTTCATGTTCTCATTGTGGGAACATGACTATCGCGGTGTTGAGATCGCGGCTTGCTTACCTTGGTTCTCAAGGCCAAGCCCCCGTCCCTGTCCCCCGATCTAGCGCCCCCCAGAGGGTCGCTACTTCCGCGGATAGGCCGGGAGATCTGAGGATCACGGTCAGGGCTTCCCCGCCGAGCCAGTCTCCGTGGGCCCCTGGTCCCTCACACACACCGCAACCCGTGGTGATGCCAGAGGAGCGCGTTGGTCCCTCTCATGAGCGACCAGCCGTCTCTTTTGGTGCGCCGGCTGATGATCAGATGTCGATTGCGGCATCGGAAGGCGGGCTTGAGTCATCTGGAGATGAAGGCTCTGATGCGCCACCTCCTGGGGGTGTGGCGTTTTCCAGCCCGATCCAGAATTGACGGCCATGCTTGCCCGGGCCGCCGGGAGTATCAGGCTCGAGTGGAACCCTCCACCGTGTCCCGAAACCTCCCGGCTGGACGATTGGTTTCTCGGGGCAGCCCGTGCTGGTTCTCAGCGCTCTGCCCCGGTTCCTTTCTTTCCGGAAGTGCATGGGGAGGTGACTAGATCGTAGAGGGCACCTTTTTCTGTCCGAACCGGTTGGGTCCCTCCTCCGCCTTCACCGTCCTGGATGGCGGTGCAGCTAGGGGTATGTGGGGATCCCCCCAAGTTGAGCGCGCCAACTGGTGGGGTACCCGCGCCTCCCGTCCCGGGCCTGTAAGTTCTCGTCCTTCTAACGGACGAGCCTTGCAGAGCCTGTGGGCCGGCTGCATCTGCCCTGCATGCCATGGCGTTGCTGCAGGTCTATCAGGCCAAGGCACTTCGTGACATGCCCCAGGGCGGTCTTGACCAACAGCTCGTGGAAGAGCTGCGAGCCGCCACCGACCTCGCCCTCCGGGCGACGAAGGTGACTGCGCGCTCGGTTGGTCAAGCGATGGCCACGCTGGTGGTTCAGCAGTGCCATCTCTGGCTCAACCTGACGGACATGAGGGAGGCTGATAAGTATCGGTTCCTGGACTCCCCTGTGTCCCAGGTTGGGCTATTCGGTGACGCGGTCGAGAGCTTCGCCCTACAGTTCTTAGCCGAACAGCAGACGGAGGCTCTGAAGCATGTCCTGCCCCGGCGTGTAGCTGCTGCCTCCACCCAGCCGCCGGTGGCGGCCTCCACGTCTGCTCGTCACCGAGGGCGCCCGCCTGCGTCATCCTCCGCCCCTGCGAAGTCTGCAAAGCAGCAGCCATCACCCAGCAGACCTCAGGGAGCCGGTCGCAGGCTTGGCGCCCAGCCTGCTCAGCCCGCAGCCAAGCCAGGTGGCAAACACACCAGAAGCGGCCCTGAGACGGGCGACTCGGAGGAAGTTGGAGCTGCTTCTCGGGAGACGGTGAAGGCACTGCTCCCTCCCCCGGAGGAGGGCCGGGTGGAGAATCATTTGTTTCCTTTCTGTTCCGCCGCTGGCTCCCCGGAGTCCAGCGGTACCCACATTCTAATTGAAAGAGCAGTTTCCACTTCCTCTGGGTCACAAGAGGGCGCGTCTGGCGGTGTGTCACGCTATGCCTGGCCACCCTCAGCCCCCTCTCATTTCGCCAGCGGAGGGCAGTGTGCTGGTCGAGGCCGCCCTCGTGCCGTCTCCCACGCGCACTGTCACTCTGCGGAGCCAAACCTCACTTCGGGCCGCTCTGCCGTCCGAGTCAGGTTCCCTGGCTCCGCCTCGCTGCCCCCCCGCGGGTACGTCTGTTGTGCCGTTGGTCCCGCTGGTGCGGAGTCTGGGAACCTGGCAAGCGCTTCCCAGCCCGTCCCGCTGGTTCATCCGCACGATCAGACTCGGCTATGCGATTCAGTTCGCCCGGCGTCCCCCGGTGTTCAGGGGCATCCATTTTACTCGCGTGAATGCGAACGATGCTCCTGTACTTCGGGCGGAGATTGCAGTCCTACTGGCGAAGGACGCAATAGAGCCGGTCCCTCCAGCCGATATGAGGTCAGGGTTTTACAGCCCCTACTTCATTGTACCCAAGAAAGGCGGTGGGTTACGGCCAATCTTGGACCTGCGAGTCTTGAATCGGTCCCTTCACAGGCTGCCGTTCAAGATGCTGACGCAGAAACGCATTTTCGAGTGCATCCGTCCCCAAGATTGGTTTGCAGCGATCGACCTGAAGGACGCGTACTTTCATGTCTCGATTCTTCCTCGACACAGACCCTTTCTACGGTTTGCGTTCGAGGGTCGGGCATATCAGTACAAGGTCCTACCCTTCGGGCTGGCCCTGTCGCCCCGTGTCTTTACAAAGATTGCGGAGGCGGCCATTGTTCCGCTCAAGGAACAGGGCGTTCGCATCCTCAACTATCTCGACGTTTGGCTGATCCTAGCTCACTCGCGAGAGCAGTTGTGCGAACACAGGGACCTGGTGTTAGCTCACCTCAGCCGGTTGGGTCTTCGGGTCAACTGGGACAAGAGCAAACTCGCCCCCGGGCAGAGGATCTCTTATCTCGGTATGGAACTGGACTCGGTCAGCCAGACTGCGCGCCTCACCGAGGAGCGCGTCCAGTCGGTGTTGAACTGCCGGAGTACGCTCAAGAGCAGGACAGCGGCCCCACTGAAATTATTTCAGAGGCTCCTGGGGCATATGGCATCCGCAGCCGCAGTTACGCCGCTCGGATTGCTTCATATGAGGCCGCTTCAACACTGGCTTCATGGCCGAGTCCCGAGATGGGCGTGGCGACGCGGTACGTTCCGTGTGGCAATTACACCGAACTGCCGTCGTACCCTCACTCAGTGGTCCGACCCCTCGTTCCTGCGGGCTGGAGTTCCCCTGGAACAGGTGTCCAGGCATGCTGTGGTCTCCACGGATGCCTCGTCCACCGGGTGGGGGGCCGCGTACAACGGGCATGCAGTTTTAGGTCTGTGGACGGGGCCTCAACTGCAGTGGCATATCAATTGCCTCGAGTTGTTAGCAGTACGTCTTGCGCTGGGCCGCCTCAGAGGGCTGCTACCAGGCAAGCACGTTCTGGTCCGTACGGACAACACTGCGACCGTAGCGTACATCAACCACCAGGGCGGTCTACGCTCCCGTCGCATGTCACAACTCGCCCGCCATCTCCACCTATGGAGTCAGAAGCATCTGAGGTCGCTTCATGCCATTCACATCCCAGGCGTGCTCAACCGTGCAGCCGACGAGCTCTCACGGCAGCCTCCGCTTCCGGGAGAATGGAGACTCCATCCCCAGGCGGTCCAGCTGATATGGCGTCGCTTCGGGACCGCTCAGATAGATCTGTTTGCCGCCCCGGACTCGACCCATTGCCAGTTGTTTTACTCCCTGTCCGAGGGCACCCTCGGCACGGACGCACTGGCACACAGCTGGCCCCGGGGCCTCCGCAAATATGCGTTTCCCCCAGGGAGCCTTCTTGCACAGACGTTGTGCAAAGTCAGGGAGGACGAGGAGCAGGTCCTGCTAGTTGCGCCGTATTGGCCCAACCGGACCTGGTTTTCAGAACTGATGCTCCTCGCGACAGCACCTCCTTGGCCCATTCCTCTGAGGAAGGACCTTCTGACTCAGAGACGGGGCACCCTCTGGCACCCGCGTCCGGACCTCTGGAATCTCCATGTCTGGTCCCTGGACGGGACGCGGAGGTTCTAGGTGGCTTACCCCAATCAGTGGTAGACACCATCACTTCCGCTAGAGCTCCCTCTACGAGGCACCTCTATGCCTTGAAGTGGAACCTGTTCGTCGAATGGTGTTCTTCTCACCAGGAGAACCCCCGATCTTGCTCGGTCAGGTCAGTGCTTTCCTTCCTGCAAGAGGGTCTGGAGAGAAGGCTGTCTCCCTCCACCCTAAAAGTGTATGTTGCCGCTATCGCCGCACATCACGATGCAGTTGAAGGTAAGTCGCTGGGGAAGCATGACCTGATCGTCAGGTTCCTGAGGGGGGTGAGGAGACTGAATCCGCCTCGCCCACTCTCTATACCCTCTTGGGACTTGTCCCTGGTGCTTACAGCTCTCCGGGGACCCCCCTTTGAGCCTTTGCAGTCAGCAGAGTTAAAAATTCTGTCACTTAAAACAGTTCTCCTGACTGCACTGGCCTCCATCAAGAGGGTAGGGGACCTGCACGCTTTTTCGGTCGACGAATCGTGCCTGGAATTCGGGCCGGCCAACTCTCATGTTATCTTGAGACCCCGGCCCGGATATGTGCCCAAGGTTCCTACCACTCCCTTTAGAGATCAGGTAGTGAACCTGCAAGCGCTGCCCTCGGAGGAGGCAGACCCAGCCCTGGCTTTGCTCTGTCCCGTCCGCGCTCTGCGTCTGTACGTGGACAGAACTCAAAGCTTCAGGACCTCAGACCAGCTCTTCGTCTGTTACGGAGGCCAGCAGAAGGGAAAGGCTGTCTCCAAGCAGAGGATGGCCCACTGGATAGTGGACGCCATCGCCTTGGCTTATCAGTCCCAAGGCGTGCCTTGCCCGCTCGGGTTGAGGGCTCACTCCACTAAGGGGGTAGCTTCTTCCTGGGCGCTGGCTCACGGTGCCTCGCTGACAGATATATGTAGAGCTGCGGGCTGGGCGACACCCAACACATTCGCTAGATTCTATAGCCTTCGTGTAGAATCGGTATCTTCCCGTGTACTCGCCCCTACTGGCCGGTAGCGCGAAGAACCCTTTCTAGTGTCCGCTTGCATACGCCACTCCCGCCCGCTGGGCCGGATACGTGCGTCTATTGCTCCAGTAGAGTTCCCCAGTTGGCGAACCCTGTTGAGTCCTCCGCCACCCCTTGCGGCTCCGGACATTGCGGAGTGTCCGTTGCTAGGCTTAAGCACGCATACTGCCTCTGCTAAGCTGGGTTCCATATGTTGTGACCCCTACGGCGGTCCCATATGTGTAATGTCCACGGTAGCCTTCCTATGTAAGCCCGTGTCTTTCCCTCAGCAGAGCCCGCTCTGCTGTCCCTGCTAGATGTGTCTCCCCCCTACCTAGGCCGGAGCCATCCCAGGGACTTCATATGTGCACTGCCCACGGCCAGTCCATATGTACATTCCCACGTAAATTTCCTCCCTTCGGGTAGGTTGTGGTCTCCGCAGCGTCCCCAGTGGGCACGCTTTCCCAGTGTTATCCAAGTCTTACTGAGTGGGTCATGCGGAACAGCAGTAGACTTCCCTGGCGTAAGTCCGGTCCCTTCTCCGTCCCTAGTGCGCGCCGGGATGCTGCGACTTACGTTGGGCGCTGGAGGGGGTCAGTAACTGTGGCGTTTTATTAGGGATCCCAATTCGTCGGTTCAGTTCTGACGTACGTCGAACGTGACCGACTGAAAGGGAACGTCTCGGTTACGTATGTAACCCTCGTTCCCTGAAGGAGGGAACGGAGACGTACGTCCCGTCGCCACAGTTCCTGTACCCCGCTGAGCGCGGACCACTGCTCGTCTCCTCAGCGAAAAACAAAGTGCGAGCGCTGCCGCTTCCGTATTTATACCCGCTCGCGGGGGCGGAGTGCGGCACGCGAAAGCTCGCACGCCAATCTTCATTGGCTCGTTTAGTTTACACTCGAAGATGATAGGGCTCTCGTGCGATATCCCAATTCGTCGGTTCAGTTCTGACGTACGTCTCCGTTCCCTCCTTCAGGGAACGAGGGTTACATACGTAACCGAGACGATTTAAACAGTATTTCAGTAGAATTTAAGGTCCAAAAACTGAAAGTCAAGCAAATGTTTTAATTAGGGTGTGCTGTTTGGGAAAAAAAAACTCAGGAATGCCCGTTAGCACATTTACCCCCAACTAATAGGTGGTAGAAACTTTGATATGTGGCTTTAGTTTGCTTTTGATTTGATTATCACATAATCAAGTGTCAGGAACCACTCCAAACAGCACACCTCAGATCTGTGCTTCAGTTTCTCATCATTAACTTCCGTCATCAGTTACTCTAGCAAAACGGTCCAATCCGCTCAGATTTCATAAACATATTTCAGGAGCTGCTTTGTGTTTTTAAGCTCCTCTTTTACCATCTGGAATGTGATATTATTACAGATCAGTCTTTGATTTGTAATGTGGGTCATTCCCACTGTTCAGTAAATTTCCATGTGCCCATCATATGACTTAATATATTGTATAAAATGTTAAATCGGTTTTTAAAAATAAAAATCATATTAGTTTTCACAATCATCACAGTTAAGTGAATGCAAGGGATAATTTAAATAATTTCAGTACTTTGGTATGAACAGATGTTTCCATTTAAATGCTAACATGAAAAACTGGCATTTCATTAAGAAATATTCCAGGTGTTTAGGGTTAACTCTACAGGACAGGAGCAGGATTGAGCACCCCTGGTCTAGTGGATTTGTAACAGTCTGGGTCAGCGCAGATTACACTTTTGTCAGTAGCCTGTTTCTCCGGACGTTATTTTTGCTAAATCTTTTTACCCTCATGAGTGTCAGGATACAGATAGATGGGGATTACACGTCTCATACCACCATCCTCACTTCTCATAGCTCTGTCCACTAAAGCAAACAGTTTTTCGAGGTGCACGTCTCTGGGATGGAGATAACATCTTTCTGTTGGATAGAATGGGGCTTAAGAGGAAATAGAGGAAGTTGGTATAGAGCGACGAGTTGTCAGCAGTCCTATTTCTAACTCGCACTCTGAGCTCTTTGTTGAGCCCATGACATCATTTCTCGCAAAATGTGAACGAGTCCAATCGTAAACCTTGTTGCATTCGGATTTCACCAAAATCTTTTTTTTTCTTTTTTTTTTTTTAGCGTTTCTACTCAAAATGTGTGTGTACACAAACACACACACACACACATATATATATCATATGACTTAATATATTGTATAAAATGTTTTTAAAAATAAAAACCATATTAGTTTTCACAACCATCACAGTTAAGTGAATGCAAGGGATAATTTAAATAATTTCAGTCCTTTGCTTTGAACAGATGTTTCTAGATGAGTCCAGTGTATTTTGGTGTTGAACAGATTGTGTACACACAAATGTGTGTGTGCGTGTGTGTGTTTAAGTAAAAACAGTAAAATATATATATATATATATATGTATATAATTTTACTTAAAGGAAATATGGTATATACTTATACAAATGTATGTACACACACAAGAGAATATTACAGTTAATGGATAAGTGAAATTAATTCACTTTTATTGTTATTATGAGATTTTTGACTTTAAACATCAGGAGTGCTGATAAGATGTGTCATTGCCTGTCAGGTGTAGGGTGAATTATCATATACTTGTAAAGCTCACAAACTCCCCTGTGTTCCTCTGATGTCTGATATAATTTTCTATCAAATTGCATCTCTGGATGATGCCGGTTCATTACAGCTGATAAAGATCCATCTTGTCTGCAAGTGTCGGGGATCAGGCATATCTATTTGAAGAGATTTCTAAAATGAAACTGGGCATATACTGAATTAAAATAATAACTGAACAAAAGCAGACAGACTAAAGGTTGCTTTCATTCCTTTATATAAGCAATTCCATCAAAAGGCAGAAGACTCATGCTGCAGATTGCATCTGTACAAAAACGTGGTGACCAGATAATAAAAAAAAACTTTATACTGTAGTAACTGAGAGAACAACCTGAAAGTTTTTTACAAAGGATTGAAGTGAAAATTATTTTAATTAGTTGTGCAGAATGAAGCAGAAAAAGAATTCAGCTTCCAAAACGTCCTTTATTTACATCAGTCTCTGTCAATCAAACTCTTATTCAAGCTCTGTTTTTCCCCATAGCATAAGAAATCATGCCGACTGTCACAGTATTAACATGAAGCAATATGTTGACAACTTTCATCTCTCATTCATCTCTTTCTTTTTTGTTTTTCTTTTCTATTCACATGAGATAGTGAATGGAGGCGAGGTTTTAGTTTCGCAACCATGTTCTTAAACATTAAAGCCCATTAAGGATGATATTCATTTCACATTGTACCGCATATCACACAATGTATTAGTTGAACAATCCACAGATGCCAAAGGATGTTACGGGTTGTGATGAAATATTTCATGAATAAACATGGAAATTGCTTGTTCTCTCATCTCCCACGATTTGGCGATAGGTGTTTACAAAGAAATGCCTAAAAAGAAAACAAAACCTATGTAATATATAAACAAAAGTGAAATATATAAGTATATTTTATATATATATATATATATATGTGGCATGAATTTAGCTACTGTACAATTTTAATGCATAGTGCTTTGCAGGCTAAATAAATTATAGAATATAAGCGTCTCTGTCATACAGGCCTCCTGAGGTAAAAAATAAATAATATCCTTCATTCATTACATTGCCAAAAACTCAAAAGGGCAGCAGGAATGTCGCTCCCCTATGCTTTGGCGGGCGTCAGGGCAGGAAAGAGGAGTGAAGCACGAATGGAAAAGCGTATGAAGTCTTTAGTTAGTACCAGAAACAGGCTATATACTCATCTATAAACGTTTAGAGCTGAAACTGTCTCAAGCACCATATATATACTGTATATATAAACAGATTTATACCAAAGTGTCAGCACACTGACAATGAGACCACATAGAGAGAAGGCTAATGACCAGACATATGCACCAATCTGATCTGGAATGCAATTCAACAGACTAAATTCAACGAGTTGTATTTGACAAAAAACTTTTTTTTTTTTAACCGATATTAAAGATCCTTGTTGGTCCTGCCAGACTGAGGATTCTTCTCGCCTCTCAACCGTGACACGCTGGAGTGGCCCAGCCCGAGGCGTCACACTGCTGAAAATGCCAACATAACCATAGGGGATGTGAAAAATCAATGAGCCAATGCCAGAATTATTCTTCTAGATATCGTGCTGTGCTATTTCATTGAATATGAAACACTCTATGTGGTCTCAGTGTGTCCAAGAATACAAAAAATAATATAAAACACACGTAACAGTTCATGTTGAATGTGACTAGTGTATAACAATACAAATACTGAGACAGAATCAAAGAGATTAAACACATAATTTAACAAGCAGTGTTTTCTTTTTACTTTTTTAAACTTTTTTTTTGTTCATATGCATGTTTTTTTTAAGCTAGCACCATCTGTACACAAATATGGATTTTTTTTTTCCCCATAGATTTCCAAGATATTGAAGTGTTCTCAAGGCACTTGTCGTCCTTTTGTTGTTTTTCATTCATCTTCTTTAACGATTTGTTCTTTTATCCACATATGGCATTATAATTAGTTTGTTCACAGCAAGTGAGCAAGCCATTTTTGCAAACAATGACTCTAAAGTTCCAAAGTGCTCATCCAGCTATGTGGGACAATGTTTTTTTTTTCTTTTCGTCAACTCTCCAAAGTCCAACATTTTCTGTTCCCCACCAAAATCCATTTTAGAAAAATATTAAGCCTTTTTATTTTCCCATTCATTTCAGCCATCATTGTAGTGATGAACTTTGTTACTTGCTCACAGCCTTTTCCACTTCCAATTGTCCATAATACTTGGCAAATCTTTTACCGTCGCCGGCAGGTAATGTCAAAGCATGTGATCATCATCAGATGAGCTTTGCAGAAGTTGACCCGGTTCTCCAGTCGTTCCGTGACAAACTCCAGAGCTTCCAAGTACTCCAGAGAGTCCACTTCAAATGTCTGCTGAAGGTCAACTGCAAAAGTGAAAGAAACGGATGTTAACTGACAGGAGTTGAACCTCCACACTCGTATTTTGTCATAATCAACATTTTACAATGCCTGCAGGTTGCACAGTTATTTATTGAATTTGCCCTTTAAATTATTATATTCATAAAATGAATGTAAAATGTAAATCATTTCTTGGACTAGAAACGGTTCAAGAAAGTACCATTGACGGCACCCCAAAGTGTGCAGATCACTTACATTCAGTGGTCCATTTCTCTGGCTCCAGCATCAGATGTTGTTTGGTTTGCTCCAGTTCTTTTTTCAGCCAATCGTACTTGGCCCGCACCTCTGAGATTCTTTGTTGCCGATGCTCCAAGATCTTCAGTTTGGCACTAAAGTATACCACTTCCTGGGGGCACAACAACAATTCGTGAGACATCTGTCTATGAAGAACTGCCATGTCCAAAAGAACTCCAGTAAAATGACTCTGCTGCTCACTCTTCTTACCTTATTGCCTATGGTTCGCCTCCTCTGTAAACGTTCAACATCATCAATCTCATAAACCTTAATCTCAAAAGGTTCCGCTAAACCCCTCTGTGTGGGCCGGAGGGGGCCGTCCACCCAGCGTACTCCTGGACTGATGACCGGCTTTCTCACAGGGGAGGAGGTGTCCAAGGTGAGGTTAGGGATAAGGCGGCGTCTCTGGGACCCTGGGGATGAAGCAATGCCATGGCATGACCACTATGTAAACCCATTTTATTAGTATTAAGTTGCTTTGTGATTAAGCCAGTCAAAAAGTGTAAAAGTGTCACAGTACTGAGCCAAAATTTGACCTGCAGTACACGGAGCAGCTCTACTACTAATTCAAAGCAGCTGTGTAATGAAAAAGGCCACTGAGATAATAGCAAGAGAGTATCTAAGCTGACCAGTCTGGGGGAACAAAGTCTACACTGAGGAATTTGCCATAAGTGATTCACCTATTTGCATAGAAATTGACAGTTCCAGGTCTGCTGATATGTTTGAATCTGATTTGGAACCAAGGAACAAGTTCATTTTAATGTGTTTTAGCTTGTCATTTGGTCTGAAAACGGCACAGAAAAGGTTAAACTTTAAGTCTTCCTTCAGAGAGAGAGAGAGAGAGAGAGAGAGAGAGTACTCTGAGTTCAGAAGAACGTTAAGAATGGCAGTTGATGTAATTTTTTACTGTGGTTGTGCTTTTATATCCTTCACCTTACAAAGACTTTTACAATACTGATTTTCTTTGTGGGTTCAACGTGAACTGGTCTAGCTTTTTGTGTCTGTTGTTCCATAGCCGGGATTTAAATTTTCAGTGTTCCCACCATGCAAAGGTTTGTGGTGCCGAGAAATAGGTTAAAATTCTTTGCCTGAGGAAACGGGAGAGGAGGTGTGTATTCAGGAATTTAGGCAGCACTAAATATTCAAAGACCACCCACAGCTAAGTTTGGCAACTGCTATCAGTCTGTATCATAACAGATCATCCAAGCATGTTTCGAGGGAGTAAAGCTGCTTGAAATGTTCTGTTTCTTCCAACTATAATCTGGAATGAGCCCTACAAGCTTTGTAGTACAATAAATTTTGTTGAGCACAGTTCATTAGGGATTACATTAATTGTGCTGGTAAAAGATATTTGTATAGTTGAAATGTAGAAAAATGAATGCCATGATGAGCCATCAAATGCAATTGCCAGGCTTGAGAAACAGACTATACTCATAGAAGAAAACAAAATTGGAAAATAAATATGTAACCAAGTTCACAGGAGTAAGTTGACATTTTCTATTATTAGACACACAAAGTATTTTTTCATGTTAATGTATTTTTCGTGTCGATATTCAGGATTTTAATCATGTCATGTTTGCTTACCTGTATTACTTCTTTTCTTTGAATTCTTTAGGCTCCTGCGACCGCTGACAGAACTGCTGTTCTCACTCATCGAGTCCTGAGCAGACGATGTGCTTCCTGTGGCCTCACTGTCTCGTATCATACTCTCATAGCCACTGCTGCCACCACTGTGGTAAAACAAAGCAGTCTTTCCCATGGCAGGAGGGAGCTCTCCACTTAGCACGCTGCTGTTGTCACTAGCATGTCCGCTACTGCAACGGTGAGGCCTTCTTGGGGCAGTGATCTTACTGTAAGGTGAGGGTAAAGTATGGACCACTGGCCTTTCCTCTCCTTGGACTGCTGCTCCTCTCTCTTCAGTGTCTGAAGCTCTACCTTGGGTAGTACGAGAGCTGGCGCTACCTTGTAGAAGCTCCGAGATTCGTCCATTCACTGCTCTTAAAGGCAGCTTAGATACTAACCCTGTCCCCTTGTTGCGACTTAGGGACTGGGTTGACCATGAATTTTGATTCTGGTTTTTTCCATTGGGGGGCAAACTTGAGCTCCGATTTACTGACTGTGGGAGGGACTTGGTGGAGAAACTTAGGGTTTTAGTGCTAGAGGTTGATAAGCTTCGAGCTTTAGGGCTTGCCATAAGGAGTTTGCTAACTGCCGAGATTTTGGATTGACTTGCTTTGGGTGACTGCGGTACATTGTTGTTCCCATTTGGTCCATTGGTGGGTGATGAGAGCGAACTACGGGTGACGCTCCTACCTGTCCTTGGCATTGTACTGTCTTTTGTGACTCCTCCTTTAGAGCCCAGAGAGGTCAAACTCTCAGCTCTCTCCAAGGAATGACAGTCATAATGTGCCCCATGGGACCTCCCTAAGGAATTTGTTCTGTTTGCTAACTGCTCAAGTTTGGCACTGAAAAGTCTGCTGCTCTCTACATTTGGTCCTTTATGTTTACCACCCATGTCTTCAGGTGTGCTACCAAGGAAAGATAAATGGTTTGGGGTCTGAGTGTTTCCTGGATTATGCTGTGGGCTTGCCCGATTCCTCTGGTCAAGGCTAGACTTCCTTACAGGGGGCAATGGCGGAATTCCTTTCTGACGAGCAAAGATACCTTGCTTCCCAACGGAACTTCTTCTTTCAAGTGTGGCTCTTGGACTGCAGGGAGTGGATGTGGTAACCCCAAGGCTTTTGTACTCTCCACTCATGTACCGGTATGTAGAGTCTTCCAGATCATCCTGCTTATTCAAGCGATGCCATGCACGAGGGAGACTACCCGTCCTGAGGATGTCTGCAGAGTACACTTGAGTTATGCTTTCAGATGCATTGAAAACCATCTCACAGCCATCCACCACCCGGTTCATGGAATCAGGGGAACATGCTGTTTCACTACTCGAGCTGTGCTTGTCAACTGGACATTTCCTTTTCACAGATTCAGATGTTCTCTTCTCTGATTTGACATCACAGACCATGTTCAAAGGCTTGATCTCTTCATTGCCCTCTCTTTTCAACCATGGGTCATCAAAATTTATCTCACTTGAGATTGGAACAGGTGAGGATTTGGGATCATTAACTGTAAAAGTTTTGTTAAGCAAGTCCTGCACAATTATTGGCTTAACAGCAGCACATGGGTGAGTTGTGATATTGGTTTTAAAAGGAACATAGCCACCTAAGGTTGAAGGCAGTTTGTGTTTTGTAGTTGTGTTTTTTTCATTCACTTTAGCTGTATTGGAATCACTCTCTTTGTCTGAGTTCTTTTGGCCATTTGATTCAGAGAGACCATCAATGTCACCTTCTTCTTGAATTTCCAAAAGCCTGTCTTCAGCTAGTGCCTCACCTTGTCCAAAGCACTGCTGAGTAACAAAGCTATGACATGACTGGTCGCCATCACTTCCAGTACTCATTTCACTCAGCCATGAGCTGATTGAGGAACGACGACTTGCCTGGACATCCCCTTCTATCCTGCTGAGAGGCAGGAATTTAGCAATGTTGACTTGTGAAATAGTAGCATTGGTAGCACAGGGAGCAGTGGTGTAATGTTCTAGGTCTTCACTTATGCTGCTAATGATACTAACAGGCCTTGAACCAGATGCCATGGCCTGCACTGAACAATCACTGTTAAAGCTGATAATACTGGTTGGTCTGCCATTTTCTATCACCCCACTAATTGTTAGCTTTTCCACTAAGGTGAACACCAGCTCATCCTCTCCATTGGGTTCCAAAGGATGCTCCAGCATAACTGTGTGTGTGTCCTTCACATCCTTCTTATTGTCCAAAGGCAGCTGGGGAACATCGTCACACAGTGTCTCAGCTGATCCAAGGCTATTTGAGGATGAAGATCTCTTTAGGACCTGTGGGCTCATCCCCACCGGAGAGGTTCTAGATTCTGGATTAAGCAAAGATTCTGTAGATGATTTTCTAGAGTCTAAATTAAGATTCTGTGAGGAGTGAGGTGGTGTACCAGGCATAACTCCTTTCTGGGTGTACACTTTGCAGCGTTGAGAAGGAGAGGATGGTGGTTTGTATTCTGAAGTTTTAGTAAGACTGGCAATGCCCAATCGAGGGGAACCCATAGGACGAGGCTTACTCTCACTGCTGCTCCCACCACTGATGGATTCTTTGCTGTCATGTAAACTAGAGCTCTTGGCTCTCTGAAGAGGGGTTAGTTGCCCAATACCACTGCTACCAGTCACACTTCTGCTGCTGGAGAGTCCACAACTACCTACTGAACACTGTGTCAGGCTTTCAATTATTGACTGAGCAATCTCTGCTTCTTCAACAACCTCACGGATCTCCTCCAATTGTTGGTCAGAGATCCTCTTGGGAGAACTGGATTGGTGACCCCCTTTGATGACTTGACCAAGGCCAGACTCAGATTTGGCTGCTGTGTTGGCAGGGACTTCTTCAAAAGGGAATTTCGTAACCTCTTCTCTTCCATCAATACAGTCCAGCCTCTCTTGTAACTCTGCAAAAGTGTTACACTTAAGACAGTCCTTCTCCTTCTTACCTGACTCTACACCTTCCTCTGGCAAAGTTGGAAGTGGCTGAGGATGAATGGTCTGCAAAGATTGAACAGATTGTGAGGCCTGAGCTAGTGGGGATACAACCTGTTGAGAGGGTGGTGATGTCAATGGATCCTTGCCGAGATCTGCTTTATTTTTATTTAGGGATGGGATGATAGGAACAAACTCTGGAGGACCTTCATTGTCTGTTAGCTCTTTGTCTGAAAGAGCTGAGCCATTTGGCCCTACGTAGATAACTGTGTCACATGATTGCTCACTGCTGGAATAGTCTTCAGGGTCACTGGAGAGGTGTAGCAGAGGCATCTCTGAATCAACCACATTTCTAGAATGGATGGTTCTCAGCTGTGTTGGGCGGCGCATTCTTCCTTCCTCACATGAGCTCTCACCACCAGAGGAACTGGATGTGTATTGCTACAAAAGAAACATTTTACTGCATTTTAAAAAACAAAACATAAAATACAATGATGAATCTATTTAAACTGATAGAAAGTTCAATAAATAAAGGACAGGGTCATACCACGCTTACTTTAGCCTTCTTCTTCTTCAGCCTAAGAACACGAGAAGCAATTTGAAGGGTGGAAAGTGTCTCTGAGAAGTTGTTGGGTGACGAAGAAATGTGGGCTATCATGGTGGTGCGACAGTTCATGTTTCCCAGGGACTCTCGTAATAGCATGGTTAGCTTACTGTCTCTGTAAAAAAATGGCATTAATTTATTTGTGCCAATTGTATAACCAGATGAATAACAGTGAAGATGCATAAACTGTAAGATGAGTTAACCCTTTTAGAACAAAATGTATTTGTAAAATGGCAGATGCATTCAAAATCAAGGCTTTTGAACACCTTTCACTGAATACCTACACCACTTTTAGCAATTAGTCTAATCTTCTAATAATACCATTATTATAAGAATGGATAGAACCTTTTTGGGCATTTTGATTTGCTGACCTTGATTCAAAAAACCTCAGCTCCTTGACAGTCTCTTTTTAGAGGAAGAGAGAGAAAGAGAGACTTGGATTGGCATTTCCTGTTCTGTCTGCCTTTCCTATGGCAACCATTAGAGGTGACATATAAAGCTGCTTTTCAAGGATGAGTCAGCAAGCATTACGATATGCGCATACAAGTTCAGTTCTCAGAAATCAATGACCTATACAATAATTTGAAGCAAAATATTGTCACGGAATTCAGCAAGAGTGTGTACAGCAATTTGATTACTGTAATTTGTTTGATGTTGGATGATGTGCTTAAATATGGTTAGTGAAGTGTGTAGTCAATCTTGAGTGGTTATTAATATTAAGACATTGACCACATGGCTAAGTAAGCATAAATTATACAAGCATAATTTACTAACCATTATGTGGCAAAAATACATTTATCAGATATATGCCATTAAGATGACATTTACCCTTTGGTAAAATACGTACGCAACACATGCAAAGTGTGTCTGGTTATTGCTTCTAATATTGTGCCCTAGACTGAACAATGCATTGTAGTGTAAAATCATTCATTAATGAAAATCATTCAGAATTCAAAACAACATTCTAGATTGGACATTGAATTAGAGAGGTTAAAACAGCCAATTAGAAAGATAAAAGGCAGGCTAAAATATTATTTAGCTCTTATTAAATCACTTTCTAAAATTAGTGACTTGTGTAGATTTATATTCATTTGTGATACATGCATATTAATTCAGTTTATCTTGTGCAAATGATGCATTCCTCCTAAAAGGCCGTAAACCTTAATTATATCATGGCTCTCCAGAGCGCATACGTCTCCAGCCTTAAACCCCATGATGCTTTGCAATGTAAATTCACCATGATTAAATTAGAGAGCAATGGTATAAAAATGCAAACGTGCCTTGAGGGAGCTAAATGTAAGCGCTGCAATTTTTTAGGAAAAAAAGCTACTGGAAGATGCACTGCACTTTCTCAAAGTTGTCTGTTTAACTCAAATTAACATGCTTCTTAAAGAAATAAAACAGGAGTTGCAGAGTTGTTAAGAATGTTCAATGAATCCCAGTGAATGTGAAACTGCATCTGTCTCTACGGCTGCTTGGCAGAAGCAAATTCACTTAGCTATTACCCCAGAGGAACGATAAAGGTTACATTCTCTCTGCAGATTCAACGTAGCATTACAATCCACTAATTATTGCTCACATCAAAGCATGAAAAATGTCACTTTGTATATATTATTCATATGAGGTGTGTTCATGAAGAATTAACGGCATGCAGTGGAGATATTAAGACTAAACATGTTGCATCTTTAATGAGTCAAGCGACTGCCGAATGACTTCACTCATCACAGTACAATCGTAATGTTGTTGTTGAGGCTGCAACATATACATCTGAAAAGCTTAACCCAATGTGTTTTTGTTGAAATCATATTATGTGAGCAAAGCGAACAGAAAAAGTCCTACTTGTAAGGGATGTGCTTGCTGCCATTGACCAAGGCTAATATGACGTTCCCCAAGGCGGACAGAGAGAGGCAGAGTCCTGTAGTGCTGTCACGGGTCTTGCTCAAAACCTTCACACAGCTGCCCAGGTCAATGAGATGCAGTCGGCTCCTGCCTCCTGACACTAAGCAAAGGAGCCACACAGTCAGTCCCTTAACAGTTAAACTCTAATAATATATTTCATAACATTATACTTCAGGCCTAGGCCAATCTAGTTATTGATTCAGACACCACAGTAACAATTTTAAGTGACTCAATTGAAGTAATTGATGTTCCACAACATTAAACCAAGATTGATTTGTAAAAGAAATTAACACTTTTATTCAGCAAGGATGCATTAAACTGATCGAAAGTTACAGTAAAAGCAGTTATAATATTACAAAAGGTCTCTATTTGAAATAAATGCTGATCTTTTGAACTTTCTATTCATCAAATTATCCTGATAAAAATGTTTTCAACATTGATTATGAAAAAAATGTTTCTTGAGCACCAAATCAGTATATCAGAAGGACTTAGCTACTTAGTAAAAGAAAATATCAAGCTTGCAAAGAATCTGGAAAAGCAATAGAATGTAAAGAAACTTATATATGTATAAACAAAAACCTCATGATGAGCATCTAATTCCATTATGAAGTGTTATTGGTAGACTAATAAAGATAAATGGAACTTAGTTCAAATTGTTAGTGTTGATTGGTGAAAACTGAGAATAATGACCCTTTATTTCAAACGCCCACATTGTATCTCTATGTGTTTCTATTACGTACGTTAACCTTCGCCATGGAAACATCTAGAATGGATTTCATGACTCTGCTTACACTATCTTCATTATACACAGTTCGGAGGAATTTCAAGTTACTCAAATTCCCTAAAAGCCCAAGCTAACACATCTGGTTTTACTTTCTGTTCACTATTGGAAGGAGAACATTTTTCGTGATAAGAGAAATTAGCACTGTTCTCTTGAAATAGCAAGCTTTAGCAAGACAGCTTTTAGATCAGATCCTACATCTCACATTAACAGTGGCACTTTTGTTCTGTTATCACACCCCTTTCTAAGATTATCAGCAACAGACTATTTATAAACCATGCTGGCTGCATTTGGAAGTATAATGAGAAAGTTTGAAATCAACTGTGGAATTGAGCAGATACTGCTGATAAGTCTAACACAGCCGACCAACTTATTTTGTGTTCTAGATGATGTTGTTGTCCATCATAAACGTATCTTAACCTGCTTAACCGACAACAACCAAAACTTTAGAAACCTGAACAATGGGTCACGGACCAGAAACCAGTTGAGAACCCCTGTAGAGTCTCTACTGAAACTACATCTAGCCTATAATGATACTCACTTCCACCCTTGCCGGTCTTTTCCATTCGATACTGATAGATGTGTAGTGTGAAGAGCATGTGAGAGTTACGGTGCTCCTCTTCATCATAGTCTGGCTTACTGCTGTAACGTGAAGCGATGGCAGCATCCAAGAAGAAAGCGGCCTTCTCAGCCGTAGGAGCGCGCAACTCACTCTGATTCTGTAACTGTGAAAAAAAAAGCAAAGGATGTAAATGTGAATTCATTGCAGAGTTTTGTCTGAGAAGCAGTTCTGACTTTGTACTCCAAACATCTATATTGGCATCAGTAGCTAAGTTGTTCTGTTTGGCTGCCAGAAGAGACTTTTATTTTGTCTTTATTTGTGAAAAAATACCATAATAGGATAACAAAATCAAGAAGCTGCTATCTAGATAATAAATATACCTATTTTAAGAAATTGGTCTCAATTGGTGAGAGATACGTTCAAATGATTTCATTTTCCAAGTAATTTATTAAATATGTAAAATAAATATACATTTAATTGTGGAATTTTTTAAATAGTGTATGTAAATATACAGGGGTTAGACAATGAAACAGAAATACCTGGTTTTAGACCACAACAATCTATTAGTATGGTGTAGAGCTTCCTTTCGTGGCCAATATAGTATCAATTTGTGTTGGGAATGACAGATACAAGTCTTTCACCATGGCCAGATTGATTTTTTTTTTTAGCCATTCCTCTTCCAGATCAGTGACCAGTTCACTATGCTGGTGGAGGAAAACTTTTTCTGACTTGCAAGTCCAAAATACCCCAAAGTGGTTTAAAAAGAGACAGTGAAGGTGGACTCATCAGAGAATAATACATTTTCACATTGTCCCACAGCCCACAGTTACTAGTGGATGTGGTTCATCCTACATGGTGGCATGCCAACATTGCCCTGGATACCATCGTTCTCAATACACCTCAAAGACTTGCTGTCCTGGTCACAGATGAGCCAGCGAGACGCGCACGGGCAATTTGTCCTCTTTTGAACTCTGATATGTCTCGCATTATGATGTGTGGATTGCAATATGTTATGTAAAGCTGTGCTATTGCTCTTTTGAATCAACCTTCACAACAATGTTCTTACTGATGGATGGAAAAACAATGAAGATCGGCCCCCAGGTCACACACATAGGCATGGAACCTAGGGCACTACATTGGCTAGTGTTTCACTTTCATTGTCCAACTCCTGTATAGGCTCTATATCAGCCACCCTGATCTCGAAGAAACAAGCATCAGTCAAAAACTCTGCCAACCACTATTAACAGTACTAGAGAAAATAAAAGAAAGTATTGAGACACTGTCAGCTCAGTTAGGTCTTAATATTATATATATATATATATATATATATATATATATATATATATTCAGTTTGTTGTTGGGCAAGAAAGCATTTTTATGTCAGCACAGCCTTGGTTATCTCGTCTGAAGCCTGTACTGTGTGATAAGGCTGACTGTCATAGGAACAAGAGAAGTGAGGCCATTACAATCCATTGCTGTGAGGTATCAGTCCAAGACGAGATTAGTGCAGATGTCTGAGGATTACAGAGACAGGGGTTGTCTCTGCTCGACTAATCCTCTCATCATGTATTAGCATTTCACCCAACAATGGAATCTTTATTGGTAGTAGATTGTAATGCTTTTTTTAACACTGTCATCTGGGGGTATTCCCAGAAAACGGCAAAAAGTGTGCCAATATTGCTAAACTTTTTTTTTTTCTTCAAATCTTTCACCTTTTTGGAGTGAATCAGCAATCAAAAGAAAATCATGAATGGTATCATGTCATAAAGGATCTTAAAGACGAAGTGTGTAATTTCTACAGTCGTGGCCAAAAGTTTTGAGAATTCCACAAATATTAGTTTTCACAAAGTTTGGCGCTAAACTGCTTTTAGATCTTTGTTTCAGTTGTTTCTGTGATGTACTGAAATATAATTACAAGCACTTCATACGTTTCAAAGGCTTTTATCGACAATTACATGACATTTATGCAAAGAGTCAGTATTTGCAGTGTTGGCCGTTCTTTTTCAGGACCTCTGCAATTCAACTGGGCATGCTCTCAATCAACTTCTGGGCCAAATCCTGACTGATAGCAACCCATTTTTCATAATCACTTCTTGGAGTTTGTCAGAATTAGTGGGTTTTTGTTTGTCCACCCGCCTCTTGAGGATTGACCACAAGTTCTCAATGGGATTAAGATCTGGGGAGTTTCCAGGCCATGGACCCAAAATTTCAACGTTCTGGTCCCCGAGCCACTTAGTTATCACTTTTGCTTCCATCGTGCTGCAAAATGCATTGTTCTTCACCAAACTGTTGTTGGATTGTTGGAAGAAGTTGTTGTTGGAGGGTGTTTTGGTACCATTCTTTATTCATGGCTGTGTTTTTGGGCAGAATGATGAGTGAGCCACTCCCTTGGATAAGAAGCAACCCCACACATGAATGGTCTCAGGATGCTTTACTGTTGGCATGACACGGGACTGATGGTAGCGCTCACCTTTTCTTCTCCTGACAAGCCTTTTTCCAGGTGCCCCAAACAATCGGAAAGGGGCTTCATCGGAGAATATGACTTTGCCCCAGTCCTCAGCAGTCCATTCACGATACTTTCTGCAGAAGATCAATCTGTCCCTGATGGGTTTTTTTTGGAGAGAAGTGGCTTCTTTGCTGCCCTTCTTGACACCAGGCCATCTTCCAAAAGTCTTTGCCTCACTGTGCGTGCAGATGTGCTCACACCTGCCTGCTGCCATTCCTGAGCAAGCTCTGCACTGGTGGCATTCCAATCCCGCAGCTGAATCCTCTTTAGGAGACGATCCTGGCACTTGCTGGACTTTCTTGGACGCTCTGAAGCCTTCTTTACAAGAATTGAACCTCTTTCCTTGAAGTTGCTGATGATCCTATGAATTGTTGATTTAGGTGCAATCTTAGTAGCCACAATATCCTTGCCTGTGAAGCCATTTTGATGCAACGCAATGATGGCTGCACGCGTTTCTTTGCAGGTCACCATGGTTAACAATGGAAGAACAATGATTTCAAGCATCACCCTCCTTTTAACATGTCAAGTCTGCCATTCTAACCCAATCAGCCTGACATAATGATCTCCAGTCTTGTGCTCGTCAACATTCTCACCTGAGTTAACAAGATGATTACTGAAATGATCTCAGCAGGTCCTTTAATGACAGCAATGAAATGCAGTGGAAAGGTTTTTTTGGGATTAAGTTCATTTTCATGGCAAAGAAGGACAATCCAATTCATCTAATCAGTCTTCATAACATTCTGGAGTATATGCAAATTGCTATTATAAAAACTTAAGCAGCAACTTTTCCAATTTCCAATATTTATGTAATTCTCAAAACTTTTGGCCACGACTGTACATCACTAACAAAGAGAAGAGCAAAATTGACTGTTTTCAAACAAGTGTCAAAACAATTTCCCTGTCTACAATATGTTAGGCAAATAGAACGTCTCATCCTAAACAGTGTTGTTATTGTTAACTAAAACTATTAATAATACTTTTTTTTTCGGCAATTGAAATTAAAAATGAAATATAAATATCAGATGAAAAATTGGAAATGTTGCCTTGGCAACGAGAGCGTAGCGGAATGGTGTTCCACTTTCATCAATATTCCGCTCTATGCCACTGTTGCCACTCGATGCCCATTGTTACTGAGAAATATAGTGTAGCGATTCAGTAGCGAAGTGTTATTATTAAAAGTCGCTGCACAGCGTCGATAAGTTTCTGTGCTCATGAATGTTTCTGTGTGTGTGCAGTTCAATCTCTGAGTGACGCTCTTTGCGCTTCAATGAAAACAGCGTGAATATAGAACGGTGATTAAACTGACTTGGAACTACCTGTGCGTTAAAGGTTTTATTGCACACGTTCCAGCCAATCAGAATCGAGTATTCAGACAGACCATGGTATAAATAAAGATGACGTCACTTCACTGGATAGTGCTGAATTACAGAGTCTGTGCAAACATATCTACATCACTGTAATCAGATGCTTTCTTTACGGCTGTTAGAGGAAAGTACGGCGCACATATTTACATATTCAACTAAAAGGCAGTGTGAGCGGCGTCAGGATGTTCACTAACAGAAGCTGTACCACTGCAAAGTTATTTTAAACTTCTTTTCACCCCTAAGCAAAGAATAACAACAAAACTTTGCTGTGAGTGTATCACAAAACTAATCTTTGCTCTATTTCTCCACACTGCCTTTCAATTTCTTCTCCTTGGGTTTTAACTTTGATGTTTATTGTATACGTTTCTCATCTTCATTAAATCAATATTTGAACACCATAACCGTAGACCTATAGCTTATTTCACAGATTCTCGAGCGGAATCTTCAGAAAGGCGCTATATGAGGATGACAACATGTGACGTTCTACTCAGATTTGTTCACATCCTCGGACTGGGAATTATGCATTTCTATGGCTGTAACGCCTAAATGAAGCTGCAGTGGTCACGTGGTACATCTGTCATGTGGCGGAAGTAGGAGCTTTTAGAAAATTCCCAGCTTGCAAGTTATAATTTCGAGCTCTACGAGGATGTGACAGACTTTTTACAAGTTGAACGACTTACCATGAATGCACCTAATAAAAAATGACCAAAGCACATGAAATTACTAAAAAATTCAAATGAAAATAAAAACCAATTCAAAACATTTATAAATACAATAATAGTATCCAAATAATGCTAAAGTAACTGGCCGCACCATTGATTGAGACATAGTGCCAAGTGTTTACATTTTTTCGCGGAAATCATATTTAAATGGAATAGAAATTTTAACATTGTAAAAATTACACACTTCACTTTTAATGTAACTTTTGTTTTAGTAAAATGCATATCTATTTTTCACAATATTTTAGCATCAATCAGTGATTGTATAACCTGTACTGTAGAATTAAAAAAACCGTGAACAACATCAATGATCAGAAAGACTATTTACCTGCATCCCGCAGATGGGGTCCTCGCAGAGGTAGACTCCTGGAGACTGGCCGTCCTGCAGACTGCCTGTCGCCACCTCCGACAACAGATCTTTCAGGTTCTCGTCTTTTCCCCAGACCTCCACAGCCGACACTCGTACAGAGAAACGTGCGCCTGTCTTTTCCTTGCACTCGTTGATCAATTTGAATAGCCAGGAGATGGCACACGGGATGATCCCGAAACTCTGCATGGAATCGTCCTTGCCAATCATAGTGTAGGATTTTCCTGCAACAAGACCAAGAATCAAGTTGACGATGGATAGCTTTGCATACAATGACTGGCAAGTGTACGGTAGAAATAGGTCAGGTGCTAAAAGCCATGGTGTCTGTTTGGCCTCAAGAGCATTGCACCAATATGTGTGGTCTATTTCACACTTTCTAATGTGATATTTAGCTTCCATACCAGCACTCTGGCATAAACCACAGTGACAGATGTCACATACACGCTACACCAACACATTCCAATAAAAATCCATTACAGCTGGAGAATTGACAAGATTAATGTAATTGTGCTTATAAATATTGTTGTAAAATGTAGCGTGCTTAATCACAAGAATGTTTTGTCTGCCTTAAATGGCTTCTTACTCCAGAAAAGCCCTTTGTTTGACAGTACACTGACATTAGCCATATGTCGTATTGTAGTTGAGTAAGCACATATGCCATGTGGGCAGCACTGGGCATTAAAAGCAGGTTCACCCGCAGGACCGAGACCGGAACAACAGCCTGTTGATTGGCAGCTTCCCTGGATTCATTTCTGGACATTGCCCTCCACACAGTCATATGCATAAATACCCCTGCTGTTGACATGAAAGGGGCCACTAAACAAAGCCATATGTCACAGCACACATTCAGACCAGATTTAACATCAAAAGACAGATTCCTCTAGTTTGGGTGGGTTAGAGAGTGAGAAACAGAAACAGAGATGATGGAGTGTCTGCTGAAATAGGACAAATATGCTCATTTGCATGGTTCACAGTGATTCAAACAACAGAACAGCTCATAAATACAAACCAATCCTGCAATGGTGCAGATGTAGCAGATTATGAATTTAATATGGGGTTTTAATACAGATTTTTACTACATATATACTAATATACTATTGTGGCAGGTGATTCATTGATTTCATCCACTGTAAAATAAGAGCTGCTAAAAACTGGACAAACTTGCCTGAGATTATCAATATACCTTTATGTTCTGGTTTATTATAACATTTTTCATTTTACAATTTTTTCTATTTCAATTTTAGTAATTTAAGGGTAAGTTTACTTGACAACGATGTAATAAAAAAAAAAAAGTTTGACAACATCGTCAAAACGATTCTTTTTTTCACATGGACTAAAAATGCTGTGTTATTCATGCCAGGCCAGTAGTTGGCAATGTGACTTTGAAAAGAAAAATACATGCTAACAATATCATGCGTAAGTGCATATTCATTGTAGACACAAAAAAAATTATTTAAATAAAAAAAATGAATTAGTTAAATTACTTTTATTTATAATTGATGTGCTTTTTATTTATTTTAATATTATTTGTTTTGATACATTTTACATTTTTATTTCTTCATTTTATGTCCTGATTCAAACCTGCTCGGTCGAAAATGGTCTTTCACATCAATTAAAGTCGCTGGGCTTTTACTTCCAGGCATAAAATAAGATGGATGCTCTGTAGCAGGTGAACTGAGAGTCAGTAATTCAATCAAACTGGATAGAGAGTGGCATGATTGGAAGGCAAAGCTTATGAGATTCAATTACTACAGCATCTCTCTTAAAAATTTTACACACACACACAAATCCATTATAGGCTTCAACTTGTCCTTCAATTTTATGGATTCTGACTTATTGCAATAAAGAATAAATAAGCCTCCAAGGCTGATCAAGCAGTTTCAGGAGATAAAGCTTCACTCCAGAACACTGCTATTTTAATATGCCCTGTGCATGCACACAACCAGTATGACACACAGGATCTTGAGGTCAGGGGGTATGATGTATGATTATTAATTCACTCTCTGGTGGACTTGAAGGTTAAAGGCAAAAACAAAGCTGTGTGCTCAAGCCAGTTTAAAATCTTAAAAGATTGTGTATTAGGTTTTCATGCAGTACAGCACCAATGGTGACCAGGGGTCGGCTCGTTGCACCGCCCAAGTTCACCATGATTCTTTTGTTTCTTGTTTTATACAGCCACATTATAAAGCCAAATGTCCAAGGTGATTACTTTCAAGGCACTAACAGGCCAGTGTCTCGGTTATTACAGCTAGTTAATTAGCTTTGGGCGTCTGACCAATGAAATCACAGTGGAATGCTTTTCCAATGATGTATGAGCCGGTCTTTGGTTTTCGAGTAAAGGTTAATGGAAACGAGGAATCTGAGGAATTACACTCTGTCATCAAATCACTGACCAGCAACCACAGTAGCTTTTTCCCATTGTTTTCCAAGCAAACGGCTGGTTAAATTCTACACTAATCTTCCAGATTCAACAATGGACAATGACAGCAAAACAGGGTGAGATCATCTTGTAGTCTGCCATGCGTGATATGAAACTAATTACATCTAATTCACAGGATGTAAACGGTTGAGGTGTCGGGAGCGCCGGGGGTGGTTATTTACTGAACATAAAACACATATGAGGGATGGAAACATTCCAGGATGTATTAAGGCACTGACATTCAAAGACAAGAAAGATGTCTGACTGAAAGATGTTTTAAAAAGGTGTGCTTTTTGGTCACAGCCATTTGTCTCTTACCTAGTTTGGAGTGTCCAAAGCAAAACACACATCCATCTGCTCCATTAACTACAGACTGGATGACTTCAGCCACAGTTCCCGCACAAACCTCCGCCTGCCAGGAAACAGAGAACAGCCAATCGAATTGACGCTCGGCAGAAGCAAACAACTGAATAAACTGAATTTGCATGATTTAAATTAAATTAAGGTATTTTTAATAAGTCTGTTTTGACTTGTTTTCAATAAAAACTTGTTTACTTTAGAAGCAGCACAGCATAAGATATTAGGACTTTTCAGAGAATGTACAGTATATTTGATAAAACTGCACTGCACACACAATATTTATGTTTTGGTTCTCGATTAAACTGTAAGTCGCTTTGGATAAATAAATAAATGTTACTATAAACCAAAAGTTGTTTTAAGGATTTTTAGATACTTTAACTTGACAAAAAGACAAATAAGACACCTTTTTGCTGTGTGCTAGAGATGTTCTAGATAGCAGCAATGACTTGTCCATGTTTATCAACTACCCAGTAGGTTAAAGATCTGGGTTGGTAACCTTACAGATTAAAAATCCCAGGAAGGGTGACATATAAGCTACTGCCATTTTGTCTTTAACCTTAATCACTATTAAAAATAACTGGTCTAAAAAGGTGTTTTTGCAGCAATGCCATTGAAGAACCATTTGGTTCCCCAAAGAACCTTTCAGTAAACAGTTCTTGAAATAATCATTTTTCCTTTAGTTTGAAGAACATTTAATAATCTGAAGAACCTTTTTCCATAATAAAACAACAATTTGTGCAGAGGAAATGTTCTATGGATGTTAAAATGTCTTCATGCAGCCATCAATGCCAATAGAGAACCTTTATATTTAGGACAGGTTGCACCAATGGCTCACCTGAGAGGCATCGTGGGAGAAGGCCGCATCAAATGCGAACATCTTTGGAGGAGCCTGGTTGGAGCTGCCGCGTTTCTGAGTTTGATTCTGCTGAGAATTAGCCGCTGGGTCCATGATGGTCACTTGCTTCTTACGAGAATCGACCTTCAGGAAAGAGCTGGACTCTGCCGCACTGACGGGTGATGAAGGACATACGCGCACCATTACTTTAACCTGCACAGAAATACAACAGCATCTGCTCAGTAGTGCATATCAAATTGTCACGTTTCAAAGCAGCAACCTGTGAATCTGTGAATAACAACTCAACCAATGTTTTTTGAGAACAAAACATTCTGCTTGAGGGAGAACAAGCTATTTAAGTAGGTTTACAGCTCTGTTAAAGGTTGACAGATTGAGGAAAGTTCGCACCTCCTATCCGAACACTTCTCCTATAAGAGCACTTGCTTTTTCAAGTGGTTTGAACAACTTTTTGTAACTATAAACCCTCAAACTTGAACATGTTTACAATTGCTCCTGTTTTTGACAGAAGTGTGTGCGGTGTGATACTTAGAGAGTTATTCATAACTCTTTAATATTTCACCGTCAAATGTGCGGAGACAGGAGGCAAACGTTAAATCTCAATAATGCTACGAAATGCAGTTGCAAGATTAAGGAAAAGGGATGCCAAGTAACTTTAGCTGAAGTTTAGTTTTGGAAATGTATATTTACTCTTAAGTTTTTCGAATAAATTATTATTAAAGTGTTGTGAAATTATACATCTGGACAAATGGATTGCACCAAATGTTAGATAAATCTAATCGATAGCATTAAATTGTTAGTTTTTAACTTGTTCTTTGACTTTAAATGTAGTTCAAATGTAATGCACCATCATATTGCACATGCACACACCATACTGAATGTAATTACAGATTAGTGGACTAGAACACACAAGTGATTGTTAGAGGCATGCATAAAGACAAGAGATAAATCTTGGGTTTTCTATTTAATTTATTTTAAAAAATGTCTCCAGTCTTCAGTGTCTCCAGTCTAATATGATGATTTGATGCTCTACTAACATTTATTATTAATTATTATTATCAGTTAAAAAAGTCGTGCTGCTTATTTATTTATTTTGGAGACAAAAATTCATTTTTAGGTCTCTTTGATGAATAGAACGTTCAAAAGAACAGCATTAATTTGAAACCAAAATGTTGTCTTTACTGTCCCTTTTGATCAATTTAATGCGTCCTTGCTTCTCTCTAGGCTAAAGAAATTCATTATGAAATACCTTCAAATAGCTGGACTGCACTCGCTATGCTAAACAAACAAGTGACCTATTGAATGCATCATCCCATTTATAAATGCCTCCCAAAAGGAAACACTCCCTGGTTGTCTATAAACTGTGACTAATATGCTTTCTTTCGGAGTCTTTGCTTGTTATAGAATTGTGGTCATGGAGCAGCCCAGGGGGCAGTTATAACATCTGTCATGCTGTGAAATGTAATTATTGAAATCAAAGCATTCAAGATTAAATTTCAAGTTAAGCACATAGTTAAACAACATGCTTTTCTGACCCTAGAACAGCACAGCAGTTCATTTTGTCTTCGCAATGCGAAGCCGAATTCAAAGCGGCAGACATAATTACCGTAGAAATCCAATCTCGACGCCATATGGATTAGCAACAATAATACCATCATCACTACATTGATAGACATTTTGATAATGCAGAAGAAAATTGCTTCTCTAGAGTATCAGAGTCATCCTGGCATCTGTTTGTTCTCAGGCATTGTATTGGTTTGTCTTTGGATGATTATTTTAGTTTTAATCTCTCAAGACTTTTCAATTTTTTTCGAATTTAAGGATCAATAATAGATTTGAGAAGCCATCATAAAACCATAATGTAGAGGAGATTTCCCTGATATTGCCTCTGGAAAGGAGAAATAATCCTATAATAGTTCAAGTGGATTCCACGGAGATCAATACATTAAATGACCAATTCCAATTCTTATATCAGAACAAAAGTCTATCGCTGTTGCTCTGTCATTTCCTTAATGAAAAGAAAACATCTCAATTTACGTTTATTTTACATTTGTCTTATATTTTTAAGAAAACGCAACAAAACAACGCAGAAGAGACTTTTATGACAGAAGCTGTTAAGAGTCTACTTAATGTGAGATAATCAATGTGAGCGCCGTTTAAATTTCAGCTATTTCATTTAAAATTCCTTGGTAGAAATAAACAGAAAAAATAAGAGACATTTTTGACACAATAATATAATTGGAAATATATTAAGTTAAATAATAAAATTAAGCAAATTTGGATTTTGAAAGAATTGCTTGCAAATGCTTGAGTTCATGCTGAAAAATCTGACTTTTGATTGCAAAACTTTGGTATCTTGGCACATCTGAGGACAGATGAGATCTATTCCGAAACTCTAAAGGAGATTGCTAGGGTCATTTCTCTAAGGAAAAATCGGTGAATCAGGAAACTACAAACTGTACATCTGGGAACAGACGTCCAGAAATGTCATTACGGTGTGTTAAATATGTCACCCAGGTGATATTTGATAGCAAAAAGATCCCTGCCTGCAGTTTTTGCATATTCCACCTGAATTATGCATGAGGATTGTTGAGAACACATCACACACAACACCTCTCTACTAACCTGCTGAATATGTGCGCAAAAATAAGGACAGCTCTTTTGTAGTTTGGGAAAAAAGGAATGCAGCTGACCTTTGACGCTGTAATGACACTATCATTTCACTGGTGCCTACATCCCCCTAATCCACCAGAGATGTGGCAGCATTACTAGCAATGGTGCATCAGGAGCTGTATACAGTACGACTTATCTCTACACGTTTAAAGATTCTACTTTTGAGGTAAAGCTCCTCTCTGAGCCACAGTGATAAATCTCAATCAATAGCTTCAAACTGGCTCAGATCTAATAATGTGCTGGCAGACAGAATTTAATGAAACCCTATTCTACACCCACAGTCTCTGGACTACAAAGAGTCATGTCTTTTTCTGTTCTGTATAACCAATCCTTCCAGGTTTGTTTAGTTACATCCAGCATCTCTATGCCCATTACCACAAATAGAATTTCTTCTGTTTCGTGATTTGCAACCCATTGCATGCATTGAGCCTCTGATTTTCAGAAGCAGGGATAAGATCCCGGTAGGGGGGCTCATTAGACAGCATATGCGGCAGGATGGTGGCGGAGGAGGTGGTCTCCCTATGATCTCTCGTGGCTTTTGTGGGTGAGAGCAGTTTGGATAGAGCAACACGACTAATTAAAGGAGATGGGTTATTAAAGGTCTTTAAGAACACTGGAACAGCAGCCAAACCCACATACTCACTCAGTGGAGCCCACGTCGCTACTAGTTCTCAACATTACTTCAAAACATGTACATTCACATTTATTTAGTATTTTGCATTTGATAGTATTTCTGAAACCTCATAGATTATTTGTATAATAGTTGCTTTTGTGTGTGTGTGTGTGCATGTATATATATATATATATATATATATATATATATATATATATAGTTATTTTGCATTAAACACTAATTAATTAATGTAAATTCATTCAGAACTCATTTTATGGATCCCTAAATAATATACAATGGCCCCAAAACATATTTGGACATTGCATAAAATGACAAACTACCAAATCTTAGCCTAGGCAAACAAATAATGCATGAGCTTTTTTTAAATCTAACTTCTCTCTCATTGATAATTACCTTTAAGGAGATGATTTTACTGCATATATGAACTTGTTTTTCATTTAAGAGCAAGTCTGCATGTTATCTGCACTGTTTTCCAGTTGCTTAAGCTTCATCGGCACGGAAAAATAGTTGTTAAAGTGGGTTTGAAGTCTGTTCTGAATATGATGAAGCTATAAATACCGTGCACCAAAACAAGAACAAAAAACGCCGTTCCGATTGTCCCCACGGCATGGCGTTTGTGCATAAACAGACATGCAATGAAACAAGTTACTGACAAACAAATGACTCTTATGAGCTGGTTCTTTTTAGCGAATCAAAAACATTAGGTGCGACCAGTGAAGTGAGACTAACAAACAAATTAGGAGACGGTTCTTTTTAGTGAATCAAAAACATACAGTCTGATTCACGCACCATAGATCCTTGAGAGTCAGATCTTTTTAGTGAATCAAAACATATACAAGAGTGAGCATAGTTCTAAAAGATGAGTTACATCTTTGAATAAGTCATATGAAATCTATACAACTGAATGAATCAGAACAGTTTATGGGTGCTTCTCAAGCAGAAGGCTGCATCCTAATGAGGCTGTGTCCTTCTTAGCCCAGCAGGCTAGAGTTCATTGCTTGTTATATTTGTTTTGTTTCTGCATATTCTATGATTTATCCCATGATATTTACAGGAGAGGCTTTAAAAAAAAGCCACTATAAAATGTCACTTGAACACTCTTCATTTCCACCATTGATTTGATTTAGATTGTGGCATTTGAAGTATGATGCACAGATCTTATCCGGCTACTTATATGCGCTTGTGGCCGTACAGAGAAAGCAAGTTTCATATTTTATAGTGGGCTGAGATCCCCTCTCAGATGACTCTACAGAATCAATAAGGCTGAAGTTGATATGTCCATTACAATAGAAAGATATCAGCATCACAAGTCTTTATAGCACTCTTTAATCAGAGTCTACAAAGCTTAATTAAAAAGACATTTCTTTTTAGACATCTTCTTGCAGTGTAATCTGATGTTCTGTTTTATATAGGTTAATTTTCACAGGCATATTGGGATGAATATTTCAGACTATTGAATTCCCATGTGCTCTGCTCTCGCCACGATGCCCGTAAGGTGTTTTCTTTAACACCTCAATTTTAAAAAAGCCCTGTTAAAAATTTAATTAGCCACTGAATGTAATTTTTTCAAGTCAGATACACTGGCTAAGTGATTGATGAATCTGCTAAACTCACAGGATTCCTATAAACCACCAGAATCATTCTAGAGTAGACAGGAGATGAAATGGAGAGTCTCAATGATGTAGAAACAGCAGATTTACAATTGACAGCTTTGGTCTGTTCTATTTGATGGATACACATTCAAATTTACTCAGGAGCCTCTAGATGTGTTTGAAAGTTCACCACTAATTGCTTTATCAGTAGGCAGATAATGGAGATGCCTTTGGTATTTAATCTCATCGCACTGACATAAAACTCCATCCCTGATGGTGCAAATCATGATCGCTTTGTGAATTGGGGCGAAACTGCCAGGCTCGAGATGAACGGGTGAAATCATTCACACAAACATTTAGAGGGAATCATCGTGGCAGAATAATGTCACGTAAATTTGCATGAGCGCAAAAGCACATTTTTAGATACTGGGTTTAATTAGTTCTATTCAAAGCAAACATGAATGATACTGTATATCTGTCTTTCGGCTCTATCTCAAAGTCGATCACTTGTGGGCGTCACAAAGCAGCCGTATAGAGCAGCTACACCCATCAATATCATATCTCACAATGTTCTTATATCCAAAGGCCACCGTTGCAACCTTGTCCTTTGAGAAAGGTGACATTTTTCTGCTGCAAATGCCAGAATTTGCATTGCCCACCATCCTGCTTATGTTCCGGTCAGCTGGAGAATCGTTCATTTTTAGTTTGCCAGCACATCGCACAACATGCAGCCTAAATGTGGGTGTTATTTACTGATGAACTCAAGCTGTTCCAATACAAGATGACTGTGTGAGCTCACCAAAAGTTCTCAATAACAACCCACCTTGTGAATCATCATGCACCTCTCAAAATCTACTTCCAGAAGTCATCATTTTGCTTAACAGAAGATGCATTCGACAAACCCACAGCCATATTATTGCCTCTGAGATTTTTTGGGAGGTGCCAGCATTAGTTATCGAGACCCAAATTGGTACAGACTGAGTCCAAACAGATGAATATCCTCCATCCTTTTATGTCTGAGAGGAATGTCAGATATGCTGGTTTCCCCGCGATGCACTGAAGATCAGGATCAACTTTCACCATAAGGGGCTTCTCCATTGTCAGCGCTCGTACCGATGTATGCGTTTGACGGATTCTTTCCAAGCAAGGGCTTACTAGGGTGGTTTCAAATAGAAAAACAACAAACTGACAGAGGAATCATTGATGCGAACAGTGTGCTGACTGAGCATGTAAATTGATAAAGGAATGCGGCTGTTAAGAGAGGACAGAGAGACAGACAGAGTGACAGGAGGCTGAAGACTTTCCATTATGTTTGGTTGAGGGTCCTGAAATTGCTTTTGCAGTGTATAATGACGCTGGTTTACTAGTGACTCAACTGAATGGTTTTTCAGTTTCCAGTGAGTTCTGGGTTTCTAGCTTTCAGAGTGCAGATGAGACTAGCAGAATAATGGCCGAGTGGTTAAGGCGTTGGATAGTAATGGTAATGGTATAGTAGTAATAGTAATGGTATAGATTATAGTAATGCATCTGTATCTCATTGTGTTACTAGCAGAGCGTTTCTCAAGAACAATGGTGTTTTGTAACCAAATAAAGTCACCAGGATGACCGAGTGGTTAAGGTGTTGGACTTAAGATCCAATGGGCACATGTCCTCGTGGGTTCAAACCCCACTCCTGGTAGACTAATGTATATTTTAAAAAGATCATAGTAATGCATCTGTATCTCATTGTGTTACTAACAGAGCGTTTCTCAAGAACAATTGTGTTTTGTAACCTAGTAAAGTCACCGGGATGACCGAGTGGTTAAGGTGTTGGACTTAAAGATCCAATGGACACATGTCCTCGTGGGTTCAAACCCCACTCCTGGTAGACTAATGTGTATTTTAAAAAGATCATAGTAATGCATCTTTATCCCATTGTGTTACTAGCAGAGCGTTTCTCAAGAACAATGGTGTTTTGTAACCTAATAAAGTCACCAGGATGACCGAGTGGTTAAGGTGTTGGACTTAAGATCCAATGGACACATGTCCTCGTGGGTTCAAACCCCACTCCTGGTAGACTAATGTATATTTTAAAAAGATCATAGTAATGCATCTTTATCCCATTGTGTTACTAACAGAGCGTTTATCAAGAACAATGGTGTTTTGTAACCTAGTAAAGTCACCAGGATGATCGAGTGGTTAAGGTGTTGGACTTAAGATCCAATGGACACATGTCCTCGTGGGTTCAAACCCCACTCCTGGTAGACTAATGTATATTTTAAAAAGATCATAGTAATGCATCTTTATCCCATTGTGTTACTAGCAGAGCGTTTCTCAAGAACAATGGTGTTTTGTAACCTAGTAAAGTCACCAGGATGACCGAGTGGTTAAGGTGTTGGACTTAAGATCCAATGGACACATGTCCTCGTGGGTTCAAACCCCACTCCTGGTAGACTAATGTATATTTTAAAAAGATCATAGTAATGCATCTGTATCTCATTGTGTTACTAACAGAGCGTTTCTCAAGAACAATTGTGTTTTGTAACCTAGTAAAGTCACCAGGATGACCGAGTGGTTAAGGTGTTGGACTTAAAGATCCAATGGACACATGTCCTCGTGGGTTCAAACCCCACTCCTGGTAGACTAATGTGTATTTTAAAAAGATCATAGTAATGCATCTTTATCCCATTGTGTTACTAGCAGAGCGTTTCTCAAGAACAATGGTGTTTTGTAACCTAATAAAGTCACCAGGATGACCGAGTGGTTAAGGTGTTGGACTTAAGATCCAATGGACACATGTCCTCGTGGGTTCAAACCCCACTCCTGGTAGACTAATGTATATTTTAAAAAGATCATAGTAATGCATCTTTATCCCATTGTGTTACTAACAGAGCGTTTATCAAGAACAATGGTGTTTTGTAACCTAGTAAAGTCACCAGGATGACCGAGTGGTTAAGGTGTTGGACTTAAGATCCAATGGACACATGTCCTCGTGGGTTCAAACCCCACTCCTGGTAGACTAATGTATATTTTAAAAAGATCATAGTAATGCATCTTTATCCCATTGTGTTACTAGCAGAGCGTTTCTCAAGAACAATGGTGTTTTGTAACCTAGTAAAGTCACCAGGATGACCGAGTGGTTAAGGTGTTGGACTTAAGATCCAATGGACACATGTCCTCGTGGGTTCAAACCCCACTCCTGGTAGACTAATGTATATTTTAAAAAGATCATAGTAATGCATCTGTATCTCATTGTGTTACTAACAGAGCGTTTCTCAAGAACAATTGTGTTTTGTAACCTAGTAAAGTCACCAGGATGACCGAGTGGTTAAGGTGTTGGACTTAAAGATCCAATGGACACATGTCCTCGTGGGTTCAAACCCCACTCCTGGTAGACTAATGTGTATTTTAAAAAGATCATAGTAATGCATCTTTGTCCCATTGTGTTACTAGCAGAGCGTTTCTCAAGAACAATGGTGTTTTGTAACCTAATAAAGTCACCAGGATGACCGAGTGGTTAAGGTGTTGGACTTAAGATCCAATGGACACATGTCCTCGTGGGTTCAAACCCCACTCCTGGTAGACTAATGTATATTTTAAAAAGATCATAGTAATGCATCTTTATCCCATTGTGTTACTAGCAGAGCGTTTCTCAAGAACAATGGTGTTTTGTAACCTAGTAAAGTCACCAGGATGACCGAGTGGTTAAGGTGTTGGACTTAAGATCCAATGGACACATGTCCTCGTGGGTTCAAACCCCACTCCTGGTAGACTAATGTATATTTTAAAAAGATCATAGTAATGCATCTGTATCTCATTGTGTTACTAACAGAGCGTTTCTCAAGAACAATTGTGTTTTGTAACCTAGTAAAGTCACCAGGATGACCGAGTGGTTAAGGTGTTGGACTTAAAGATCCAATGGACACATGTCCTCGTGGGTTCAAACCCCACTCCTGGTAGACTAATGTGTATTTTAAAAAGATCATAGTAATGCATCTTTATCCCATTGTGTTACTAGCAGAGCGTTTCTCAAGAACAATGGTGTTTTGTAACCTAATAAAGTCACCAGGATGACCAAGTGGTTAAGGTGTTGGACTTAAGATCCAATGGACACATGTCCTCGTGGGTTCAAACCCCACTCCTGGTAGACTAATGTATATTTTAAAAAGATCATAGTAATGCATCTGAATCTCATTGTGTTACTAACAGAGCGTTTATCAAGAACAATGGTGTTTTGTAACCTAGTAAAGTCACCAGGATGACCGAGTGGTTAAGGTGTTGGACTTAAGATCCAATGGACACATGTCCTCGTGGGTTCAAACCCCACTCCTGGTAGACTAATGTGTATTTTAAAAAGATCATAGTAATGCATCTGTATCTCATTGTGTTACTAACAGAGCGTTTCTCAAGAACAATTGTGTTTTGTAACCTAGTAAAGTCACCAGGATGACCGAGTGGTTAAGGTGTTGGACTTAAAGATCCAATGGACACATGTCCTCGTGGGTTCAAACCCCACTCCTGGTAGACTAATGTGTATTTTAAAAAGATCATAGTAATGCATCTTTATCCCATTGTGTTACTAGCAGAGCGTTTCTCAAGAACAATGGTGTTTTGTGACCTAATAAAGTCACCAGGATGACCGAGTGGTTAAGGTGTTGGACTTAAGATCCAATGGACACATGTCCTCGTGGGTTCAAACCCCACTCCTGGTAGACTAATGTGTATTTTAAAAAGATCATAGTAATGCATCTGAATCTCATTGTGTTACTAACAGAGCGTTTCTCAAGAACAATGGTGTTTTGTAACCTAGTAAAGTCACCAGGATGACCGAGTGGTTAAGGTGTTGGACTTAAGATCCAATGGACACATGTCCTCGTGGGTTCAAACCCCACTCCTGGTAGACTAATGTGTATTTTAAAAAGATCATAGTAATGCATCTTTATCCCATTGTGTTACTAGCAGAGCGTTTCTCAAGAACAATGGTGTTTTGTAATCTAATAAAGTCACCAGGATGACCGAGTGGTTAAGGTGTTGGACTTAAGATCCAATGGACACATGTCCTCGTGGGTTCAAACCCCACTCCTGGTAGACTAATGTATATTTTAAAAAGATCATAGTAATGCATCTCTATCTCATTGTGTTACTAACAGAGCGTTTCTCAAGAACAATTGTGTTTTGTAACCTAGTAAAGTCACCAGGATGACCGAGTGGTTAAGGTGTTGGACTTAAGATCCAATGGACACATGTCCTCGTGGGTTCAAACCCCACTCCTGGTAATGTATATTTTAAAAAGATCATAGTAATGCATCTGTATCTCATTGTGTTACTAACAGAGCGTTTCTCAAGAACAATTGTGTTTTGTAACCTAGTAAAGTCACCAGGATGACCGAGTGGTTAAGGTGTTGGACTTAAAGATCCAATGGACACATGTCCTCGTGGGTTCAAACCCCACTCCTGGTAGACGAATGTGTATTTTAAAAAGATCATAGTAATGCATCTTTATCCCATTGTGTTACTAGCAGAGCGTTTCTCAAGAACAATGGTGTTTTGTAACCTAATAAAGTCACCAGGATGACCGAGTGGTTAAGGTGTTGGACTTAAGATCCAATGGACACATGTCCTCGTGGGTTCAAACCCCACTCCTGGTAGACTAATGTATATTTTAAAAAGATCATAGTAATGCATCTGAATCTCATTGTGTTACTAACAGAGCGTTTATCAAGAACAATGGTGTTTTGTAACCTAGTAAAGTCACCAGGATGACCGAGTGGTTAAGGTGTTGGACTTAAGATCCAATGGACACATGTCCTCGTGGGTTCAAACCCCACTCCTGGTAGACTAATGTGTATTTTAAAAAGATCATAGTAATGCATCTTTATCCTATTGTGTTACTAGCAGAGCGTTTCTCAAGAACAATGGTGTTTTGTAACCTAATAAAGTCACCAGGATGACCGAGTGGTTAAGGTGTTGGACTTAAGATCCAATGGACACATGTCCTCGTGGGTTCAAACCCCACTCCTGGTAGACTAATGTATATTTTAAAAAGATCATAGTAATGCATCTGTATCTCATTGTGTTACTAACAGAGCGTTTCTCAAGAACAATGGTGTTTTGTAACCTAGTAAAGTCACCAGGATGACCGAGTGGTTAAGGTGTCCATATTTCATTACCAACAAACTTAACACAAAATAAAGTAGAATGTCAGATCACAGGTCTACGTTCTTCTGCGTTCATGCATCTGCTGTACAACACTTTCACCTGTGATATCTGCATACATTCTGCAGGCAAAACTCTCTCAGGTCCACCCAATATAGTCTCACATGCTGCCAAAGCACAGATCTGATGCTTACAGTTCTCAGCTAGCTCTGTTTTCTAATGCCTTTGTCACAAAAATTAGACTGAAGGCACTTTTATTTTGTTCAGTTCACAATTTACTGCATCATCATTTCAGCCGAAATTCATACCTGATATTAAATAAATAGTTGACACAAAAATAATTTCATTTTGATTATGTCCATTTCAGTTAACAAGGTCACCACTGTCTGTAAAAGAAAATTTGCGTGGCACCTTAGTGCTAAAGCTGAATGTAATTAAAAATATAAACCAGGTTAATATAATCTTATATACAAATTAATATAAGTGTTTATGATACATACTTTAAAATTACATTACATACCTGTTGTTGCTACAATAACAGCTCATTTCAAATGGTTACTGGCTTTTCTTCGTTGTTTTTTGTTCTTAACTGCTCCCACTCCCTGAGGTGATTAAATATTGTTCTTGAAATACTTTCAAGTTAAAGTATGGTGGTCGCAGTGGTCAAAAAGGATTTAAAAAGTGAATTTTAAACTGATCTCTTCCTGTAAACTCAGATATGTGGATTTGGCTATTATGACCTTGTTGTTTGTCAAAAAACAGTAACAGTAAACAGTAATCCAGCTGGGGAATTTTACATGGGTGGTGGGAGAAAAACATTCCAGATTCAGACAGCAATAAAATCATAGACTAGCCCATGTAAATGTTCAAAATATCTTATGTCCCCACGAGAAACACTTACCGTCTGAATAAGGCTTTATTAGGTGTTTAAATAATGATATGAGACCGAGTGGTTAAGGCGTTGGACTTAAGATCCAATGGACAAATGTCCTCGTGGGTTCAAACCCCACTCCTGGTAAATTAATGTTAATATTAAATCTAATATAGTTATGTGGTAGCATTACTAACTGAAAGATTTTAGCATTACAAAATGTTCAGAGTTTTTAAAGCATTGGAAATCCAATTTGGACTCTTGTGGGTTCAAACCCCACTCCTGGTAGAAAGTTAGCAACTTTAAAACTGGACAATGAAATGAAAATTTATAGCAAACTATAGTTGCTCCAAAGTATGAGATGCTGACATACAATTGGGAGGTAATGGTAGTCTAATCTTCAAGGTTAAAAAACTCAAAAAGCATGTTTCTCTAACCATGAATCTGTTAAACTATGCTGCCGTCAAGTGCACCTGGGAAACCTTTACCTCTGAGACGGACATTCATTATTACCACTCGGGTTGGATTCATAACATACAAGTAGCTTAAACAAAAAGAAGAAAATACTGTTTAACTCTACACATAATTTCTATAAGCTGCTCTGTACATTGTACCTTTAAAATAATCCAAATAAGGAATGTGAAATTAAAATAACCTGCCGAACCATTCATTACCATTCACTCATGTATCGTCTAAAGTTCCGAGTTTCCCCACTTGTAAATATGACTTTGCTTGATCATTCATGTGCTCAGAACTCTTAATTATGATAATTGTGACTCCACTTGAAAGGGACACTACAAGTGGAAGGTGACCATTGTTAGTGCTGAGTGAAGAATAGAAGAATAGCCTGTGGAACATTGAATAGGTGTTAAAATGAATCTGTTTATCCAGCGAAAGCATTCATATATTGGTGAAAAACACACTCAACCAACAAGAGTAAAGATTAATAAAATTACCAGTGCTTATATGTAGACTTTTTACTATATTAATACTGATCCTACCTTGCCCATGCCAGGAGTGTCTTTGACCTTGTTGACTGCCCGTAAGAGGCAGGGTGGAGCGGGGGGAGGAGACACCTGCAGGATGCCACTGAAGTTGGTGGGAAAGAGGGGTGGATCACATGCCACGGGGGGCGCAGGGCGCTGCTTCTTCTTCTTGGAAGACAGATTCAATTTCTGGGCAGCCCTGAGGATAAACAAACAAAAGCACAGTTAAAACTAGAGCAGATGTGTATGTATGTGCAAACACTGCGATCCCTTGACTGTTTACACTGATTCCAAGTTTTTGTTTGCTCAAGGAAGTGTTTTGTATTTCAAATAAAATACAGCTTGGAATGTTCAGATGTAAAAATGCAGACTTAAACTGATTTTGCGAGCAATCAAGCGAAGCGGTACAGTTGATGTTTTTCAGTAAATTTCTAGTGTCCCTCTCAAAACAGACTGATGAAGATTTGTGCATTGCTAACAGCTCAATACATGCATGTCACAGCTAATCAGAAGAGAAAAGAGACATCTGCAAGGTCTTCAATGTCATTACAACAGCATTTCCAGCATTCGTTTCCTGCTGAGCAATCGCAGATAGCATGTGGGATCTGAACTAATTCAGGAGAGGACAACAGAGAGAAAGAGAATGAGAAAGAAAGAAAAGTACAGTACAGTACTTTTATATATTCAAGTCAAAGTTAGTTTGTTCTAAAATAAGCCACATGTTGCAGAATATATAGACCGCTACAATAGATTAAATATATAAATTCCTAATAGTAGGCAAATGGGATTTGAATTACTTTCAAGTAGTGGATGAATAAGAAATTTCAGAATTATATCTGTTTGGCCATAAAACTGACCACTTATATTACTAAACGTCAACACTGTACTAACAAATCGGGTCCAAATTGTAACTCAGTGCATCAAGAAATCACATGCCCAGTGGCAACCAAAGTAAATGAGTTGATCCACCTTCACAGAATGATTGTACCTGTGGACATCAGGTGAAATTCTTGTGTATTTAGTGTTTGAAGAGATATTGAGAACGGGTTTGACTCGGGAGCGAGAGAAGTGAAGGTCGATTGATTCTAAACAGGGTCCTGCAGCTTGTTAGAGATCGTTTCAATTGCTCTTAGAAGAGTATCGATCAGTCCAGCTTTTTCATCTGACCAAACATATCTGTGCAGAAGCTTATCACAGCCTCATTTAGACTCCCACTGGGTCTGAGTTCAGAGGAAGGAGGCTGAAATTGCAGTTTACAAAACTGAAATGGTCAAATATGAAAACACATGAGGGTTTTGGCACGAGGATGAAGAGAGTGGTGATCTACAAAATACGGCATTGGAAAAAAAATATTGTCTTGTTTGTGGTTGGGGACCTAAAAAAAGTTTTATTGCGGAAATTAACATTAATTGAACATGTAATATTTATTTGTTCCCCTAACATATTTATTTTTTCCAGGCCAAAAATGTCCAATCTGAGAAGCCATGTTTAAGGTAAGATATCTTAAGAATTATGATTGCTTGCCTCTGAAGAACAGATAGATATATAGACAAATGCGTTCCCAACTCCAAATGGTTTAGAATTTTCCAAATATTTTCATAATGGGGTTGTAAATTTGCCTTGAAATTCATGCTGGTCCAAGCAGGTTTTTTCAGCAGGGAGACAATTAAGCTGGTTTCTTCTGTTTGGGTGCATGTTTTAAAGCTCTTGCTGGTGCATCTGGCAGTGATGTGTTAATCGACTGCACAGAGGAAGTAGGTAATAGAAAATGCACACAAAATGAAAGGGAGGTTCTAAACCCCAAACGTCAACACTGAAGTCCAAAGGCTTCGCAAACTCTCTCATTAGTAAAAGAAAGTACCATTTTTTTCACTTTGTAGTAGTATTACAGTACCTTGAGGCCCAATCAATTATTTTGCAAATCTATTCGAGGTCAAAGATATAGGCAGAGGAGAAAAATAGCTCACGATACAGACATTTAGAATAGGGATACCTAGGTCTCGTAGCACTAAAATCACTTCACATGATATAGAAATACACCTTCAGCCTCTGGCTATCGTAGAAGAACTTGAGCACTGTGGCCCAGACCTGCTATTTGATAAAGCAGAAAATATTTAGTGAACTGATCGAATTTCCGTTGAGGGAAGTGGTTACTGTAAGGGAAAAAATTGAGGTAAAAATAATAAACACCCTGGCAGATAAGAGATGGTGAAAATATAGCTGGAAGTAATAATAACACTCAGTGTTTGTGTATAAATCAGTTCTGCAGCTACAGTTACTGTGCAAGCTATGAAATCATCAGAACTTTGGACACCAACGGAAAGAGCAAACTTCCTCAGAAATGAGACGAATTATCACCTGGATACATTGTCAGGGGAATGTTTGTTTGTGTAAAACTTGTGTGACGAAGTACATGGCTGAGCTCCAAGGTGCTGTGTGAAGTGCAAAGTGAGGTAATTATTATGACACTCATTAATGTCAGGAAAACAGTTTTCTCTCTCACACACACACTTTTAACGAACACACTGACCAAAACCTTAATGAGCTGACAAGCAAAGTCTCCTAAAGTTTGACGCAAATTGTTGTCTCTGCCATATGCTTCTAATTTGAGCCCTCTTGTCCTACATAAATATACAGCGCAACGTTTGTTGTTACCTGCCTGAGAACGATCTGAAGAGAATAGGTGGGAATAATTCTTGTTAAAAGCCAAAACACGTAAACAGGGAAATTGGATGAAAATGAAGTGGACACTTTGCTTGAATTGGCTTGAACCGAACTAAGCCGAGATGCGAATGTGTTATTTTGCAGAGGCGTTAATGAGATTTCTTTAAATAGCTTCTTTGAGGAACGCTCCGATTTAGAAAACAGACAACATCTCTGCTTCTCATTATCATCTTCACAAAAGTACAACATAGATGCACCTTAAGCCATCTTAACAGGCATAAGCACATAACGTAATGTATAAGCGAAATTGCCAAGCCATTAAGTTAAAGCTCAGTCAAAAATATAACCACAATAAACTGTACAAAACACGCTACCATGATGTTAAGAGTGGTTTCAACGCATTACCATACAGTTACTATGGTCTTCTGGTCGCCAGCACTTTGCTATGGTGTTGCTAGGGTGTTCTGGGTGGTTGTCAGGGTATTGCCACACAGTTGCTATTGTCTTCTGGTTGTCGGCACGTTGCTATGATATTGCTAGGGTGTTCAGAGTGGTTCCAGAGAATTGCCATACAGTTGCTATGGTCTTCTGGTTGCCAGCACATTGCTATGGCATTGCAAGGGTGTCCTGGATGGTTGTCAGGGTATTGCCATACAGTTGCTATGGTCTTCCAGTTGTCAGCACATTTCTATGCTTCTGGATTTCAGCACATTGCTATGGTGTTGCTAGGGTATTTCCATACAGTGCAACAGACTACTCGTTGTCAGCATGTTGTTGTGGCATTGCTAGGGCGTTCTGGGTGGTTGCTATGGCGTTGCTGAGGCTTTCAGGGTGGTAAAGGTTCGCTCACACCAAGAATGAAAACTCTAACAATAACTAAGCATCCACACAAAATCACAATAATGTTCTGTTTATTATAAGCCGCTTTAAATGCTCAAGCTCTTTAAAGTCAGATGGATTCTGAGTGGCTGTTATTCTTCATCAGCTGGAAAAAATATGAAAGTGATTCTAACAATATTTTTCCTACTTGTCAATATTGTTAATTGTGGTGTGGACTTCCCCATTCTCATTGAATTAGCATAATTATAGTTAGCAAGCAATAGCATGCTAAACACATCACAACTTGGATTGAATGTAATGAAATTGTAGTGACAAAAATGTATTATAATTGTATTATTTGAGAAAATTGCAGAGTAATGCTCACTTTAGCAAACAGCACTAGTGAGGCTAGAGAAAAAGATTACTTGTACCTCACCTGTCCATCATTTAGGGGGCCTGAGGACCCGTAAGTGTCCAGCTCTATTTTCCTCTTAAACAAGTGTCCACCAGAGTGAATGTGGAGTTTGACAGCTCATCAAGAATCCATTAGTTCTCCATGTTGTGCTTCTTGTGGATGGCAGATAATGTTGAGCGCCCCTCCTCTAATATATCCACAGCAGATTGAAGCGATTCCTCGGCAGCGAACAGATAGCTTAATCCCCACACCTGAGCACTCCTGGTTGCCTACGCTCCGTCTCTCCAATCCCATGTCTCTCTCTCTTTCATTGCCCCTCTCTTCCTCTCCCTCTCCCTCTCCCTCACACTTCTTTCTCAGTTTCTCTCCTTCATGTCTCTGTTTGGCTCATTCTTCTGATTACATTATCCAGGGAAGAATGTCCAGGCTCAAGATGAAGCGAGACCAGCAAAGAACATCCAAACAGGAAGCAGGGAACAACATCACATTGCTGCCTCTCAGACCCTGTGCTCAGCTGATAATGTCTACTATTCAATCTCCGCAACAGTCTTGTTCTCTCTCTCGCTCGCTCTTTCTCACTCTCTCCATCTGTAACATACCTCACACTTCTCCAAGGATTTCTTTTCAACACCACAGGCAACGGTAAAGTTGAACCCAGAGCTCTGGAACCTCTGCACTCACTTTCTATAAAAAATCAGACAGCAGTGGACGCAAACTAAATGATGTCCAGCGTTCTGAGAGGGGATATATAATACAGGCAGGATCTGACTACTGTGTCTTATGGCATCTCTTCATGTTTTGGGTTGCATCGATGATAATGAGGGCAAGAAAATATGTTAAAAGGAAACATTTAACTATAAACTTCAATGGAAGTTGAAAACATAATAATGAAAAATAATGAAAATCAAGACTGCATGATTCATTCATGATTTGTTTTGTTTTCTCAACAACTCTCAGAATAATTATCTTAAATAACACTATTTTGTTTTGCACACACACACATTGTGTTTTCATGTTTTATGGGGACATTCCATTGGCGTAATGGTTTTTATTCTGTAAAAACTGTATATTCTGTCCCCCTACACTACCCCTACCCCTAAACCTACCCATCACAGAAACATTGGATTTAATGCCAATAATGTCACTGATTCTACATGCCTTGTGAATTAAAGTGATTGTACGGTCAAAAATGAAAATACTGTAGTCATTTACTCACCTCATGTGGCTCCTGTATGACTTTCTTTGTTCCGCGGAACACAAAAAATTACTTTCATTGTATATCAGTAAACAGTTCATTGTATAAACATTCTCCAAAATATCTTCTTTTGTCTTCCATTGAAGAACGAAAGTCATACAGGTTTGGAATGACATGGCAGTGAGTAAATGATGACAGAATGTTCATTTTGACATGAATTATTCCTTTAAAAACAGCATTCTAAGTGGTCTCTGTCTCATAATAATACAACAAAAAGACAGTGAAGTCAGAAATTATATAAAAGACTGAGAGGGCACAAAAGATTACATTTAGATCATGACTAAGTGACTAATCCAGTGGGTCAGACCTACCCAGCAGGCTAATAATGTCCGTATGAACATCAGCTAGAACACTGAATACCGAGCTGAACTTCGCTATCGTCCTTAAAACAACCTTCATCTCCTCAAACGCAATGGACTCAGAACATCATTAGACATTTCTGGGTGACACCGTTTCACTGCTGCGGCACTGGAAGAAGGAGCGCCTGCAGCCCGATTCACCCCGCAGTCGTGTTCTGGCGGTGCTTTGTGTCAGAGGGGTTGTCGTCTAATTTCCCTGTCACTTTTCATACATTCAGCTCCGATCCACAGCTGCTGAGCCGCCGCATAGAGATTCAACCCCAAACATAGAGCATGAAAGAGGCAGGCCACAGGGTTCCCACTGCTATATCGCATACCCTAGAGCTTGAAATATCATACACAACATAAATGTCTGTTACATTTCATTTCTAATTAGTCAGCATTCTTCCCATATGGTGCAGATTAAAGGGGATTCGCTTGCATAACGAGAGCGAGCGGGATCGAGAGATAAGCAGGCAGCAGTTCACATATATCAGCGTATTAGTGCTAATGTGAGTCATTAACTAAAACAATTCAAATTGGTTTTCAGTGGATGGAAAATTTGACTTGGAATGAGGACTACATCTCAGTTCGCATTCTTGTAATATGAACTTAAGCATGTACTTTGTTAGAAATGGGAAAGTTCATACTTTTGAGTTTAAAGGATCAGTTCACCCAAAAAAATTAAAATTCCATCATTAATTGCTCGTCCTCATGTTGTTCAAAACCTGTAAGATATTTGTTCATCTTTGGAAGGCAAATTAAGACATTTTTGATGAACTTCGAGAGCTTTCTGACCTCCCTATAGACAGAAACCCAAGGTCCAGAAAGGTAGTAAAGACATTGTTAAAATAGTCCATGTGACAGTGGTTCAACCTCAATGTTATGAAGCGACAAGAATTCTTTTTGTTTGGGTTTGGAAGGACATGAGAGTGAGTAATTAGTGACAGAAATTAATTACTTTACTTTAGAAAAGACCCTTTAAGACTGTGGCTGAATTCTAAATAGCATACGATCACACTGGGGTCGTATTAAGAGTAGTATTCTAGTCTGTTAAACCTCGCCCCATGTGGCAAAGCATATATTTAAAATATATGCTTAATATACCGTATGTGAACAGCACAGCTTAAGGAGAAATATTTTATTAAACCTTTAAATTACAAAACTACCTTCAAGGAACAATATATTTCAAATAAAAAAATACATTATTAATATTTTTTTAATCATTTTAATATATTATTATATTATAATATAATATTTTAATTATTTAATTATTTAACATTTACAAAATATTTAATGAAAGCATTAAAAAGTTCATAAGCTTGGGATCATGTGACACTGAAAGATTTTCTGTAATGATGCTGAAAATTCAGATTTGCCATCACAAGAATAACTGACATTTTAGAATATAAAGGAATGATTGGTGAGCAGACTTCTTTCAAAAACATTTAAAAAAAAAAAAAAAAAAAAAAAAAAAAAACATTTTATGTAAATATATTAGCAATTTATTTTGGGGCATTTTTTAAAAATATTTTGAAATAAATGTATTTAAAATAATATATATATGAATATGAATTCTGAAAATATGTTTTTTTGTTTGATACATAGAACTGTTATATAGCACAATAGATTCTATTTAAATTCATTGATTAAATTTGAGCTTCAGAATTGCACTTCCAATAACTTTTACTACAGAAAATGAATCATCACAAATGTCTTATCTTTTCCATATAGCACAAGGGGTTGTGGGCAATATTAGCCCACAATTACAATTTTATTTAAAAAAAACCAAAATAACAAACATGAACAGATGCAAAACACTCAGCATGCTTCTTTGATTCTTTCAGACTTTAGCTGTAGCTACAATAACAGTGTTATTCATATTTAAATGAGTAGACTTCTGTAGCCAAAACTCTGGCTCCAGGATTCTAATTAAACGCCTCACTCAATTAAAAGCTTGACTGACACTATCTCTCAGCCTCTTTTGTATGCATACTTCTGAAATCATTTAGGTTTTGGGCCTGGTTTGAAAATTAATCACTAATTTATTATCTTTCTGCATAACCCCTGTGCCAAACGACGCCACGGTTTTCTGATGTCAACAAATCTGCTGCTAATGAAGCTGTTTACTTTAGTTAGTATCTTGAATACCTAATGAGTCATTAGGAGTTAATTGACTGGGCTGAGAAGCATTTATTTTGAGGTCTAATGTCAGCCTGCTCAGATTAAACCAAGGGTTAATCGGAGCGATCCCACAAGAAACAACTTTTCCCAAACATATTTTGAACTACACAATGATTTCCTTTCCCCCTCTCCTCGCTGGCTTTGCTGCAGTAGTACTTAAAAAATAAACGCATCATTGTGCTGAAAAACAGTTTCTATATTTTATGATGACTCAAAGTTTGTCTTTATTTACATATCTGTGTCACTTAATTCTTCATATCCTATTTATGTTCTTATTCCTGAATGCTCATGTAAACTACAAATAAACAGCAAATTATATGTAAAAGAGTTTATGTAGATAAGTGAAGATATTTCACTGTCAAGAGGGAATGAGGACGCTAAAATAGAGCATAACCAGAGGAGTTGGACCCATATAAATCCCCACAATTCTGACCTGTGGAGCTATATAGCGCTCAGAGGCTGTTTCTGCAGATAAGGTTCTCCCAGAAAGTCAAGCTTTGATGAAGCTGCTTCTTCACTGGATCATCAAACAAACCACAGAGGCTGAGACTGCTCAAGCAAAAATAGAGCGCTTTGAACTGGAATGCTTTCTTAGTGAGTCAGCATTGGCAAAGCCATGGTGGTGGAAGGCCAAAGAAACAGCCCAGCCAATCTACTTATTGAACAGGGCAACTATATTTCAGAATAGAATAGAAAAGAAAAGAAAAGAAAAGAAAAGAATAGAATAGAGTAGAATAGAATAGAGTAGAATAGAATGGAATAGAGTAGAGTAGAGTAGAATAGAATAGAGTAGAGCAGAATATAGTAGAGTAGAATATAGTAGAATAGAATAGAGTAGAGTAGAGTAGAATAGATTAGAATAGAGTAGAATAGAATAGAGTAAAGTAGAGTAGAGTAGAATAGAATAGAATAGAGTAGAGAAGAATAGAGTAGATTAGAATAGAGTAGAGTAGAATAGAGTAGATTAGAATAGAGTAGAGTAGAATAGAGTAGAATAGAATAGAATAGAGTAGATTAGAATAGAATAGAGTAGAATAGAGTAGAGTAGATTAGAGTAGAATAGAATAGAGTAGAATAGAATAGAGTAGAGTAGATTAGAATAGAGTAGAGTAGAATAGAATAGAGTAGATTAGAGTAGAGTAGAGTAGATTAGAATAGAGTAGATTAGAATAGAGTAGAGTAGAATAGAATAGAGTATAATAGAATAGAATAGAGTAGAGTAGAGTAGAATAGAGTAGAGTAGAGTAGAACAGAGTAGAGTAGAATATAGTAGAGTAGAATAGAATAGAGTAGGGTAGAATAGAATAGAGTAGGGTAGAATAGAAAAGAGTAGAGTAGATTAGAATAGAGCAGAGTAGAATAGAATAGAGTAGAGTAGAATAGAGTAGAGTAGGATAGAATAGAGTAGATTAGATTAGAGTAGAATAGAGTAGATTATAATAGAGTAGAATAGAATAGAATAGAATAGAGTAGAATAGAATAGAGTAGATTAGAGTAGAATAGAATAGAGTAGATTAGAATAGAGTAGAGTAGAATAGAGTAGAATAGAATAGAATAGAGTAGAATAGAATAGAGTAGATTAGAGATGAATAGAATAGAGTAGATTAGAATAGAGTAGAGTAGAATAGAATAGAGTAGAGTAGAGTAGAGTAGAATAGAATAGAAAAGAATAGGTATTGTATATATACGCTTTGCTCCTGTACAGGTAAAAAGGATACTAGGAAATCTGAATGTCTTTGAGTCAACAAACAAGACATAAAATGTATAACCAAGTGGTGCTGAGGTGAGCTAAGCCTCCTGAAGGCCAGATCTGTTATTGCTAACTGCAGACTGTAGAACACACCAGTATTGAACATGCTGTTACTATGGTGACGATAGTTAAGAGCTGAAAAATGGACTGACCGATGGTCATATTGTGTGACTCAGACATTAAAGGACAAATGTAGGAATGCGCCAACACGGTTCTGATACCCAGTCCTCACATTTCTGAACAGGACCATACAGAAAATTTGTCAGCATTCTGTGATGATCAATATTATTCCCTTAAAATTTATTTTATATCTATATAGCAAAGTATTTCAGAGTGATAATTACAGCTAAATAATAATAATTCAAGGTATTGCCAACAAAAGTAGCCTAAAATGATGCCTAAATAGCAATTTGGCTATTGGTTATAATGAACCGGGGGGGGAAATAAATACATTTGACATGCATTTAACATGCATTGAAGAACTATGCACAATAAGACCAGAAGGAAGAATTTAAAAAGTAAATAGGGTCAAATTTGACTTTATGTTGACATAAAACAATTGCTTTATCAGGCCACTGAATAATTGTGCTGAGGAAAATCTTCTAGTTCTGTAGTGCAGAACATCAGACTCAATTAAGACCAAAGCGGCTGTGCATCCATGTTCAGTCCCAAAGATTCTCTGCTTCAGAGGCTCCAGGGCGCCCTCCAAAATTCATAATGTCAGCCAAGGCAGGAAACATGGGACCAGGAAGCAAGGGGTTGCTGTAAATTGGACAACATACAAGTTCTCAATGTTCAATAATCATAAGCTTTGGGCCAAAACCTAGTGAGCTGACTACGTAGACAGCATTTCAAGGCATCATAAGCACATTCCCATCACGAAGGGATGATATGATACCATATTTTGGCCAAATTTTTGAAAAATGGATTGATGAATGGATGGTCGGGATGGATGTCAAGTAGGATTCTGCCTTAGAAATCAGTTGTCTATGTAGAACAGCTAACTAACCATTGTAACAAAGCCATAATGTGTGGGTGGAGAGTTTTTTTTGTGTGTGTGGTTCTCTTTATTCCATACAGTAGCCACTGGCAGTGTAATGGAATTGTGGGAATTGTAGGCATACTCTCCCTCTATTTACATTTAATTACATCAGCAAACTGACCTGCAGGCTCTTATCTTCAATCCAGGCCTTCACTGATCTCTAGAGGTCAATTTCATGCCTCTGAGTGATAATGCTGATAGTAATTACCATGATTATCATCAAAATTATTGCCGCTCTCATCGATGGCTGACTCCGGGGCTGTTATATTATTAACCTCTATGCTTAAGCATGTCATTTGGCCATAGCTTGTTAGATACTAACTCACCACGATCACACGGTCCTAAAGGTCCTGATGTACATACGGCTGGCCTGGTGAGTCAAAATGAGATCAATTAATCATAGGACCACACTCTAATTGTCATCTATAGCAGAATCAATGCTAATTTATCTGTAAATATAAGACCTAATCATTTGAGAGGATGTAAACAAATATGCCATTTTGGGACCAAATGTACTGTAAAGATTAAAGATCACCCAAATGAAAAGCACAAATGGTAGTGATTGGACATGTACAAGTCGATGTTATGGCACAGGAAGAGCTCATAATCATCTCTGGTTTCAGCTTGCATTTATAATTTATGTAGGGCTCATTACAAGGCCTGATGTCCACTTGTCACTGCTTTGTGACACCCTTTAAGTGATCGCTCGCATCCTCTCATAGCTAAATGGATGGGATCAGGAGTTAATTGCCCTGAATTTTAAGTGGCCCCACATTCCTGTCAAACAAGATGAACGGGGAAAAGAGAGATGAACATAAAGAGACATTTAAAAGAATAAGGGGTAAAGTTCATTGCTTGCAGCTCAGGGTCGTCATATTTATGCATCATAATTCTAGCTTTGAAAAAACACATAAACTCGGGACTATGCATGTTTTTATTCACTGGCCTGTAACATTCATAATCAGGTTCATTAGAAAACACACACAAAGCTTTTCTAGGGTCTTCTTGGGGTGTTGAGTAGTTGATAAGGTGGACACTTAACCAAGTCTTTATAGTCCATGAGGCAGGCAAGTGTAATCACCTCCCCTCAAAAAGAGGCAAATAAATACATCTGAAATGTGACTCTGGGTGGAAATAATGAGGATGGGCTATTTTAGAGCAAAAGTGTCAGTGTCAGACATTAATATACATACCTATATATACACACACACACACGCCAAGCGCTGCCATACTGAAATGCCTTCAGAGACGGGCGTCCCCTAAGGTGAATATTTATGGAATAAATCTGGCTGGGCTCTTTAGAGGGACACTAATGAAACCTCTCACTCTCCTCACACCCCGCTGCCCCAGCTGTTCAGCAGCTCGATCGATCATTCAAGTGTGTGGGGGATAGGGGGTTGGTCCTGCGATGGAGGGGTCAGTGCTGATGTGAGGGGTTTCTGAGGCGACCCCGCTTGTTTTAAAGGCCACGGTGAAGTAAAATGGTAAGAAGGTGGGGTGCTGAGAGGTGCAGAGGGGGGCGGCACTTTAGCTCCCTGGAGACGGAGGCACAGGAGAGTTAATGAACAAAACGACACACGCTCCACATACTGACAGTGGCAACGGTTATGCATGGCTGCTCGCATTATATCATCTCTGGGGTACGTACCCCACACCCCACCTTCTTTCGTTCACACACAAACCATCTGTAGCACAGTGAAAGGATCACAGTGCAGTGCAAGAAACCTGTTTCTGATTAAGCCTCTTCTGCAGGGGAAAATGAGAATGAGAATATTAAAAATGAACAGTGAAGAAGGGGTTCTAGTTTCCATAAAAAAAATAAAGAAATAAATCTAAGGCTGTTCTAGAGGGAAATGAAAGCAGGGAAAATGCAGGGTTAAAAACAACCCAAGTTGGGTTAAAAATGGACAAACCCAGCAATTGGGTTGTTTTAACCCAGTGGTCGGCCCAACGTTTCATTTGACTGAACTATTGTTTAAAAATTACTGTGTTGTTAGCTTAAAATGAACCCAAAGTATGTTTAATAAATAAATTAGTATAATAAACATTTACTAATAAGTTTAATGAATAATAGTTAAACAATAAACATTTATTCAATTGCTTATTAATAAAAGTTCGCCTTTTGATTCTTATTGTTGCCTCTAGTAAATGTGTGTCTGATTTTTAATTTCCAACCTATTTTGGGTTCATATTAAACCAGTCATATAGTAATTTTTAAATAATAGTTGTGTTAAATAAAATTCCCAAACATTTTACCCAACTGCTGGGTTAAAACAAGCCAATCACTGGGTTTGTCCATTTTCAACCCAACATGGGTTGTTTTTACAGTGTATGCAGTCAGGGTAATGCATATATATATATATACATGCACAAATATTTACATTAAAATATTTAAGCTGGTATTTTAAGGAAGGTAGAACATCTGTAGTTACTTAAAATAATTAAGTAAATGTCTTTGTGATCTATTTCATAAATATAATTAAAATATCATTTTAAAATATATAATTATATGCATATATATGCAAATATCAATATGAACATATTTAAGCAAGAATTTTAGACAGGCAAGGAAATGTAGGTAGTAGCTAAAGAATTCTTTGTAAATAATGCAATAAATATAATTAAAATATTGTTAATATTAATATACACATATAATTGTGTATTCGTGTATATTTGCAAATATTGACATGAATATGTGTATATTATATAAATAATATATAAATATATTTATGACAGCTCACTAATTACACCTATTATGTAATTTTCTTCCCTTAATAATCTTGATAAGATGAGATCAGTCACAAATATATACAGTGAGATGGATTGTCAACTTTAAAACTAACGAACCAGGTTACAAATGATCATACTGCAGCAGCAGAAACAGCAGCGGTGGGCTCTGGGAGGGTGTTTAGATGGGGGTACAGCAGGGCTGTGAGGGAGGAGGGGAAGGTGATGGACGGAGAAAGAGGAGGAGAACGACCTGTACTGGAATTGAGCCATTGCTGAGATGTCATTTTTCCTTCAACACAGGAGAGACCCATTCCTGTGCCAACACACCTGGGACAGCATAACTGACTGGGCCAGAGTAGGTCTAGAAACAGTTCTACGGGGCTTTTGAATGCTCTCAAGATCAACTTACAGCGTAGGAACCTCCTTAAGAAGAGTGAAAAATTGGGATACTGCAAGCAAATCTAGGAGTATAGACTTCACATCCCCACGGAATCCCACTCTAAACAATGAGATGAATGATTACTAATACAGCGACAGATAAAGATCCGTATAGGAAAGCATTACACAGAACAGACACAGCTCTAGATAAGAGGCCAGGAGACTTTTTCCACTACAAAAAAAACAAACATTAAAAGAACACTTCCATATGGGGACCCAGCTGTAGTGTAGTCAGTGTGTCCTTGCTTAAAGTGCAGCGGCCGAGACCAGGGATCAGGGGGTCTCCTGCAAGAACAAACGAGAGCCACAGGAACGTGACATGGGTGAGTGAAGCAGAGGAAAGGAGAGGAGGGACTGTTGAAAAGTCAGGCATGGTTGCACAGGGGTGACGGTTGGCCCCCTGACTCCGGTGAGCAAAGCTGATGATAGAGTCTTTCATGCAGGCAGATAGCAGCAGCAGTCAGATCAGCTATTCATCGTGTGCCAACAGCAAACAGCAACTCATAGATTGGAGCTGATGGAGCCAACACAGGGGTGGTAAATCCACTTATGAAAAATGTCCTATATTGACCTGATCAGAGCGTGCTGTGAGACTCCACCATAGTTTCTACCGAAATACCATTTAAAATAAGATAAAATAAATTCTTTATTGTTTGAAGGAAATGATATATTAATTTAGGGGTATTAATCCTGGAGATTAATTAATAACTCTTCCTGCAGGTTACATTGTTACACTTTACTTTATGACACTGAACCAATTCGTCCAAGCATTGATTTATTCAGGAAGGAAACTTTTGTGAGTGATTCGTTGAATCATTTGCTCAACCAATTGTCCAAAAACCCAAATATACTTGAAACAAAACAATTGATGGTCTTCATGAGCGAGTCACTGAATCATTCACTCAACCAATTTGTTTGAAATACTGATTTATTCAGAAACTAAACCTTTGTGAGTGAATCATTGAATAATTTGCTCATTCTATTTGTTCAAAAACATGAATTCATTTGAAACAAAACAAGGCAATGGTGTTTAAGATGAGTCCGAAATTGAATACTTCCCTACTATATAGTATGCGAAAAACAGTTCGCCAACTTAGTAGTATGTCTGAATACATAGTATTCGTAAAATAATAGGCGAAAATTACACGGATGACCTTCTGCCCGAGATTCTGAAGTGTGCACTCTTTACACTTTTCTATCCCCTGAAGAGAGGATTTATGAATGGCAGTGAAACGACACAACTGACGCTGGTAGGCCACGTGACAGTAACAAAACGGCAGATGTCCAAATTTCATTCATACTACCATACTTTAATACTATATACAACACACATTTAATGGTCAAGAAGTAAATTTAAATTCAAACGTAGTGCCTATTCATAGCCTGCGATTTCTCTCAACTGAGTTGTTCCAAAGCACTGATTTATTCTCTAACAAAACCTTTATAAGTGAGTCTTTGGAATCATTCGCTCAACAGATTTGTTCAGAAGCACAGATTCACTCAGGAATGAAACACCACAAGCATGTGTTGCTCAGAGATGCATATATATATTAGGAAAGTTCATTGTCTGCCATTTTTAAACAGACAGTAAAATCTTCAAATGGCTTTTAGAACATGGTGCATATATCAAAAGAAGAACAGAATGCGTTTCTTGGTTTCTGGAAAGAAGGCGTGTAAATTACAGATGTGCGGCTGAGTTTGACAGCCCTGCCACATCTTTAACTGAATGCATCCGGATGGTCAGGTCATGACACCTGTCCCATAAAGCACAGCGCTCTCTCAAGAAGGCATGTTACGACATCTGTAAATTTTCAGGTGCGAGCACAGAGTTAGGACAGGGGAAAAGCGCGAGGGGCGTGACATGGTCCTGTTTCAAACAAAGAGAAAAATGTGTGCCAGGTGTACACATACACACACTTTGGCAGGAGAGTCTTTACCTGTCAAACAACAGGCCGAGACCCATATATACACAAAAGAGGGCTGTCCTTCATGTAAACCCGCACCTTCTTCTGAAATTTACAGCCTTCTTTTTTACTGCCTGAGCATGGCTGACATTGTCTGCAACATGAGGGCACGGTGGTTATAAATCACACGGCACACTCTCTCCTGCTCTTTTCATTGCGATGAAAGAAGAAAATGAACAGCAGACACATACTGAAGAATGCAGAATCAATAGCAACACGAAGCGTGGGAGTTGCATTTCATGTTATATATTAAATAATCTGGGATCTAGTACAGTGTTTTTTAACTGGTTTTGCTTCAGGATTTTATTCTGGACATGAAGGCCCGACCATAAAGGATTAGTTCACTTTCAAATAAAAATTAGCCCAAGCTTTACTCACCCTCAAGCCATCCTAGGTGTATATGACTTTCTTCTTTCAGAAGAACACAATCAGAGAAATATTAATAAATATCATGACGCATCCAAGCTTTATAGGCTAAGGGCAGTGAACAGGGGTCACGAGTATGAGCTGAAGAAAGTACCTCCATCCACATTCATCCATCATAAACGTGTACTCCACACACGGGGGGTTAATAAAGGCCTTCTGAAGCAAAGCGATGCGTTTGTGTAAAACAATCCATATTTAACAAGTTATGAAGTAAAATATCTAGCTTCTGCCTTCCGTATTCAAGATACGAAAAAAGTGTAAAACTCTTGCAGTTCAAAAAGCTTATGCTCTATTCAGCGCTAGTTTACACTTTCTTCGTAACTTGAATACGGAAGGCGGTCTGGTGGAAGCTAGATATTTTACTTCATAATTTGCTAAATATGGATTTTAATGGATTTTTTTTTTTAAACGCATTGCTTTGCTTCAGAAGACTTTTATTAACCCCCCGCAGCTATGTGGAGTATGTTTATGAAGGATGGATGTGGATGGAGGCACTTTCCAGTTACAGTTCATACTCGTGACCCCAGTTCACTGCCATTATAAAGCTCGGATGCGTCAGGATATTTATTAATATTTCTCTGGTTGTATTCATCAGAAAGAAGAAAGCCATATACACCTAGGATGGCTTGAGGGTGAGAAAATCTTGTGGTAATTTTCATATTTTCAACAAATCTTTTAATAATATATATAGAAAACTGTGATATTTATTAATTGAAAAATTATATTCCTAACATAACAGTGCATATATTAATTAATTTCTTATAAATAATTCAAATAAAATAAAAAACTAATGATTAATTCAATTATTATTAAATGAAAATATTATTCAATTAATGATCATTTTCTTTTACTTGCAGCAGATCAATTTGTTCACATACAGAAAGCTTTGATGTCAACAACAGATGCTATGAGAAATGCTTTCTCCTTTCTTTTAAAAGTTAAAGTGAGCCAATTTATTCTTGCTATTTTCTTATGCACAATAAGAAGTTTGGTTGCACATGATTATTTGCATTCAATATTGTTTTGTCCTGCTGTCTTGCAACACACAGTGGAAAACCACTGATCTAGTGCATGCACTCTCTATGGTGTCCACCAGCGTGGTTGATATGAGGCCAGTAAATCACAATGGAACCTCTTAACCTCTCTGTGATCTGAACATTAAAGAAATATTTACAGTGTTCGAGCAATACATCTACAGTAAGATCCCTCATAGGCATTAAGAGCACACAAGCAGTATAACAATTCATTCTACAGATGAGGCAAAACATCATCAATCATAACTGTTTATCCCTCATGTAAAGCGAAGTACCACATTTCAGAAACAGAGGCACTGCCAAATTGTTTCTACTTTAAATGTTTTTAAACCGTTGACACAGTTTGATAGACGGTTATGAGAGATGTAAAACAAAATGATGGACAAACGAGGAGAGACTGAAACAGAAAATACTCTAATGAATATTAGGTAATGTGATGACCTATAAGGTTTGTTCTAGACACAGAACAACTTTGTATGTTCTTTGTATGTGTGACACATACATAAGTTTCTGTATTCACCAAATGTGGTGTATATGTGCACATGTGAACAAAAGCCTAAATTACATCTGCTTGTTTTAGAAAGAAAGCATATCTTTTCACAAGATTTGGATTAAAACGACTCATTCACAGGGACACAATTTACGATGGTTTTATGTCAATTTTGGTTACCTGGACTTTCAATGGAGGGACAGAAACTTCTCAGTTTTAATTAAAAATGTCTATATTTGTTTTAGAAGACTAATCAAACTGTAATTGGTAAAGATCATATGTTGACTATCTCAACACCAAAAATGAAAAATGAATGCTAATGCTATTTCAGAATTATACTCTATAATTCTATCCTATAATTCTAAAATATTGCAATACTCATGTCATTCCAAATCTGTATGACTTACTTTTTTTCTGTGGAGCAATAGTTGGTAATGAATGAACACAAAGAATTTTTTTCATCATTTAAACATAATTTGTCATATATATATATATATATAGATAGATAGATAGATAGATAGATAGATAGATAGATAGATAGATAGATAGATAGATAGATAGATAGATAGATAGATAGATAGATAGATAGATAGATAGATAGATAGATAGATAGATAGATAGATAGATAGATAGATAGATAGATATAGATATATATATATTACATTATGGAGTTTTCATTCATTACTAATTATGTGAATTTCCTTTTTGGAGTAACTAAAAGGCGTGATTTCTTCTTTTGAAGTTCTTTTATTAAGAAGTGGCCTGTCTTCCGGCATCTAAGCAGTGGGCACAAAGAGGAAGATGGGGGAGAGGAAGATAACATCACGGTGCCACCACAACTGGGTAGGCCTCTGATACAAATAAATTCATAAACTCCAGCTGTTGTAGAAGGCCTGATTTATCAGAGGCTCTCACGAAAACGAAAGGTTTTGAGGTTTCACATAAGCCATTCGTCTCCCACTATCTTGCAGCGCTCTCTAGCTCTGATAAAACCCCATGATCTATCTCCTCACCCCCTCCCAAGGCCCCACCGGGCGACAGAGACCAGAGCACGAATCAGTTGACTGGGAAGAGGATGTCTTTCCCATAGTATGACATAATGCCTGTTTCAAAAGACAATACACACAATCATGGACTTCCACACCAGATCGGATGATTCTTTACAGGGAGACAGCTATGGGAAAAAGTCAACCGGTGATCAGAGCTTCTCAAATAACACCATTAACGTGACAACACCTGCCGGTGCCTGTGCATTTGTGCAAGTATGTTTGCATGTGTGAGAAATGTCCTGTTGACAACAGACAGCTGTGACGATGAGTGCGAGTGAAGGCTCGAGCACGGGAGGACATGCAAACACTCGACATCTCTTCTATGATGGAGAAATGACAGACAGAGAGTTCATGCTGACTGCAGATGGCCATCAAGCTCATCAGATATTCAGACTTGAGTGCAAAAAGCTAAAGAAGCGCAGCTTTCTCAAGGGAAGCTGTCATTTCTTATGATTGCTGTCTTGTGGGAGGAAGAGTTCATTAAAGCAGATAAAATTCAATGAATCTATCTCTTGTCCATTTGGATGATGTGTTTTTGAACAAGATGATCTGATTGCTTGGTTTGGTGGCTAAATTCATTGGCTGCCTGTGTGCGATCAGTAGTGTGCTTCTTCATTGTCCACCATCACATGACTAAGCATCACAGTAAGTTATCACAGTTTTTAGGCAAGCAACTTTTTTTAGCATTCATGCTACATGGAGCATTTCCATTTGAACTAATTCATTTAATTTGCGACTCGTTTGATACAACTGCCAAAACATATGTTTCAATATATATGCATACTTCCTTTCTATATACAGTGTCAAAAACTGTACATCAAACCAGTACTATTTTTTAATACCAACCCAGGATCATTGAAAAAATTCAGGAAAATCATATTATGTTGCTTCTTGTACATGTTGCGACACTTTCAAAGTGGAATGAGTGGAGCTTCAAGTGTGCTCAGATTTATCGGAAGCAGTTAAAAGTGAATCTGGTAACATTTAATTACGATGGTTGTTGTACGAATTGTGTCAGTTTGGAAATGAAATGTCCGGTCAGTGGTGCCAAAAGACCATGCTCTCTTGCCTTTTAAAATAACCAACCAACTTCACTAAATCTGACCCTAAACCTAACCGATTGTGTTTACAAAAGCAAGCATGAGAAAGAAACAGCCAGGCCATTTTAGCTTGATTCTACAGGTCTTTGAGCTCTTTTATCGTGTCTTTCATCACATATTTAATAGGACTCATACATGATTGCTTCGCATCGCAAGTGTAATGCTGTTACCAAGCATGTTTACTATGCCACGAAAGCCTTAAATATGGAGCTGATTATGTGATGCAAACATCAAAATGTATTATCTTACAAATCGTGCACAATGATAAAATCACTGTGAGGTCATTGTAAAGTATTGTGCGAGGAACAGCTAAAAAATAAGTGTTTATTAATCAATAATCTGCCCAAATAATCATAATTTGTCTGACAAGGAATAAAAGTTTTTGTTTTACTGACACTAGTATTCATTTCATCTTGAAACTGCAGTGAACTGTATGTATAGGTACATTTTAGTTTTTTTGTTGCATAATATGGTATTCTCAAGTATCAATTATGCATCCAACGGACACTACAATTCCATGAAGCCGTAACAGCAGAGTGACACCATAGGTAACATGGCAATGTCCAGTTTGTAAAAAGTACACTTGTATACTTATAGGGCATACATTATTAACAGTCAAATACGTTTTCATCAAATGCCGTACATACTCTGACAGTATTTCGAAATAGGCTGCATCGCAGAATTTTAACCCCATGATCTAACCATACAACATAGTGAGGTCATGTGACATCACACCCAGAGTCCTACCTGGCAAAGAAGGACGCAGCAGCGGAGGTGCCACTGGAGGGTGCTGTGGTTACTGGGGCAGGGGGTGGAGCAGCAGGGTTGGTGTATGCAGTCGGGCGGTCGGCATTGTAGCGGTTGAGCGCGGCTTCATTCAGACCCTCTCTGTTGCCCTCCGACACCATTTGAGAGATCTGTGTGCAAGTAAACATTGAAATTAAAAACAATGTGCAAAACAGCTAACTAAATAATGTCCCCCATGGCTCTTATTTTCCCTAAAATGCTGGGGAAAGAGGTGAGAACACATTTTATTTGAGCTCCACGCAGGCGTTCCTGGAAAGTGTCCCCGGTCACGCAGTGGCCGTGAGTAAGTTTAGCACGGATTCTGCCAGGCATTCAGATAAACAATTCGGCTTAGACGTGAGTCATGAGAAGCAGGCCTGATAATTGTGCTGTGAAGGGCCTACAGCACGGCTGGTTTTCTTAAACAAGCATTCAGCCAGACCCACTCAGGAAGATTTGGAAATAATCCGAACACCCTCCCCTGCCCCAGCTGTAAATAGATGGCGAGGGCACTGCTGTTGCTGTGGGCCGGGGTCTGTCGTTTCGCCCCAAATAAGGACACACGAGTCCCTGAGGAGGGTGAGCTCTGCTGTAGAGTGAACCAGCAGCCCTCTGTGTGTTTACCCAGAATGCTTCACATATGTAGGAAAGTATCACTCAGATAAGCTGGGAGGACAGTGAGAAAACCCAGATCTGTGCATTTGTCACTAAAATGTCCAGCAGTGGATATTAGTAACAAATGCCCACAAACTTCAATAAACTTAAGCAACGCTGTAAAGAAGAATGGGCCCAAATTCCTCCAAAATGATGTGAGAGACTGCTAAAGTCTTACAGAAAATGATTGCTGGTAACTGAATCATAGGGTGTCCTAACTTTGTCCCCCATGTTTTTTCCATCTTGGCTTTATTTTTGCTCATTAAATAATGACATGACATTGTATGATATGTAATGTGTTGTTGTTCATCTTTGGTTTTATTTTCCAAATTTTAAGACCTTCCAAGCACTAGATGATTTTTTTTTTTTTATTATGTTCTAATATGGAAACCCATATAATTCAATAGGGTGTCCTAACTTTTTCACATGGCTGTAAGACAATTCTACCCCCTTTTTTATGAACAAAGGTGTAATTTTCCACCGAATATATTGTGTTTAATAACATTCTGTGATAGAAATGACAATTTTAGCATTTTGAAAGAAAATTACCTTTTTTTTTTGCTAAGGCTAATTTCACAGTTATGATTGTGTATCCTAAACACACAAAATTCCATAATATTTTCACAATTTGTGCATGATTTGACAAAATTACACCTTGATTGGAAATGTCAGAATAAAAATAATTTAACAAATTATTTTTCTACATTTATCACATCTCATAATATTTTATTTCAATCTCAAGCACGCTCTTCAAGACACTGCTGTTACATTTTATACATATTATTATTATTACTATTAATAAGCATAATAATAATGATGATATTTATTTTTATTATAAATTACATTATTATTACTATATTTTATACACAAAAACTATAGCTTTTATACTATACATTATATACTACAAAGAAATTTATTTGACAATATAATACAATGATGCAATTGATAAATGAAGAAGTTTTTGAGACAGATTAAACGTGATATTCATTAAAATGACAGTTGAAAAAAAAAAAAAAAACCTGTTATAACAATGAACCCCTGGGACATAAAAGTGGCAGAAGTTGAAGAAAAAGCCAATTAAACCACAATTTTTCTGCTCAGCTTTTCTCACCAAATTAAATATGCTTTGCCACTTTGCATCCGCAAACAGGCCCACCAGTACCAGCAGACTTCCAAACCTCAGAGAATATAAACTGAGCTGTTCACAAGCCAAAGGCTCATGCTGTCTTCACATCCTCACATGTGTTAATTCGATCTGGTTGCAGGTATGATGGAAAAACGCACAGTTGTCTTAAAATACTCCATGATAGCACATGACTGACAGGTATATTTAGCAGCGTCTGGATTCGTACACCGCATTGGTCCATGCAGACGTCCATGTGACAGAGCCCTGGATTTACAGTAGGTGTGCTTGTATTTGAAAACTGCAGTAGCTGTTGGAGTAAACGTATGGAATGAAATGTCATGGGAAAAACCATAAACCATTAATAAACCTGATAATGAGGAGCTAATAATGGACTCAATATTGATCCTCTGCCAACAAAAGATCATTAATACAGATTTATATAACAATGGTCATCATAAATAGTACATCAAACAGAAGAACAGGTCAATCTAAGGCTTAGTACAGAGGGCCTTTTATCCATTATTAATGATTGGATTAGGCTTTTTGACTACTACACAAAGCTAAATCCTGCTCATTCGGTACAAACCATGATCTGATGATATAATAGCCATAATCTAATTCTGATCATGCAAATCTCCCTCCTCATGCCAGGCCAGAACGATTATGAAAACTAAGCTGCAAAAATTAGTGCTTTGATGTCGGGATCATGAGTAAATTAACACACACATATATATATATATACCTATTATGAATTTAGAAACGGCATGAACTACACAGGTACGCAGAGGTGAGTCAATCACAACATATAATTTGCAAGTCTTAAAGGTACAGAAGAAAAAACAGCCTGTTTATTAGTAAAAGAGAAGGTTAAAAAAGTCATATAAAAATAAATGATGTTTTGGGGTAAAAACAAAAAAAAAAAACCTGATTGCAATGAATGTGTACAATATGCACTTTAAAGTACTTCAATGAATGTTTGTTTTCCGTGAGCTAAATGGCAATTCTATCCTCATGGCAGCACTGAAACGACCCAGCCCTGCTCACAGCTAGTCAGATCACTTGGGAACCCACGGCTGATTTGCCATCTGTTGTGCAGGAATGAGAAGAAGGAGCATTAAATACCAGCAGTGCCAACAGCACAGATTGCACCTCTCTGCCCATCCTCCCACCATCTCTCCCTCCATTCTCTACCTCATTTGCTGCACTTCTCCTCTCTCTCCACTGTCTGATAGTAGCCCTTTTGTCCGAATGTAATGACCACATCCAGCCATCCATGTTCAACTGTTTGACATTGATTTTGACCTTCATGCTCATTTTGCTGGTCCATATGGCTTTGTAAACCTAAATTAAAAGTCTTAGCATTACTGATATCGGTCAGATGAGGGTTATTCAAAGATCAACAGATAGCCGACCACATTGTAAGTCCAAGTTCTCCAGTTACAAACTGTAAGACGATTTTGTTCCAGTACTCTTTTATGTGAATAAAAGGTATACAATTACTGTGTCCCAACTTTTTTAAAGTATTAATATACTTGATAAATTAGAAAGCCCATTACCTTGTGTTACACGATGTGTGAGGTTCAAAAATAAGACTTCAAAAAAGAAATCATGCACCAATTGTGTGTGTGTGCATGCATGTGTGTATATATATATATATATATATATATATATATATATATATATATAAATAAATTTAAATATAACTGGTTAATAAATAATAAACAAATAAAATAAAATCTAAAATAAAATAATAAAAAATACTAATGAAAATGCTGTTTAAATGTGACCCATTTTTTTGCCATTTTTGGATGCCTTCGATGGATGCCTCGCATTGTGTTTTACAAGAGCCAATTCTTGCCACATGCTAGTCTTGAAATTTTCCATTGCATGATGCCATCTCATTGTTAACACAACCATCATTTTTGCAGAAATAAAGCAGATTCTACAAGTCCAGGCAGAGAAATGTCAGATAACGCTAATCAAGTGTTATTTGGAAGCAAAAAGGCAGACTATCAAGAGATTTCATGAATTTAAATCTTGAGAAGATAAATGTGATATATAATGTCTTAGTATGTCATAAAATTGCAGATACTAAAGAGAGGAACCTTAATATTACAGAAAAATAAAATTCTAGTGATTTTTAGTGATTTATTAAAGCATATTAGAATGCCGTGAGCACAATTATAGCAACTTCACCGCAAATGACGGATTGCCAAGTACGTCCCTGTGCGTGTGTGAAATCAATATCCAGCACGTGTAATTTTATGGATGTCTCATTTCATGTGTTTCAACAGCAGGCCAGCCCCCCCCCCCCCTCCCCCCACCCCCCAATGTGACTGCACCGGCTCCAGGTTTGCAGGTGTGATGGATGAGGAAGGTACAGAACATTTCTGAGAATGGAAATTTCCTGATGCAGCAGAAATACCCAAGAGAGGAAAGGAAACATCTAAAAGAAGCCCTTGAGTGGAGGATTCCTTCCACCCCGTTCCCCAGCGGCTCCCTGCACTCCCACAAGGAGAGACTTCCTCATTCATCATAATTAAAGCTGGAATACACTGTTGTGCAGTGCCTTGGATACTCTTTCCCTGGATATGTTAAGCAGTATTCTTCACCACCATCCCCTAAGCTCTCTCTCTATCTATCTGTGACAGTTCAGATTCACTTCTCAATGGAATGGAAAACGAAACTTGGATAGGGATTGTAAAACATAGGATATACTAAAAAAGACTACTTATTTTTCACCGGGAAAAAGATACAGTAAGTATCTAAGTACAGTTGTTAGATTCAATTATCTATCTATCTGTCTATCTATCTATCTATCTATCTATCTATCTATCTATCTATCTATCTATCTATCTATCTATCTATCTATCTATCTATCTATCTATCTATCTATCTATCTATCTATCTATCTATCTATCTACCTATGTATCTATCGTTCTATCTATCGCTCTATCTATCGTTCTAATCATCATTTTCTCTGTCTGTAAATCTGTAAGATCTACAGTAAACCTTGAAAGTCTTTTAAACTCCTTTTTTTAAATCCAAACAAGGATTGGGCAAGTCAACATTCAAAGTTTTCTAGTGGAAAAAAATCGTATCAATTTATTTGAAATTTGAAAAATTTTCATTCTACATTCATATCTGCATCATGTTTGCTACTATCGCAAACATATGGCAAACATTAAAGCAAGATACATATTGTAGTCCACGGTGATTCATGCAAACCTCCTGTTCTTATTTTGGCACAATTTACATTGATTGTGACACGGAGTAGGCGAGCAGGCAGCCAGACCTGATGAATATAAAATTGGGTATATTTGTATTCCGTTTGTGTACAATCTATGAAGTAGAGAGACTCTTTGAATGAATCAGATTAATAGCTCTTGACAGAGCAAAGGAGACCCCCTACGCCTTACAGATGCCCATAGAATAAACTCCAGCCAGGCTCCAAGAAACCGGTTTAACGAGAGACTTCTTTCAGGAAATAATAAACACAGATTCAGCAGTTTATATAAAAACATATTCAAGACTGAAGTTGCTTCATCATGCCTTTAAATGGTCCTGTGAATTAGACATGGACGCAAGTTGTAAGTGTCTTATGGGTGGGAGCCACATTCCTCCTCCAAAGAAAGGGATGTGGGTTTCAGAAAAGAGCCCTCCTTGAGGAGATTTTATAAGGGATAAGACAAAGTCCACATGGAATGTCAGAGCTCTGTGTGTGGCATCCAAACTGTTTTTATAACAAGTCCTGCATCCAGGGTAATTGTCACTATCGGAGTGACTCTCCAACGTAAGCTTAATGGCTTCCTGTGCACAAAAACCAGCCCCAAGGGCAATGAAAGAGAGCGAGAGGGGGAGAGATACAGAAAATAAAGCAGATCTTAGCCAAAGTAAACAGAAGTGAAAAGCACAGAAGTCACAAAAGACTCATTGAGATGGAGCGGGAGATACAGAGCTCAAGGAGGAGAAGAACAGGCAGAACAAGGAACAGCTGAGAAGCCAAATCCAGAGAGAATGTGTTTAAAAGAAGACGTGATTAGAGTGAGGTGAAGGGTGTGCCCCATCTACAGCCTAAATGACTTCCTAGTTCCACCATGGTGTTATCAACTAGCTCAATCAAGATTAGATCCACCAAAACCCAATGAGGATCTTCTGGGACCAAATCACACACTCTGACTGTTAGACATATTCAAGACCAAATTCTTTGCTGGAATGTTATTTTTAACCACAATAGTTCAATAAAAAGTCCTATTGTTATTTAATCGCCCTGATGACAGATAATATAATATAATATAATATAATATAATATAATATAATAATATAATATAATATAATAATATAATATAATATAACATAATAGTTACCATTATGTTCTGTTAGTTTCATTATCATGGACTTTTAGTTTTTAGGTGCCTTTCTGCCTGCCTTTTGGATTTACTATTAAACTTTGAAACTAATCTTTCATTTGAAAGCTACAATTCTAACATTTGTAAAACCACATTCTTCCATCTTAAAAATATATCTAAACTATGAAATATGCTCACAATGACAAATGTGAAACAGTTAGTTCATGCGTTCAAGACCTTGAGGCTAGATTACAGTAATGCTCTACTGGGTGGTTGCCCTGCATTCCCAATAAACAAACTCCAGCTGGTCCAAAACACAGCAGAATTTTTAGTAGAACCAGGAAGTATGACCATTTTAGCCTGCTCTGTCAACACTGCATTGGCTCCCTATTAAACATCATATAGGTTTTAAAATCTTGCAATTTATTTACAAACCACTAAATGGTTTAGCTCTCTAGTACCTGAGCCAGCGCTTCACACATTATAGGCCTTTGCGTCTAATGAGATCTCAGAATTCTGGCCAGTTGTTAATACCTAGAATATCAAAATCAACAGCAGGTGGTAGATCATTCTCCTATTTGGCACCTAAACTTTAACAATCTTCCCAGCATTGTTTGGGAAGCAGACACACTCTTAAATCTAGACTAAAAATGCATCTCTTTAACCTGGCATAGCACATTATCAATTTATATTTTCACATCCATTAAAGGATTGTTAGGCTGCATAAATTAGATCAGCTGGAACCAGGAACACTTCCCATAGCACCCAATGTACTCGTTACATCAGAAGAAGAATAGCGTCTATACTAATATTAGTCTATCTCCTTATCCCAAGGTAATCAGCAGGATCCGGGCCGTAACCAGATCAGATGGAGGACCTGCACCTAGACACGACCACAACGCATCCCTGAAGTGTCAGCAAAGATTGTGTCAACTAGACCATCCCCTGTGAAGACCTCATCGACACGACAGCCAGTGGCACAGATCCCAAAAACCGTTTCCATATCGGTGTGATGAATTCAATTCTCAACTAGAACTAGATTAAAAAATTTATGCTGTTGCGATCCCAATTTGACTTATGACCTGTAACGCTTCCTGAGTCAATCAAGCACTGTTCGTTGTTGGCCAGAGGCCCTGACTGAGACTGGTTTCTCCCAAGGTTTTTTTCTCCATTTTTTCACCTGTTGGAGTTTGGGTTCCTTGCCGCTGTCGCCTTTGGCTTGCTTAGTTGGGGACACTTGATATTCAACAATGTTTTTGATCCGCCTGCATTGACACCATTGTATGCAAAGTGAACTGAGCTGGATGATGACATCTCTGTTTTCTCTAGAGGTGATGGATCAATTAACTAAATTAATAACTATTGATCTTTACAAAGGAATGCTGCAGCTGCACAATGACACAATTTTCAAAATTATTTGCCAGTTATCACTGGAAAACTGCTTTGACACAATCTGCATTGTTAAAAGAACTATATAAAAAAAGGTGACTTTGTCATTCGGAACTATCTTCATCAGCCTTTGTCTGTTTGTCAGCAAACACCCGTAACAACTATATATAATATAATTAATAATTAGATAGATAGATAGATAGATAGATAGATAGATAGATAGATAGATAGATAGATAGATAGATAGATAGATAGATAGATAGATAGATAGATAGATAGATAGGTAGTTCTTTGTCAGATTAACTTGATCTTTCTTTCTCTCACAAAAACACATACACTAACCAGTCTGTGGATACAATATAAAAAAACACTGTTCATTTAAATCACCATCAAAATATCCAAAATATCCCCTCCAGGTTGACAAAAAAATGTGAAACCACATTTGGTCCAGATGAATGGTATTATATATGAAGATCAAATATTTTGAGGCCTATGTATGACAACAATTACATGTTTATGTTTCTGTAACAAATAACATCTGTTCGGAATATGCTTACGATTTAGTGCTATGTCTTTGGTACACAATGTAATCACTGGAAGTGTCCTAGGGTATGACATTATGTGCTATTTTTTTCAGAGCACTGTGAGCACTTTATTGTTCCCTAATTAAAACCTGCTGTTGCTACAAAGCTTCACCTTGAGACTTTGCATTCTGAGCAAAAATAAATGTTAGATGCAAATGCTGCAGATGTTTGTGTGTTTGGAAGGTCTCACAGTGACATATACATATAGTCTCACAAATTATGCATAACTGTACATGAAGCAGAGCAGCAGTCTCATACCTACTCTTAACTCCATATTAAATATGCATGACAGATGCAATATCTCTTTTTCAAACGAAATCCCATTGCATTAGGTGTCATCTCAATATTACAACGTTTCGGAATATCTACGATGTATACATTTTTTTTTAAAGTTAATTTGTTGTCAAATTAATCCCACACCTATTAAGAGAGCATACACAGGTCAAACTCACGACCTTTTGCTGTAAATAGTTAGTTAGATCAATTTTATATAGAAGTGTCTTTGTGAAGACCCAAGTTCATTGAAAGGACACATTCACTAAACATTCCTCTTAATCTACATGTGATTTTAAAGACTTGATTATTTGAATTGAATCAAGGAACATTTTTCCACTAAACCACTTAGATGAAGGCAGATCAAAGCATCAATTTCCAAATATAACCAACTGAACATTCACTGAGACATTCCTGTTTATGTCTACCAACACTGAAAGAAAAGGTAGCATAAAAAATGTGCTTTATGGGATAACATCTAAATTATGGGATTGCATTATGTATTGCAGCCTACAATCACAGTTGATTCAAAATGTTTTTGAGATGAACAACGAAACTCTACTGAATGGTCATAGGAGAAACATTTAAGTACATGTTCCTCTTTAACCCCATGATTGTGCCTAAAATAAATAAAATACCTATAGCCATGCTCATGATGAAAAAGGGGATAATAAATTGCAAGCTCAATGAAACATTATTTAATATGCAGATGTATATTTGATTATTTAATTTGCAGAATTTGCATATTCATGCTTTCTATATAAGGTAGCCTAACAATACTATATGTGCCTCTGTGTTGTGACGTAACATGGTGTGTAGAAACTCTCACGACGAGGAATAACACTAGAAGGCAGACTTTAATAACAAAATACTCAGGAACCAAGAGAAACACAAGAAAACCACATTACACTCAAACAAGAACCGACAGAGACTGAGGGAGAACAAACCTGTAAAGAGTGGCGGGAAAAACTGAACAAAGGAAGACATGTGACTAATGAAAACAAACTTTAAACATGTAAAAACAAACCAAACATATGACATGTGTATGGTTGAATTTATTTTATAAGATTTATCTCCACAGAGTGGATTGTACTATGTGCCTATAGCACAGTGTCTACAACATACGCAAGAGGCGCTACGTGACCAAAGACAATAGAACCTATCATAATCAGTGATCAGTCTACACTGGATGCGGCGTGATGCAACACAACAAATTCCCATCAATAAACGGATTCCCTGTTCTATTTCTGATGTGGTCCAAGAGCTTTGCAACGTTCAGTGCGTTCAGTGTAGACAGCTTTTAGCTGTTGTGGCATAATTCGGCATAATTCCCATCCTTGTCAATTCTTGAGCACCACTATCTAAAGTCCCCTATACAACATTCCTTTATACTTAATAGAATCTAAACCAGCTGATGATCCTTGATAAACCACTGAGACTCCAGAGAAGACAATTCTCTGATGAGATCTAATCAACCTGCAGTGACTTAATTCACTTAGGCTTTACTAAAAGGACTCCTGAGTGCTTCAATTCAGTTTGCTGCAAGTTCTTTTCCTATTAAGTCTGAATACTGACAACATTTGGCAGGACTAAATTATCCCTCTTAAAACAAAATCTCTCATTTGGACCTTACGTGTCACTTTTTCAATTATGATATGTTGACTTCAGCTGGTAGAAACACACACTTGTATCTCATTGTGAAATAACAAGGAATTAGGTCTCAAGTGGGCTGAACGTCACTCACCTGCCTGTCAGAATTAGATTGTTTGCTCTCAGTGATATAATCTAGATACCATCCCATTACAGAGAGAGGAAAAACAGAATTAACTCGTCTTCCATGGTTTTTCAGTCTCTGCAAACACAGTAGACCAAAAGAAAAAGGCTTTTATCCAGACAAATGAATTAAACTGATTCTCTTGCAGGGTTCTCCTGACCCCATGCAGTCTATATAAAATGTAATTCCTTCCTTCTGATACATTACCAATGCACATTAGGCCCAGAGGGTCTCCCAAAGGACTGTATCATCAGATTGCAACATTAACCACAATGTGCAAACAATATCTCATTACATCAGGCGGGACTTCTCCCTAAAGACGTCAACCCTCCAACCATGAAAAAAAAAAATTAAGGTTTTGTTCCAAAAACTGATGAAGTCTACTGCCTACATAACAAACTACATTTAGGCAACATCTTAACTGAGTCTCATAAAAGACTTGATTTAGAACCCTCTGCATAGGCACTTTCTGGGATGCATTAGCATGTTGCTATGGTAATGATGCAATACTAAGATAATGATGTAATACTCTAAAAAGCATAAAGATGGATGGATGGATGGATTTATCCATGGAGAACCTGATTTCATCAAGTGCAATGTGCTCCTAAATCAACATCTTTGATGATCCTGAAACAACTTTCTGATTAGTAACATTCCAACAAAACTAAAAAAAAACAGCATCTAACTGGGCAAAATCAGGAATAGATAGATAGATAGATAGATAGATAGATAGATAGATAGATAGATAGATAGATAGATAGATAGATAGATAGATAGATAGATAGATAGATAGATAGATAGATAGATAGATGCAAAACTGAAGACATGAAAATACATAATAGTACATATACATAATAGCTAGATTGATAGGTAGATGTGGGATGTGTAAAATAAGCCAACCTGATAAGGATAGAGCGTTACACCGTTGGCTCTTGACAGATGCCCAGATGTCCAGGTGCCTTCCTGATATTGGTGAGCCTGGAGTGCGACAGAACTCAACCCAGTTCCATTGGCATTGTTGGGGCTGCTGGGAAGATGAGGCTGTTGTGGTCCAGTGGACTTTCCTGCATGGCCGGGGGAATTGTTCTTCTTCTCCACCCCACTGCTCACACCCAGACTGTTGGGTTTGGATCCGTGTTTGGGGTAGGTTAGGTGGTGGGAGCTGCCGCTGTGGCTCGCATTGGTGGTTGTTGGGCTAGAACTGGATGGGGTGGCGGAAACAGTAGCAGAGGTGGAGGAGGCTGAGGAATGGTAGCCTGTGGGGAGGTACGCCCAGTCACGAGGTGGTGTGGGACCCTGGAGGATGCCGCGGGAACCCACCAGGGAGGCCAGGGATGGAGGGGAGCCAGGAGATACATCACACTGCTCAAGGCTCAGCACCATGTGGACAGCCTCCTGCTTCAGCTGACTCAGGTGGGTGGCGCACACGTCACAGCGACCATCACGCTCGTTCCATGCCTTGCGTGTGCTGTTGGGCACCTGCAGCTTATCATGGAGAAGCAGGGAGAAGGAGGGATCCTATAGTGAGAAAGGGAAAAAAAAATGTTTTACTTCTGCAAATAGAAGTCATACTTTTGCATATAAGGTTAAATAAATGTGGTCAAGGGCTAACTAAATGACCATGACATCTTATAATAAAAAAAAAGTTAAGAGAGATTAAGGAGACGTTTTATTAAATCTACTAATTAAGTTTATCGGATTCTGAAATATTCTCCTGGAAAACAGACCATAAGCTGCGTTTCCACTGCAGGAACTTTCCCCAGGAACTAGGGACTTTGGGCTGATACTTAGTGTGTTTCAATCGCAGGAATCAGGTTCTAAAGGAAGTTACAGGTAAAAGAATTCCCTCTCAGAAAGCACCTGCTCGCTAGGTAGTACTTTTTTAAAGTTCAGTTTGGGGGTGGGACTTGAGCACTGAACATGCTGATCAGTTGAGTTCATGCAGCATTTTGATTGGTTGACACGATGCATCATTTTATTTCAACCACCATTTTTAAAATTCTTTTGTGCTGCGTACAGTAAGAGATGTTTACTATTCAAATCAATAATGTAGTTTAAAAAATATAACAGATGGACCACCGACGAGGTTCAGGGTTTTTTAAGCTGATATGCGGAGGACGAAATCCAGCGGGAACTGGAAAATCATGCGCATTCCTACATTACCGGACTTAATCTTCACGGCACTTGGAAACAGTGATGGAAACGCAGGTCTAGAGGAAAATAGTTCCTGGGACAAATTGTTCCGGGTAATTTCGGTGAAAAAATGGCTATACGTAGACTCAAATGTTCTGGTAGTGACTTTAAATATGTCTATTTATGTCTATACAAATTTTATTATAAACCCACATTTTTTTTTTTTTATCAAATGTTCTCTTAGATGTGTCTGTTTAAAGGGATAGTCCCCCAAAGAATGAAAATTCTGACATAATAAGACATTTTTTCACAGAAGAATGAAAACATGTGAGTAAATGATGACAACTTTCATTTATCTGTAACCTATCACCAACAATATAGAAACAAATGTTGGCATACGGTCATACACAAAATGATTTAAGCTGCTATCCACATTATTTTATTTATTGATCTCTACTTAAACTGTATAACTGTATATTTTTATTTTTTCAAAGAGGTTTATGGAGAAACATCTCAGACACAATTGATGAAACTGAGAACTCAATTAAGTGCACTGAACAAGGAACCTCTGAGCAGTTCAACTTTCCTCTGGGCAAACATACACCTTTGGTTCATTCCCCAAGCAGTCTTAAGCAGACTAAATGACTATCTGCACCGCTAAGTAATTAGAATCATTAATTTATCGCCACGCAACCATGGATTTTTTTTCTAACGGCACCATGAACTTATTACAGGCACAATCCCCCTGAAGCATCCTGGGGTTAAGTGCCTTATTCAAGTTCTGATTGGCTTATGGCCCACTTCCTACAGAGATCAAACCACCAACCTCCTGGTTACCAGCCGTAAGCATAAACCACTACGCCAACTAATGACTGAAATCTAAAGATGATGGCATATTCACCAACTATAAAAGATGTGCATGGTTATAATGTAAGTTCATTATTAAATGCAGGACACAGCCCTTGTTTTCACGCATTGTCACTCTGGATTTGGTCTGCTCTTTATTTTTCTGTCTTCAAGGTCTTCATTAGCATAAAGCTGCCAATTATCTAGCTTTGGTGCATCATCACACCATGTGCTTGAGCATTCCGTGAGATGAAGATCATAATTACGTTTTGGCACATTCTCACAGGGCCAGTGTGAAGATTCAGGAATGAGTCTAGTTAGATGAAATGAATGACATCATCATTTGAGCAAGAGATGCACACTTGCAACGACTTAGTGGACACTCAGAAATAAATATAATTAATCTGTCATTCTGTTGCATCCCATCTGTGTATTGTTTTCGATTAAGACATTGACTTAAAAGCTACATTACACAAAATAATTCTGCCACAGGGAAGAATTAAGTGATCTTACAACAGGTTTATCACCAATTCAGTCCATTCACAGTTGGAATTTCACCTTTTACCCCATACTCATGGAGCTCATATTAATGGCTAGATGCTTCTTCTCTCATTTTCGAACCAGCAACAATCTAATTAGCATCCCGAATGCCTTGAAAAAATACTTGACCTTTTTAGTATTTAGACAGTGTCTGTTCGATACTATAATGGCGCTTTCGGACTCCAAATGCAGTAGTCATGGAGAGGTGTGAAGTTTAAAGCAGCTAGTATAACAATTAAACTTAAACCTTTGGATCAGGCAGCTGCACTCATGCATGAAGAGAGGCTGAATTAGCAATGCAGCTAGTGACAGTCCCATTTGTCTAAAGCACAGATGCAGGTGCACGAAATATGGCAGCACATCATTGGTACTTCAAATGAATGGTTGAATTGTTGAAACAAGTAGGAAGTTGCGGAAAAGTCAGCTGCATTCACAATCAAGTTTTCTTCCATGATCGATCATATTTCATAGTAAAACACAACATGCAAGATTTTATCCTTTCAAAATTGATTGGATTGTGAAAATAAAAATGGGAGTTACATACCAGAATGGCAGCAAGTGCTTGAAAAGCAAGTGGGCTTGAATATCTCAACAGAATATCTAAAAAAAAAAATCTTTGTGCATTAAAATCACTCCTTTATTGGTAAAAAAAAATAAAAAAGTAAAAATAAAAAATAAAAATTAACTAGTTCAAAAGTAACATTTGTAACATTTGCCTTCAAGCATAATTGTTGCTTCTTTAGCTGCATGATAAAATACTTTTCCATCTAACCCAGTTGTTAGAGAATGTTAAAGGAGTAGTTGATTATGATTATGATTTTAATTTTAACTTTAGTTAGAGTGTAATGTTGCTGTTAGAGCAGTTACAGTGTTACGTTGTTCAAAGTTCGGTGCAAAGGGAGATATTTTCTTCAAAGAATTTTCTGTTTAAGGACTACAACAAACAGCTGGTAGGGACTACAACAAGCTTCTTCCTGGGTTAGTGACATCACTAACCCTAAAATTTACATAAACTCTGTCCTGGAGAACACGCAACAAACGGGTGAGGCCATGTTGGGCTGCTTTAGAGAAGAGGAAGAGTTGTTGTGGTCGATTCAACGCTGGATTTGCACAAAGGATTAACTAACACATGCTAGTCAATGAGTTGAATCAACTCCACAGCAACTACATAAATTTATCCACTATCCATTCAGAAACACCCAGATGCAGTTTCTCCATCAGTGTCCGGCTCCGGTTTGAACAATGTAAGGCTGAATTTCGTTACTGACAATTGTCATCTTGGCTGCGTGAGCTCCAGCTTGGTTGTTGTTGAGCAACCGAAGCGCAAGCTGTTAAAGCTCTACCCTCTTTTGGAAAGTGTGCAGGGAGCAGCAGCTCATTTGCATTTAAAGGGACACACACAAAATAGGCATGTGTTTGCTGACACCCAAATAGGGGCAAATTTGACAAGTTATAATAAATGATCTGTGGGTTATTTTCAGCTGAAACTTCACAGACACATTCTGGGGACAGCAGAGACTCATATTACATCTTGTAAAAGGGGCATTATAGGTCCCTTTTAACCAAATGCCTTAGTGTTGCATTGAATATATCTCATCCATCTCTGACAAATCATTATGGACTCCAGTGGGGAGAAAACAGTGCAATGCTTACGGTGTCCTTACCGCACCTTGTACCTCCCTGTTGGGTCTACCTGGCCCCTCGTGGCTGGGCACAGGGCAGCAGTCCAGCTAATCAAAGCCCCGTGCATGAGCACAGTCACTGAAGGAGAGAGACTGAAGGTCTGTTCTGATTAAAACCACACATTCCTGCTGTCAGTGTAAATCTAGAGACCAACTCTCATCTTACACAAGCTGCTTTTGTGTATGCCTCCCCTCCTCTCCCAGCATCCCCTTTGCCCCATACATTGCAAACGGTGACCTTTGCGGATATCTGCAGTTAATGTAAAGAGTAAACTTAAGCTAACAGGGCAGCACTGTACCATAAGGATCTCTATAAAAGTCCAGACTTAAGACGCTTATCTCTGGCTACGTTGGTGGTATTGTCATGCGTTTCTGGTCAGTGTCCATACAAGAGAATGCAACCCCGCTTAAGGCACAAACTTTACCCAGAAAGCTCCTTTGCCTCATTTTGTATGCAATCTGCATGTCTTATTATATAGAATCTGTGTTAAACCTAGTAGTTCCTGGGATGTAATGTCTGCTATAGAAAAAGGGTCCATGATTCACTGCAACAATGCATTGAAAAGTTCACCTCAAAGCTTAAAGGGTTAGTTTACCCCAAAAATAAAATGATCCCATGATTTTCTCACCCTCATAGGTGCATATGACTATCTTCTTTCAGACGAACATAATCGGATATATATATATATATATATATATATATATATATATATATATATATATATATATATATATATATATATATTCTTGCTCCTCTAAGGTTTATAATGGTTGTGAATAGGGGTCACATTCTGAAACAAACAAAAAAATGCATCCATCCATAATAAAAGCAATCCATACAGCTCCAGGGGGTTGATAAAGGTCTTTTCAATTGAAGCGAGGCGGGGTTTTTTACAACATATCCATATTTAAAACTTTTAGGTCAAATAACTAGGTTCCGGCAGACGAGTGTACACATACTTGCGTCAAATGAGTAACCCACTGATGCGATGTATGACGCAAGATGTAGGACAAACTCATCTTCTCTTATATCGAAATCTTCAATTTCTCGTCAAAATTTCTTGTTTTAGACTTCTAATTCATGAACGGTGTTTTGTTTTGCTTTCTCCTCTGAGCTCCTGTGTTCGTTATTGTGTCAGGTCAGGGGTTGCTCTTCTGCAGCAAGTTGACTTGCACAGTATGCGTACGGTCGTCCACTGGAAGCTAGTTATTTGAATTTATAAAGTTTTAAATATGGATATTCTTTCTTACAAAAACACATCGCTTTGCACTTCAAAAGGCCTTTATTAACCCTCAGGAGCCCTGGATTACTTTGATTATGGATGGATACATTTTTTCGTTTCAAAATGTGTCTCCCCATTCACAACCATTATAAACCTTGGAGGAGCATTACATCTCCGATTGTGTTCGTCTAAAAGAATATAGTCATATATACCTAGGATGGGTTGAGGGTGAGTGAATCATGGGATAATTCTCAGTTTTGGGTGAACTATCCTTTTAAATGTTTAATTTTTATCACAGCTAAACCAAACAGCAAATATTAATGATCTCTAACCCTGTCTGCAATTGTTCAGGCACACAGATAGTCCTGCCCCAAACCCACACCAATGGTTTAGCCAGTGTTTTGAATGGCAGTGTATATGAACTTTTAAGATACGCACCCTACTTCACTCGGGATGGCTTGCTGCATGTGATGTATTAGTCTGCACAGAAATATTGATGTAAATATTTGTAGAAGGCAGAGAGAAGTGATCTGGAATATATCTGCTGACACCCTGACCTCCACTTCCCTGGTCGACAGGAAATGATCTTTCAGGCACTAGAAGTTCTGTTAGCATAGACACAAAGTGTTAATCATGAAGCTAGTTGTCTTTGAATTCATGTCAAGCTTAGTTTTATTATAAAAAATAAACAAACAATTCAAATGTGGATTTATATAGTTGGAGGTGAATCTGGTTTAAAACTGAAAGAAGGTTCAGCTTTTACGACCGTAGCAGCAGAAACCTGCATTTCCGTAATTCATGCAAAGCCACTGCAGATATTTGTTCTTTCAGGGTGGGGACCTAAATACCAAATCCTAAGCCATGCCACTTTAAGACTTGAACTGAAAATAACCAAAAATAGCAGACTTTAACTCAGTTTAACTGTAAAAAAAAGTGAACTCTAATCGCATTTGATGGAAAAACAACTTTCACTGCTATGCAAACGACAGTCTGTCTCACATTTACAAGCAACATAACCAGAAAATAAGCAGACATATTACTTGGCAAAAACCATCACAATAAATCCCTTATTGGGAAAAATTATCTAAATGGAAAGTGCTGCTTGCAAGCATTTCTCTTATTAATATGAGAATTTGATTCTCATATTCCAACCAAAATGCAATAATCAGTAACCAGAGGCGTTGAAAATCAATGTCAAAGAAAATCAAAAAATCCAATTGCACCGAGCCATTTACAGATCTGATATGAATTATGGAAAGCTTGGGTATACATGTGGAATGTGGAATGTACTACATATTCATACTGAATAAATATTTATGAAGAATTTCAAATATGGTTTATACGATCAAATTTATATTAAATTGTACATTAAATATTTCAGTGCTGTTTTACCTGTTGTTTTACTGCCTTTGATTACATTCACAGAGTTATGGACTAAAATATAATAAAAGTAATTAAAATCTTGAAAACTGCAGACATAAATTCTCTGTAACTCTAATAGAGCTAGCAACTCCAAAGTTATGGGTTCGATTCCCAAGGAACATGTGAACTGAAAAAGATAGTTTCAATGTAAAGGTTCTTGGAGACAGTGAAACATCTGGCAAATGTATACATTTAAATCCCTTGATTACAGTATCTACAAATGATAATGAAAAAAAAAAACGTTTTAACTCACAAGGAAAAACACTTCTTTTACATTTGCATAAATAACATTTTACATAATACCTTTTCCTAAAAAAAAAAGTTGGGAAAGGGGCACTTAGAAACCTCCATTAGGGTTTTCAAAGGAACGAGATTTTAGATTTCAGAACACGGAAGAGATCAATGCATTCATTCAAGACACATCTGTACAACATCTATAACTTTTTTGCAGCATTTACATCATTACCTACTACATGCACTCGTAAAAATAAACCCTACCCACTCTCTATAACACTATAATTGAATGGAGACTTGAGATTACACTGGAAGGACAAACAGAACCATGTAGGCTAAAGCGCTCTAATGGATGTAGCCATTCATTCTCCAGCCAAAAAGAGAGTCTGAGAGAGGGTGAAAGAGGCCTCTTAAGACTGCCAGATGGACCGAAGCCCTCCGGTCCAGCACTCTGCTTTAAAGACACTTCAGATGAGAGCTTCACAGAAGTGTTGATTGGATAGTTACCATTCATCATGATGGGAACTGGATCCAAGTCTGAAGAAATGGCTCATATTCCTCAGTGTCTGTCGAATTAGAGTCTTGATGGTTATTAGGTCTTCATTGCAAGCATTTACTCACTGCCACCGGACTAGTCTCAAACCACATTCACCCCCTTTAGAGGACAAAGCAAATGAGCAAAAGTTAGGCCTGCTTCCAGAGCCTCTGGTTTCCTGTTCGCTATAGTGAATTCCTTATTTCATTAGCGGGAACCAGAGAGAACTGCAGCCATTATCAGACTGGTTATGAAAACACTGAAGTCATTAATACTGCTAGCAGAAGCCCTGACTGAATCAATTAACCATCGTCTATATGGACAGTCCCACTGGGACAAACATAGAGGATGAGGGGGAAAAGTCATGAGCTACAGAGCAGGAACAGAAGATATACTGTCCTGCTTTCTAAGCAGTCTTGTCATTGGACATGAACTAGAAACAGTCTAACACATCTGATATTGTGTAGCAATCAAAATTATGGGGACAGAATGAGCTCATACATTGACTAACTGCAAATACTAGTCATCAAATTGATATAAAAGGGCATTTTGTGCTTCACACATCTCTGACATTGTCCAAAATGCTATAGACCTTCTAATGGATCCAGGAAACATATCAGCACTGCAAAGTCATTGCTGTGGAACATGGTTCGCTCACTGATTTTCAATCAACAATTACATGACATCAACTGACTAATGGTCTGCTGCTTACCCGCCATCTGAGCACGCCAATACATACATTTCATTGAGACAAAAGCCTCTTTCACAGTTGTGCTGGTATTTTAGAACCGATCTCAAATTCATTGTCGTTCTATGGAGTAAATAAAACACTAAGACGTTTTTCAGAATGCCTGTACCTTTCCAAAAGAAAAGTCTCACAGGTTTAGAACAAAATGAGGGTTAATAGAAATTTCCCTTTTGGGTGTACTAACCATTTAATGAAAGATGAAGACCAGCCCATGAGAGGTTCAGTGGTGATGCCTAAAACAAATTACAATTTAGTGACCTATTTAACCCTCATCATGTTTTCCCTCAGGGAAAGTTAGATGTAATGGCAAGAAATGCTTTGAAAAAAGAAATGTCTCATTTTGAAACACTTCAATAAGTACATTTCCAGATCAAACTATACTGATCATGTGAAGAACACCACCAGTGTTGTCTTTGTTACACTGTAATTATACATTTAAGTACTGTGTAATATTAAGTAACTACATGTACTTACTATAGGGATAAGATTAGGATTTTGGTTGGTTTAGTGTTTATAGTTATTACTATTGTAATTACATGAAACATATGTAACAATGACACTGTAAAAGAAAGTGTTACCAAAATTGTGATAAAACTCAATTTCAATGGTCCACTTTAGATATTCTACTAACTATGATTAAGTTTGTACACTACATGTCAACTAACTCTCATTAGAGTATTAGTAGACTGTCTGCTCAATATCTGCTGACACATTGTTTTGATGCTCCCCGAACTGATTCTACTGACTATAAGTAACTTTGCAAGTACATGTCAACTACTACTAACCCAAACCCAAATCTAACAGTCAACCAATACTCTGAATGCCCATACATCATATAAGTTTGTGCTGATAAAATCTAAATTTAAAAAATTGACCAGTACGACCACTCACTGTTCGGCCACCTTTCCTCTAGTGAGTTTATTTGCAGAACAAAGCCAATGTTTATGTTTGCAACTAGAAACTAAAAGCAAAGACTTGCTCTCGTTGCTAGTTTATATGTCTTAATCTTATGAAAGCCTTGCAGCTGTATTTCCTTCATCAAGATCCTGTAAACTACAAACATGTAAAACCCTGGAGAGCGATGTAAGGACAAAGTCCGTTTTTGCAGTACCAGCATATTACCCGATATTGCTTTTGGCTAATGTGGTGTTCGTTTTGTGAGTGGCTTCATTCATATGGAGGTTTCACTGGTCATTCATTACATTTCCACCTTCTTCAGAGCAGCTCTTATGAGTGTACACAACGTATCCATAAAGCTCACAAAGACGCTGTTTAGTTTGACATCCCTAATTTACCTCTTTGCCTTGACAATTATCCTACATCAACAAACCCAAAGCTCTCTGCAGGGACCAGCTCTCTATCTGCCCCCACACAACCCACTCGTGTCTTTGGCCCGAAACTGCTGCCGGCCACGCGGTTCAGGAGGGACAGACAGACAGCTATTGATAGGAGCACACAGGACGCATACAGTCCCATATGCATGTGTTTGAGCTTCAGACAGCAAGTTTAGTGTAGGCAGGAAGGCATATGTGCTGTCAATAACTGTCAAAGTTTAGGTCAAACTGAATGGACAAGTGAAATGCACACACCTCGAAAACCCAATCCAAACAAACCTGATCCATTTGAACATGAACGTCCTGACCCCAAACCTGCTCAACACCAATTAGAAGTTAAACTCAAGCTGCCCTTTAAAAGTAGTTACTACAAGCAATCAACAACGAGAAGCAATTTGAAGGGACAGTCTCCCTATGTAACTCTCAGATGATGTTTTAAAATCCTCAAATTGTGATTAGTTTTCCTTTGAAACAAACCTGAAACATCTAAATTAGGGTGACTGCATTAAATGTGCTCATACATTTACAATAAATACTGAAAAACCGTTTAAATTATTATTCTAGTCAGTGAATAGTTCATTTACATGCACTATATAATGAATCAATTCACTAAAATGTCTCTTTTAAATTTTCCATATGCTTTAAATTTCATACCTACAGGATGCATTAAGGTTATATTTTGTGAATATTTTAAATGAAAGACTAAGAACCATTAATCTGCATGTGCTGGGATGTTAATGCATCCTGTAGTTTGAAATGTGTTATGAAATAACAGGCAAGCTACTCATTGTTAAGTAATACATGTTTTGAGGCTTATTACTAATGCAACAATACCCATCCTAGTTGTAAAAAAACACATCTGTTTTCAAAACACATCATTATTGTTATCAATGTTATAACCAGTTGTGCTGCTTAAAAGTTTTAAACTGTGATATATTTTTCAGGATTCTTTGATGAATACTATCACAAATTCTCTGTGTCTGTATTCATGGCCTTTTATTTTGATATTCTTTTGTCTTAGTTTGCCTGTCTTCAGTTCCAGTGTGTTTAGTTCTTGTTTACTTGGTTGTCATTGTTTAACTGATAAGAGCTCACCTGTTTTATATTATGTTCATCATCCTGCATATTTAAGCCCTTCAGTTTTTTCAGTTATTAGTGTTTATGTTATGTGTTATGTAGAATATTAGATTTCCTATTGGTTTGAACTTCAGCTGATCGTCTCGACCATGGCTGTGTCCAAAATTGCATACTCTCTTTATTCTGAATAAGTAATTACTTCACAACTGCTAAAAAGTATGTTGTCTTTAGTATGAATGTGTGTAATCTGGATGTGCCACATTTGCCATATTACCCATATAACATGACCTACCAGCGTCATTTGCAGTTTCTTTTGTCATATACTGTTTTTCACCTACTACATAGTAGGAAAGTATGCAATTTCGGATGCAGCCCAGGTCTACATGGCTAAATTAATTTGCTGTCATGCACTGTGTTTTTTTAAGTTAACTCAACTTTATTGACAGGTATACCTAATAAAGTGGCCAGTGAGTATATATTTGAAGGACTGAGGGACATGTCAGGTTTAGGTGAGTTCATGCCATGGTGTAATTACCGCAATTGCGTGATTTCAACTTGAAAAAGCACTCATGTCCTCGTGGAGCTCATAATTACAACTTGTAAACTAGGCGTTTTTTGAGAGCTCCTTGTACCATGTGACCGCAGCAGATTCATTTAGGGGTTGATAGTGTTGCAATAGAAAAACACATAATTCCCAGTCCGAGGACGTGGTCATCTATGGTGATTACAGTAATTATTGTATTTACTGTATTCATTGCCAAGAGCTATGACCCATAAGCAAAAAAAAAAAAAAAATGTCAGTAAAATGATTTATTGACTGACGTCTGCTAAACACATTATTACTACTGAGGGTATATTACAGTCCAGCTCAAAATGTTAAGTAAATTTACTGAGCCATGTCACAGTAAATAACACAATATTTCCACTCTGATCTCTGTTACTGGCTCCGAATCTGCTCTGTTCCTGGTTGTGTTTCACATGAGAGTGAAATAACAGCTCTGTAAACCCACAGCAAATCACCTCCACTGCCACACATTCATCAGTTCTGTCTGAACTCACTCAAGACCCGTCTAAATGTCTCAGGATGGGCAGCCACAGTCACACAGCTTGAACAAACCCAACATTAATCTCCTCATGCAGGCATCACAGAGAAGGAGAGAGAGGGAGATAGAGAGAGAGAGAGAGATAGATAGAGAGAGAGAGAGAGAGAGAGAGAGAGAGAGAAAGAGAGAGAGAGAGAGAGGTTCCACAGCTGGAATACCACATTCTGCAGCTTTATTTTCAAGAAATATATGACAACCTGAATTGCTTTTGAAAGGGCTCAAGTCACAATTAGATCAAAAGACATACCTAGCTGTGCGTGTTTTGTGCACGAGCAGGACACATTTCATTTACTGCAAAAATACTGAGCAAAGACTGTGTTTTCATATAACGTGTGTGAGTTAATGTATCCTTAAATATGCATCTAATGTGCAGACGTTTATGTAACCTCATATCAGCACCACACACCAATTTATCCTTTATTCCATTTGACTTAAAGAGGTCATATTATGCTCTTTTACAAAGTCTTAATTTTATACATACATTTTTGACATTGTTGCAGCACCTCTCTTCCAAGTCTGTTACGCTCGTCTGTGCTCTGATCGGTCAGCTGGACCATGTGCTTCGATTGGTCAACAAAACTAATGCAACCCAACCAAGCCGCACTTTGTGCTTTGTAACTACAGACCTTTTTTATGCTCAAACAGCAGCATTATATATTTAAGAAAGCTGAAAATTTAAAACAAGCATAATAGGTACTATTTAAACCCCCTCTTTATGTCAATGAAAAACGACTATGCATTAAAGTTGGAACGATACCAAAGTTATCAATCCTAAATCGAAATCTTAAGTAAACAAATAAACAGCCTCAGAAAACTTAATTCTATGTCAATTAAACTTACATTTAATTCAAATCATTTAAATATAATAATTCATAATTAATCTTTTAACAAACTTTCTCCACACTCCACAATGTTTTACTGCTGTTATTTTATATTCTTCTCATTAATGTTTTTATGATAGTTAAAATGATCATTAAATTCCATCAAGAGTGTAAATTACTTCTCTGACACAAATTAACTCATTACTTCACATCACACTGTCTGAACTGAAGAACAGTGCAAAGTAGCAGCACATTGTCATGGAAGATCATTTGTGAAATGAATGCAAAATTACTACATTAAAAATTTTTATTTAAAAAGCAAACCAAGAACCATATTAAAGCTTAAAGGCGACCCTCTAATCAATATAAAGCAACATATCTAAACAATATAATCAAAATCTTGGAGGCGTGTCTCAGCCTATCAATCATCCAGCATGGAGAGATCACTCGTGGTTGAAATGAATGAGAGCGTGTGGAAGTTAGAAAGAAGCTCACAGCAGCTTTTACAAGCAGGTTTTTGAATATTTTTATACTGAACACAAAACTTAAGTGTGGTTTCACCTCTGGTTAGACTACACAAATCCAGCTGCTCTAGCAAAGAGGATTGTGGTTTAGAGAAAATCACCTCACTTTACTGTTGACCCAAACCTGGATCTAGCTGCTGACATGGATGTCCTCAAAGAGCTCATAAATACATGCTATAGAGAGTCATTTCCACAAATCTACCCCTGAGCCCACATGGAAAAGTGCACAATTATAAAGAAAGAAACTTAGCAAACTCAGTTATGTCTGACCATTCTATCAGACATTCATTTCAGGTCCTCTTCAGCCACTTCCCGTATCCTAAATCTTTAGTCATTTCCATAGGAGCCCTGAGCTCATTATTCAGCTGTGATGTCACTTCCTCTCATTACTGTGCTGGGTGCAGCCAAACTCTAGATGGTAACCTCAAAAATATTCTCCAAAAAGTTGAGTTGCACCAGTCATCCTTGCATTCATTTCTTACTTAAATTGGATCGTAAAGTCCACACTAGAGTTTACTAGCTAGTTTTGAAGTTTGTAACTATCTCTGTACTTAAATTGGTTGCAGTATTTGTTCTTAAGGCAGAAAATAGTAGGTCGTAAGCTCTCCGTAAAGTAATGGATAGCCACATAATTTGACTTCAATGATCCAAATGCAACCTTCAAACCTCAAACCTTCAAAAAAAAAAAAAAAGGGGGGGGGGGGGGGGTGGGGGGCGATCCAGTCTGTGCTGAAGAGCCACTAACAAGTCATTAGCCGGGTTTCTACCACAGATTTGCGCAAAATGCGATATTTTCTAAATGCCGATCAAAATCTATTGTGAAATTACAGTGTTTCCATTAACTGATGTTATATGTGACATATATTTTTCCTCTCATGATAAGTCATTCCAAAAATTATGGTGACTGATGTTAATAGGTTTAAGTACATGGCAGCCACTGCACTATTATTTTTAATCAAAGGAGACGTAGGCGTGTTATTCAAGCATTAATGGCAAAGAAAGCCCCTTATACTTGGGAGCAGCCATGCATGAGGTGTTTCTGGGTGTTTTTCGAGATCTTGATAAACTGTAGCATTTTTTAATATATTTTTTATCTTTCATGAGTTTAATAAAGAACGAAAACTTTTCGAAAACTTCGATTGGGCGTATTTTCATTTCACAATTTCAATTTGAAAGGTAATGGAAACGCAGCTATTTATTCACATAATGTTCTCTCTCTTGAAATTTAAATGAGTATTAATGTCAGCATCATCATATATGTCTAAAGAACTGAAGTTTGTCAGGTAAAACAAGAGCTATTGATACAATTTAATCAATTTGCTGTTTTATTCCAACCATTACTCCAGCTCGGAGGCTTCTGAAAATATTTGGTTTATATGTACGTTTTAACTAGTTTTAATGGTGCAACACAAAAATATTTTGTATAATATCTTGCCTCTTTACATCACTACTAGGCGAAGTTGTAACTTACGCACAGCTGGTGTAAGCAGCCCCTGTTTCTTAAATGGTTTCTGATGCAGCAAACCATTTTCAATCACGCGCCGTCAGTGAAAAATGGTTGTTGTTCAGATAATGCTAATGTATGCATGAGGACACAGCACATGCCTCATTTAAAGCCTTGACATGTCGATCTATACTAGTGATGGGTGAGATGTGCGTCCTGCAGAGAGAAATTGTGTGTCATTTATATGCTACACAAGAGTAAAAACCCCAAAGATCTTATAATGAGATGGGACAGGCTGCAGATGTTTCTCGGCATCAGGTAAATTTTCCACTCACATGAGACACAGATTTGGGACTCATAAAAAAAACGATGCGTTTCAAACCAAATCCATGTCGGCACCCCTGGTGTTTGTTTGCTTTCAAAATCCAGATTAGGAACGAGAGATAGATGGGGAATGGGAAAAACTGAGATCACAATGGCTTAGGTCTCCTTTCCACCAAATGCTATCTACCTGCATCTCATTGCCAGAAAACTGCCATAAATCCACAGTTGGCCAGCAGCTCTTTTTGGCCCTGCACCCCTCAGAGGAGGGATGAATAGGAAATTAGAGCTCGCAGCAACCCAGAGATCTGACACAGGAAATGGAGCTAGTCATAGAGTTCTGCTTTTATCGTCCTGTAATAAGTTCCAGCTGGCTGCACATTGAGGGTGCACCAGTGCCGTATATGAGACCAGTGCACACTAAGGAATACACACTAGCCAAGTGGGGCTCCAGTAATACAATCACAGATCAGTTCAGTAATAGGTGTGGTCAATGTGCTTACACTGAAAAATGAATATAAATCAACACTGAGTACAATCAAACGCATTAGGGATGGATAAAAACGAACAATTTAACATTTAATTGCAATCTTCATTTGAACAATCTCAATATTAATTCTTAAAATCTTAAAAATTGGCCTATGCCAGTGACAAATGCGAGTATGCCACTGACTTTAGAGCCTCGCGACAAAAGACGGCATATTGTACGCATTCATTTGATGAGATATAAATAAAACATGCCTTCTTATCCTTGCGGAATTATACAACACAACCAGTATACGGCGATTCACAAACAGATGATTCTTTTAAACTGATTCTTTTTGGTGAATCTTAAACATACAGCACTAATCTAATTCACAAATGAATGACTCGGTCACACTTCATATTAGGTGTCTTTAACTACTAAGCATTTGCATAAAAAAATGAATAAATAAGTACAATGTGATTATCTTGTTGATATTGTATTGCAAAACACTTTTGCTGCCACTGAGGTGGGATACGGGTAAGGCTAGGGAAAAGTTTAGTGGTGTGGGTAGATGTAAGGGTGATTTAAAAGGGAATGGTCAACAGTGTCATTATCACTGTATAATTAGAGAAATTAAATGTAACTACATGCAGGTAACTATAATAACATTAATACAACTAATTAGTACGTGCATAAGTGCATTGTATTGATTCATTTAAATGTTAGTACATAATTGTTAAAGGCACCTAATATAAAGTTGGAACAATGACTCTTTTGAGATGCTTCTCTTACTGAATCATTCAAAAAGACTCACAAAGTAAGGAGTTTGTTTGAATGGATCTGATTGAATATTTTAATAAAACTCATTAAATAAATAATGTATTTGTAATGTATATTCTGCAAAACATCGATACCAGCCAGTAGAAAACCCCTGAATAAATATGTTGAAAAACAAATCCAATCTGTACAGTATCCACATTATTATATCCTAATATAATATTATTGAGGTCTGAACCACACTGATATTAATAGACCACTTAAAAATGAATTTTCTTTATTTTTTTTTTACAGAAAAGACATGAGGAATGGGTAGATGAAATGAACAGAAAATACTACATAGTTGGTTTTTTAATGCACACAGGTGCTTCACAGTCAGGTTAAAACAGCTCTGTGGATTACAATCAATCAGACTAACATTTCAGTTATTTTTGGCAGACAAATGTTGGAGTTCAGGAAGAATTTTGGAATGAGGATATAACAATGTAATTTCCAAACTGTTTTAACATAGAGATAATGAGGGCTCCCACTGATACAAGCAATAGCGAGTGCAGTGACTATAGAAGCCCAAATCTCAGACATATCCCAATACCACACACCAAATAAACAGCAGACTTCAAAGTTTTTGAGGCTAAATTCCTCTGTCGTTCTGCATTTGGTTGAGCTGCGTGTCCCAATGAGCCTCGGTGGGGTCACGTTTGGTGTCAGGGCAGTAAATTTGGAGTCAATTTAAAGATAATTGGATAAACCGAGAAACGCGGTCTTCGGTTTATAGATCATCCACAGTTTATAGACTGTCTCCTTTCTTGGGCTTTCCAAAGTGCTTTCTGATCTCTCTAGGATCTTTACTTCATTGGCAGGAACAGAGAAGGTTGTCCATGCTGAAAAATAGCATCAATTAAGCCACACACAGATAATCTTAACTGAATCACAGGGAACACAAACAAGATGTCTTATCAACAACAAACCCTCCTCAAGTTGTTTGAGTTAACTCGCCCTGATTGATAGGAGACAGTCTCGTCTTTCCTAACACAATTTGCAGTAATAGATTAATGAATCTCAGCTGAGTGCTGCACTTACCAGTGTGGAGATACATTTATAGACAGTGACCCGACTGGATTGATGCGGCAGGGCGACCTCTGATGAAAACAAGCCTCTACAAATAGGGTGACGATGTGTGTTTGTTTGTGGAGGCTGGGGGTCAATGTCAGGTCAGAGATGAAGGATTTAGACAATATCACTTACTGACACAAGGATCAGCACTGGAGTGTTTGGGAGAGGACATAATCTTGCCCGTCAATCCCTTCTTGCACTGGGTGGAATGGGTCAATATGAGATCAGTGATGAATGTGTTCTCACTAGACACTGTTAACAGTCAATCATCTCCTCTCTGGTGTTTTCATTGACGTGGCGAGAGTGCCAAACAGACACCTGGAGTGATTAACAACAGCCATTTAGAAATGAGAAGCATGTGCGTCCTGAACTGATACATCAGCTATAGGGATTAATTACTCTTGAGAGCTTTCAAATGCATCTGTGCTTTTATGGCAAACGATGAACGATGAACAGCAAGGTCAGCTTCGTATAGTGGGAAGGTAGGGAAGATTCTGGCTCAACATCCTAATTCCACAGAGAGCAGAAGCAGCCCAGTCAGAATGAATTTGCGCATGCAATTCCACACAATCTCCTTCAGCATACATGTAATCAGGAATTGTGGGGATGTTGTACCTAATTACACTTTATTTATGGCGCCAACCTCAAACATGCTGCTTTGTTACGCTGTAACCTAATGCTGGAAATCTTCAAATTTACTCATCACTCAGTGTTCACATTGGTTAATTTATGTTTACATATACTGGTAATACTACAGTAATTTGATTACATTCTAAATACAATAGATAAGCCTGCCACCTAATCCTTTTTTCCCACTGGTTTTTGTAAGTGACTTTGACAGAACGAGATGGAGGACAGAGAGAAGGGACTACGAGTGGGGGCGGGGGCGGGGTTTGTCTGCCTGTCACCCCCATGATTGATTGGGCAGATTGTGGTATTTCATTAGGACTCTAAACACACGCCCACTGTGAGATCAGTAGGGAGGAGGTGTTGCTCATTCCTCAAAACAATCTCAATCGCTAAAGAATACACAGGCTATTTATGATAGACAGACCCTGCAAATGAATCCCTGGGGGTTACGGTCTGATAAGTCCAACAGCGTTAGTATGCGTACAGTCTCGCGCTTCTTAGCTTGAGATATCATAACCACTGCTCACATGCACATATTACATCCACAGAGCTCTCTGGGTTATTTCTATCACATTTTAAATGGCCTGTTGTTCTACCAACCACACGTTTAAACATAAGCTTGAGGAAAGGATGAATGTCAAACATCACCCGACAGAGTAGGTCATTTATTTCCTTTTCCATTGCCTTCACTGATCAGTGGCTTTCAATTGACCCTGCTATGGAGCTGCATTTTATAACGAGTATTTCAAATGATCCGAGGTCTGCGTAGCCTTTCCCATGTAAACAGGCAGGAATAACACAGCCCTGGAGATTTTCCTCAGTGTCTTTCTCTCTCTGTGACTCTGCACCTGACAAGCTGCAGTGTTAGAGATAATACGCGGCTTAATACACAACCCACACGGAGACTCAGCTGCTCAAATGGATGCTTCTTTACCACAAACTGCCTCATCCACTGCTGGACTCTGACCCTGACCGACACAACTACAATATACTCTGCTGGAGAAGAGTTTATATAGTTTAGTCAACTAGCTGGTAAACAAGCAACCAGGAGACACATATCATTTACTGATCTTCACTCCAATCTTAATTAATATGCCCTGTTGCTATGGCGATGTTTTTTTTTTTTTTTTTTTTTTACATTAGTCACCATCATAATATAGATATTGAATTTCCAAATACAGCATTTTATTACACATGGACACATTCTCCACCTTCCATTAATGACATTACATTTAAAGTAATTAGATCATTTCCAAATAATAAAGCAAGCATGAAATTGTATTCATGATTTCTGTAATATTACATATGTGATAATGCATATTAACTTCCATAATATGAAACACAATATTCAGTGGAAAACCTAACTAGATTTGACTGGATTGTGAAAACCTGGTTATCATTGGACAATATTAAAAGGAATCAAAGGCAATTTCCATACACACACACACACATAGTGCTGTTATTTATTACAGTTTTTCTCAGTCGCTTTGGTGCATTTCTCACTTCACTATTTACATTTGCACAACAGTTAATGAAGTTCTCAAAACATTTAGTACAAACTGCAAAACCTAGTTGAAAACCTGCAAAAGCGTGTCACTTGCTCAAAATGGATAGTTCATTCCTCAAAAGCAAATATTCATATGATTGAAAGTGTCAGTGTCATCAAAATGAAAAGTCCTGACACCATTGTTTATGAACAAGACAGTCAAATGACATTGTCATGTTTTCATTATGACAGTTTACTCTGTAAATGTTTTCCAAAACAAAAAAGTCACATCTTGGTGACACTACCTGAAAATGCTCAAGACAGCACTATATACTATTTGAACAGCAATTTGAAAAATACAGTAAAGTTACACATTGTACAAGACACTGAATATGTATGTTTCACATTTTTACTGCATATGCTCTTTGCAGTTCTAATTTGTTCACAACATTGTGCAAAAGAAAAAATACACCCTTATTTTCAACAAACATAAACTCCCTTTGAGTAGAGTTGTGCACAACTATAAACAGTATTGCAGTACATATTGGAACTGAACATACAACATACAGTACTGTAATCATTCATGCACATCCAGATGTTCCTCTCTGTCTGGCCACATAATTTCATCTACATCACAGCGAATATCATCTCTTGCAATGTAGTGAGGAAAGTATCTCCTCGAGTGGCGAATCCTCTGCAGGACTCTGCTGTGATGGCATCACATGGCCGCTATCAGGCCCATATACTTTCCACCTCCAGGAAGAGAAAAACTCCTCTATTGGATTTAGGAATGGTGAGTAGGGAGGGAGATATTCCACCAGCATCCTATCATGTGCTGCAAGCCACTGTCTGACGACATCTGAGTGGTGAAAACGTACATTATCCCAAACAACAACATGCCTGCTGAGATGGTCTCCAGTTAGACCCCTCTCATTCTCTTTTAGTTGTTTGTCTAAAAGATTTACTAGTTCAACATTTTTGTATGTAATGACTCAACATGACAGACATGACATAAGCAAATGATAATGTTATAAAACAGCAGAGAGTTGTATGAAAGCAATTGATGCATGTCCAAAAGCATTTGCAATTTGTTGCAAGGAATGAGAAACTGCTACTATGATGTGCACAAGTGACTAAATGTTGTGGAGGTTGAACTTACTGTTGTGCAAATGTAAATAGTGATGTGAGAAATGCACCAGAGTGACTGAGAAAAACAGTAAAATAAATACATATTTATTCTAAAATTACATATATATGTAATATGTAGTTACATGTATATAAAATATACAAACTGTGTATATGTATATGTGTATATATATATATATATATATATATATGCATATGGTGGTGAAAGTTATTGTTCTAATGAAAGTATATGCAAGCAAACTTTTTTCTTTTTAAGATGACATGCACTAATGAATTGTGGACAATAAGACGAGGGACATTTATTATTCAAGTAAATTTTTATTTCATGCTGTCTTTAAATGTGGATAGTGTAAAATCACTGACAGTTATTTGCCTCTCTCAGCAGTGAGTGTATTTACATGCACATTTGCTAAATGAACACAACACAACACACTCAGTCACAGAGTCTTTGTGTTGTCATCAAAGGCTTAAGCTATTTCTATGCCTGTGGGTGTTTTTTTATATTCAGTTTAAAATTACAAACTGGCATGTGGATGAACTGTTTCCTAAAAACAAACAAACACGCAAACAATGATACACACACGAATATGTGGCCCTTCTCCTCAGCCTATGGCTGTCAGTGTTGACTTGGGAAGTCAGAGGCTGCGCTACCTTAAAATAACACCGCAATAATGTGGATGAACACAACAGAGGCGAGTATTTCAGGAGTGGAGGACAGAAGCTGAAAGCTGCCATTGGGTCATTCTTTGATCGCTCAGCTATGAAACAAAAATAAACCAGAACACAATTCAGTTAACCATTACTCTGCCAGATTGCCATGTCTTTCCTTTAATCTGCATTCCAATTCTTATTTAAAGGGGTAGTTCACCCAAAATTGTCATTGTCAATGTTTACTAAACAGCTTCATAAATTAGTTAGAAATATGGAAAAAAAATAGTATAATACAAGTTTGGAACATGGTGAATTGAGAAATGGTGAGTATAATAATGACAACATTTTTACATTTCTGGTGATCTGTTTCTTTAAGGATTATAGACAGATTTATAATCCATTGGCACATGTTTTAGGCAGATATGTAAAATATAAAAAGCTTCACCTCATCCCATTAGTTGTATAAATCATACTTTATTCTTTTTCTTTTTTTATGTAATTCTTTCTTTCTTTCTTTTTTATTTTAGAACATGTGAGATCAGTTAGCACACAAATAAATAAATAATCTGTCTGCCTCTAAAATATAAACCTTTTTAAGACACACAGACGATAGATAGATAGATAGATAGATAGATAGATAGATAGATAGATAGATAGATAGATAGATAGATAGATAGATAGATGGATAGATAAATGGATAGATAGATAGATAGATAGATAGATAGATAGATAGATAGATAGATAGATAGATAGATAGATAGATAGATAGATAGACAGACTGATAGATAGATAGATAGCTAGATAGATAGATAGATAGATGGATAGATGGATAGATAAATGGATAGATAGATAGATAGATAGATAGATAGATAGATAGATAGATAGATAGATAGATAGATAGATAGATAGATAGATAGATAGATAGATAGACAGACTGATAGATAGATAGATAGCTAGATAGATAGATAGATAGATAGATAGATAGATAGATAGATAGATAGATAGATAGATAGATAGATAGATAGATAGATAGATAGATAGATAGATAGATAGATAGATAGATAATTAGATAGATCACACAAAACCGCACACTGTCGGTTGACAGAGTATGATGAAGCTCACTGTTAAAGTTTGGACTGAGAATTTAATTTCTGGGAATTTAGGAACTCTCAAATCCAATTTCAAGTCACGTCATATGATATAGTTGTCTATTTGAATGTTCCTAACAAACTTAATTGAATTTACCCAAGCTGGCACACAGAATTCCATTATTTATAACAGATTTGGACTTTGAAACTGGGGCTTCGGAGCAAAAGGTTCAGCATGTAAGTATAGTAGTAGACCTATAAAATATAACAGAAAACTGTCATTGAGTAATATGCTGCCTAGAAGTGCTGTGACTAAATGACGTTTTCGTGTCTGTATAACGATAGAGTATGTGCGGTAATTTTTCAAGAATCTAGGTTTGAATCGAACCAGACCTCCCATGAGCCATTTTTCTGCTTCCATTCACTCTTTCTTCATCCCCATTTCCCTCTCTCTCCCTCTCTTTCGCTCTCTGACATTGATAAATTGCTCTGTGCTGTGCAGGTAATCCATCTTCGGAGACCCCAGACCCAAATCTTCAGGTCTGAGAGTGTTCTCTGCCTCTGTTCTCGCTACTCGTTTCCCTCACATTCCCCTCAGCTCAAGGTTACTGTGCTCTGTAGTGCTGTTCAGAAACCCTGCGACTAATTACTTCAACCTGAGAGGTAAAAAGATAGGACCGGGGAACACAGAGAGCGAGAAAATGAAGAGGAAAAGCTTGACATACAGAGAAAAGAGAGCGAAAGAGAACAAGAAAGATGTATGTGGTCTTAAAAGCGATCCGCCACCTTAATGTAACTTAATGGAAATTACTGAGAAAAAAGGGAGTTTAGTGGCCTTTAGTCCATGTCTATTAGAATTAGCATTATCTCTGCAAGTGTGATCCTAAACATTGAAAACGCATTTTTGGCAGATATGGCACTTCTTTTTCAGAAAAAACAAAACATATTAAATATTAAATAAATGTAATTCTTCCTATACTAGAAAGAACAAATATTATTTATGTATATATTTGAATGCTACTGATCCTGACCTGAACTTGTGATGCAGCCTGAACCATAATGACACTGTGAAGATGTGTGTGTATCTATGTGTGTACACACACATATTTTTATTTATTTATCTTCATTTCTTTTTGCTTCATATATAAGGGTGACAAAAAAATGACAGATTTGGACCACATTCATCCGTGGTATGAGCGTAACCAATGGGGAAAAAATTAAAACATATAATATCATAATGTTACAGCAGCCTTTTATCAAGAAAAGGTGCTTTTGGTGTGAAGGTAGTCTTATTTCTCTGTGTAGATGTGTGTGATGAACCTGACTGTGTGTATTAGTAGGTGCTGGTCCACTGGTGCATGCAATAGAGACGAAATGGGCAAGGTGACATTGTCCTGACATCCCACAAAGCGCTGCGCTACATCATAATTTGGACATGTGCTAGAGCTCATCTGGAGGTTAATTCAGGCCTTTATTCATAATAACGAGCTGCTCTGTTCCTCTACTACTGTATGACCTCCAGCATAGCATACATGTCTACATGTCAAAAACCATCAAGGGCAAATCAAATTTAACCCTTTCTTTTACCATGTCCTTGCAAATCTGTTTTAGATCCAAACATGGACGGTCAGATCCTCGTAAAGACTAAATATTCAAGTTTGTTGTGTAATTTAAGATTTTACAGAACCATAGACATTTTATCTCACATAGACAAAATAGCTGCATTTACATGCAGCACTAATACATTCACACTCATGAACATAACACTCACATGCACAACAAATACTTTCACATACAAAGAAAACAATATCATATGCAATCAGTTGAATTAATCACTAATTAATCTCTTATGTACAGTAGTCAAGATTTGAAGTGGATCAAAACCTTTCATCAAACGTTGACTACAGTATTTAGTCCGACCCTTATGCACAATCAACCCGAACTTTAATTGGCCTCAAGTCAACTCAGTACATAATGGGGTGTAACTTTTGAAAACAAAATGCCTGCTTTACCTCAGTTGAGTGATGGGGTAAAACTCACAGAGACGTGTAAATTCATTTTAAAATTAAAAAAAAATTTTATATAAATGTGATCGATATAGCATGAGTATGAAAACGAATACACATTTTACTGTCGCAAAGCTATGCTGTTAATGCCTTTATAAATATTTTAAAGTCTTTTATTTGAAAAAATTACTTAGTAATTTATTGGAAAGGTTGTTTTCATCTGTTTACTTTTTCGAGACAACCCCCCCCCCCCTCCCCCCCAGTCTAGCTGGACATCATTAGATCAGCTGGAATGTCAGAAAACAAAAGAAAGCTCCAGGAAAATGAATCTCTTCTGATCTAACACCATCTTCGGTTGTTTCCTCCTGTCCTCCTGACCTTTACGATGCCCTCGTCATTGACGGCATAATTAACTCAGCTTTTCTCTCAGTCTGCACTACACTGGTCTCACTCATCCTCTTAACCTTGTTGATTTTGCAGAGGAATGCACTTAAACCTCTTGTAAAACATGGCATTTTAGAAAGAATGACTCCATCTGTTTTCTTTTTCCCCGTCTCTTTGTGTCAAAAGGTGTGTTTCCCTTGAACTCAACTAAATGATGGAGCCCCTCCGTCTAAGTCCTCTATCTGATCATCTCTCTGAATTGCTTGAACTGATTTCATGCCATGCCAAAAGTAAAGTGCCTCAGGTTGCACGCATAATATATATATATATATATATTTTTTTAAAGCTCTTTTAAAATATGGGGGTTTAGTCTTTTTCAGTTGCACAACATAGAGACCATTAATAATTCAAACAAAAGCTTCTATATTTATTGCCATGGAGGAGGCCATGTCTTCTTTAGTAGACACAGACAAACGAACAAGGCAAAAAGACGAAACAAGACTTCCTGTATAAAAAAAACAATGCTTCCATCACAGCAAAAGAATAGTGTTAACATTTTAGGGAAAATACAAGAAGGTTGAAAATGTTAAAAAGTAAACCCAAATAATATAGGGAGAGAAATTGATATATTGCACAATACAGATGAATGGATGGAAGAAAGGAAAGGCCAAACACAATTTATTTTGCCAATACATTTTAATGGAGTCTCTTAAGTGTTTTGAGGAATTTAAAAACACTTTTCTTTGCTAAAATAATCTGACCTGACCTAACATTCACTGTATATTTTATATACATTCTTTTTCATCTAGTATTCTTTTCAAGGCAGCCCAGTATGGAGGGTAGCTTCAAAGCATCAAAGCAGAGGTCTCAAGCAACATCAACTACCTCTGAGGAGGAAACAGCCCTGTTGTTATGTGGTTGGGCAATTAAAAAAAATGAGTTAGTCAGTAGGGGGGCAGAGGCCTCTTCTCAGGTTAAAAGCGCAATGAATGGCCCTCTCCACATGTGTGTAAAATCAGTGACCGCATGAGAGATCACGGCGGTGTAAGACAACAAAGGTAAAGTGGAGTTCATGCTGACTAGCATTGCTAATGAGAGATAGTTGGTTTACTGCTACTGTTTATAAATGAGCTTGGGAACACTATAGGTGCAACAAAAGTTACTTGATACTGATCGCTAGTTTCATGATTCATTGAATTCTTTCTTTATGAAATACATAATAAAATAATTTAACTAAAATGAACTTCACACTCAAGTATTCGTTCAGTTTTGTAGGATTTGTCTTGGCGGACTAGATCTGCTGTTTTGCTGCTGCAGAGGAAGTACAACTTGGTTCTGCTAAATACTCAGAACATTAAATGAATGGAAACATGCAGCTGATGTTAGAGAGAGGAAGACCTCGCGTAGCAGATCTAGGCAGGTGGTGCTGGGGAGGTGGAGAGCTAAAAAAAAAAAAATTCATGGAATCAGTGCATTTGTTTTGTTGTGTTGTGGTTATAAAAGGAGGTAGTGATGCATACATGAAATCTGTTGGCTGTGGAAGTTACATTGAAACAAGCAATCAGAACATGAATAGAGTTTCATGGCTGAGCTATCCAGAATCTGATAAGATTCAACCCTTCAGGTTGACACAAGAACCCTCCACTGGGGTGCTGACCACCATATGCTGGCTTATTTTGAGAAAATCTTTGATCGCTTACATATAGGGATTCACAACTTTTTTTTTCAGAAATTATTTATTTGAGATTTTTGCCCTGCGATTTAAAGTTAATATTTAAACACATTCATTTTCACAGTTCTCTGATCTCATTTAGTGGTAACATGACATTTGATTTGTGAACCCCAGTTTGGGAAACACTGCCTTACTTGTGTCCCATAAATTATTTGGCGTTCCAATTTTATCTTCTGCTATCTGTGATTCTTTAGGTACTTTTCTTCTCAGTCAGCAGAGCACCAAGGACATTACATGGCATTTAGTCAAAATGTCATAGTAAATAACTGCACGCAAAAAACTTTGAAAAATAAAGTGGCAATTCAAGGTTTAAAAGGCCACTAAACAAACCCATAAAATGCATTCGATTGCATGCATTTGTTTGCATATATTTTCAATGAAAAAAACAACATGCATTTTAACCCTTGCATTACAAATTATTCCTCAAAGGTATCTAGTGAGATTTACTGGATAGCAGTTAAGAAATCTGTGTACATACTTTCCTGGTGAGCACACAAGCCATACCCAGAACTGCAGCTGCGGACTGAACCCTACACATTCAATACATCAAACCATCTAGTCTCCAGAGGTACATTACACAAGTCTGTCGAAATCTTTCATACTGTTTTCACACAGTGATAAAGCCACGAGTGACTGATGTGAACTAGCACTGCTGATCGTTGCCTTAAAATCACAGATCTGCAGAACCAGCCAGTATCCTCCTTCAAGCCAGTTCTGCTTTGATCATGGAGAACTTCGATCTGGCTTGGTCCAGCTAATCCCTGTGAGATCGATTGCCCATGTTCAAGGGGGGAACCTGATGTTTTTTTCTGACTTGGTTCTAGGGTGGATTACAGGCCTTCATGCTTTGGAGGAAGTGCTGGCAGTGATTACGGAGTAAAGCAACAACCTGAATGGACTCTTGAAATACAGTTTTGGGTCCCACTAAAAAACAAACCACCCACTCTGCAAACCGACATTGGGTTTAAACAACTGCTGCATTTGGCACTGTAAAACTAGTGTTTATGGCTCATGGATGCTGTTCAACATCATATTGATCTGAGAAAGTGTTGAATTACACACAGACAAATATGACGGTTATGTTCAACAACATCTTCATCTTCAACTGATTGAGATCTCTTTAATATTTCAGGTGTGTCTCGCACACTGCATTAAGATTAAACAGAGAAACTATTTTTTGCTTCTCCTGAGAACAAAAATGGGTTCAAGAGAGAGTTCACCCCAAAATGAAAATTCTGTCATCATTTACTCACTCTCAAGTTGTTCCAATCCTGTATGAGTTGTTCTCTTTGTTCTGTTGAAAACAAAAGAAGAAGTTTTGAAGAATGCTGGTACCCAAACAGTTGACGGTAGCCACTGACTTCCAGAGTAGGAAAAAGATACCAGGGAAGTCAATGGCTACCGTCAACGTTTTGTTTACCAACATTCTTCAAATCATCTTCTGTGTTCAACAGAAAAAAGAAACTCATACAGGTTTGCAACAACTTAAGGGTGAGTAAATGATTTTTTTTTAAAGAAGAAAGCTTAATAATATATCAAACTGTGCTTTCTGCTATCAAAATATAAACTCAAATTTCTCATTAATGTCTATACATATTAATTTTACAGCTCTATATACTCTCATTGTACGTGAATAAATGTCTCTTTTTTCTATGTTTAATGGAAGAATTTTACAAGAAACATCTTTCCTCTGGGTATAAGACTTTAAAGCCTAAGAAAGTCCAATACTTGTTCAAAAGAAGCAAAAGCCACTGAATTCAAAGCCCTGCAAAAGCTTCAAGCTGTAATAGCAGCACACCTCGACCTCTGCATGAAAATAAAACCTTTCAACATTTCATACTTACAAAATGAGCAGGTTTTTAAGGCTAACCATTACCTGCTGTGAGACATTCAGGTGTAAAAAATAGAAATTAACAGACCGTGTTATTGAGATTCCAAGCAGTTTCAATTTATAAACAGCTTTGACTTAGATTGACTGTCAACAAACCTCCATTGCTGTAAGCAGTTATCAGGTCACAATCTGCAAAGCCACAATATATTATTCACATTCATTTCCAACAATAAGTAACCTGTGCCACCAAACGCGCACACTAAATCCTGCAGGACCATGCATATTCTGTTCTCTCATCACTGAACTGTATTCATATCTGCCCTAGTGACACCATTACACCCCAGCGTCGAGACAAAGCCAGCCATCAGACAGGAGGGAGTGCCATTTACAGTAAAAGAACGACTGCTGAATTGAGCCAACGTCAGCAATCCTTTCCCGTTTATTTCTATCAGTCCGTAGTGGAAAAGCAACCTCTTTATATGATAATGCCTTGCTCACCTGAGAGGCATAAAAACAGCATTAAATGTGAAATATGTTTCAAGCTCACACCCATAACATGTTGCTACCGTGGCAACTGTTGGAGACGGGAGCTGCGTGTGCATAGGAATGAAATGAACATGCTTCTGTTCAGCGGGTGTAATCTAAAGACGAACCCCAGGGGACGTTCACAACGCGGCGAGTCCCGCAGCACAAGTTCTGTGAGCTATTCCACTGTTCCAGTATGCTGCGTTCTACTCACAGTTGGATGTGGGATATTCCTACTTCAGACCATAAAAGAGTGGTGCTTGGAAGATGGCATAAAGCTTTGTAGGTGTTCAAATGTCAACAAATAATCTTATAGCAACATGCTACGCTTGCTAACATTTATTCTGGACGTATATAATTATAAATTATATAATAGATAGATAGATATATAATTATAATTTTCAACACAGAATCATTTATCATGTTTTACACACTTGACTTAAACAATTGTTAAACAGTTCAACTATCAAGTTGGCTCAATGTCTGATGTATATGGCAAGACAAAATGGGAAGAACTTTCGAAGTCGTCTTCAGATTGGTTAAATTCGCCAAGAGACGTATGTGCTCCATTCTTTAACGGTCCGCATGGAAACAAAGCCAAACCCCCGTATGGACGAAGAAAGCTGTTGTGTTTAAAACTGTACCAGTGAGTACTTATCAGGTTAAACTAAATGCCGGATTTTCAAAAGAATGTGAAGTTCACAACACTATTGTTGCTCCATTATTACAGTAAACTTGCACAACAGTCTTGAATGAATTGCATGCTGGTCTGTTATTGTGGGGACATATGGGGGTTACACGTTCTCACCCCTAAACATGACGCTGAACAAAACAAACTATGATGGATTGCTTTACATGTCAACCAGGAGTCCTCTTGGTCAGTTCTTGCCCAAGCAAAGCAGATATGGAGTCCAGACCTTCTGCCGTTAGTCTGAAGGTCTGGTTAGGCGACACTGTATTTGCTTTAAAGTCAATGTTTACCACCTCCCTCTGTTCTATTGCACTTTTTTTTGTAGAAAATTAGACATTTTTACTTCCAGAATGCAATGGAACGCAGCATCGGCCTACTGTATAGTGTCCAGAAGGATCGAATATCACAATGAGGCTCTACTCTTCAGTTCATGTCTCAACACTTCTCACTAATCACCATGTGGGTGAAGATCCTGCAGAGAAAAGCCCAAACACTCAGTCATGTCTCCTTTAAAATCGCCTCCAGTTTAAAGAGCATGCTCATGGCCACCCAGCTCTCCCGTGATCCCCTATCTTTCCCATCAGCCCCTCCCCCTCCAGCTTATTTTAATGGGCACCTCTAGGTCACTTGCAGCTGGCAGAACTGACCATAAAATCTGGAGACCAACAGCATGTCTGAAACACGAGCTGCGGCCACACCAGATCAATGGTGCTCTTTAAAAACAGCAAAATGCTACTTTTAGATAATGGTCATTATATTACATGTGACATGCAACTTAGACAGAGTTCATGAGGAGATGAGGAGATGTAAATGCAGATGTGATGGTTTGGACTACTGAGGGCCAGTTTTTTTTTTTTCTAAAGGATAATTGTTGCAATTATTGAAATGGCGAACATAATGGGTGCCATATGTTTGTGTAGCTTTATATATATGTGTGTGTGTGTGTGTGTGTGTTAATGCACAAATGATAACATGGTATAAAATGCTGTACTGATACTGAATATCTGTACTATAACATTGTTTGTGACAGCACAGCGCCCCCTGTTCTTAATTGATAATTATTGAATTGGACCGACTCTGCTTTGTTTTCAAGGGGACGCAAACTAAACCAGTAATATAAAAGGTATGATTTTTTTCTTTAAACTATTAATTTATAGGTGTAAATCATACTTTTAGTCTTTGTATACAGAGCTCCCCGTATTAAATGATGACAATAAACCTTGCTGCATGAGCACACGGCGAAACTTGATATTTACGCACACATGCATCCAATTACGCACGGAGTATTTACGTATATTGAGCTTATGATTTGAGTTCTTGTGGAATCCACACCAAGTACTGCTGCAGTACTAACTTCGGTGTCCAAAGCCAAAACAGAATAGCTAATCGCAATGGATAAATGTGCTTCTCTCAGCGCTCATGCTCTCCAACAAAGCCACATCATGGTATGACGTGTTTCTTTTCACAATCTGTTTCACTTTATAGTCTTTCAAAAAGACTGTTTGCCAGCAATTAAATTCACCCCCCTTTGGCCAGTCTCATCATGATCTCAGACTCGCACTGGAACTACAGCGACAGTAGATCTGCAACATGCTGCAGTGTCTTAGGTTCAGCACTCCACCCCTCGTGTGCAACACTTCTATTGCAAAAACTAGATTAATGCAAAACTGTTTTTTTTTCTCTTTATATATATATATATATATATATAGACAAAGAAAAAACTAGTTTTTGTAAGTTGCAATATGTTTTGCTATGAAATCAAGTGAGAACAACATATGACAAGGGAACAAATTTAATTCACTCTTTGAATCTCAAGTTTGCATACCTTTTTTTTTACTCACTGCAACAACTAAGTTATATATCACACGTCAGCATGGATATCTGATGTCATCTGTATCTAGAAGATGGATTACCAAGTCAAAACTTGATTTCGGGATATTCTTAAACGATTCGGTACGTGTCAGCCTACCTTGCTGGAGTAGGGTCCGGGAATTAGTAGTTTTAATGCCTGCCTCTTCAGCTCCACCAGCCGCGCGTTGCAGTTCTCGCACCAAATGCCCCGTTCAGAACCAGGTGAGCTCCCGCTACCCGAGGCTGGAGAACCAGTGCCAAACCCTGGGGATCCGCCTAAGGAACCGGGCGAACCGGTACTGATTCCAGGAGATACAGTAACAGGGGAGCCGGAGAAAGAGCCCGGGGATGATATTCCTGATCCGGGGGAAGGGGTTCCAGAAGACCCGGGCATGGAGCCGGCACCTTCAGGGACCGGGCGACTGGCGCTCCGGGACTCCTCATAAGCCTTTCGGTACCAGGTTTCAGGAGAGAATGATGCTGACTTGGTAGGGGATGAATCGGTCATCTGCAAGAAATGACAGTATAATGAAAATCAGGGACTGAAACATTAATCTCTGGATTACATACATGATAAATGTTAAAATAAGTATGCAAAGTGGTTTAATAATTTGCATATTGAGTTTGTCATGACAATTAGTTTGTTGTTGCTGTTTTTCCACACTTGAAGATAATTTATTGACGAGAATGTTCATACACCAATTCATAAAACAAATTAGCTATAATAATAATAAATCTTACCCCATATTTTCTACTCCTGGTCCCAGATCTGTCTTTATTCCCTGTTAGAGAGGTCATGATTAAGCCTGCAGAGGGACTGATGAATTAACTGTGCTCCCTGTTACATCCACAACCAAAAGATCCAAAAAATCAATCTCTGGTCAGTTCAGCAGTCCTTCTTAAGTCCAGTCTCAGCGACTAGTACCTATCCATCTATCCATCTTCCACTGTGGAATATGAATAACATGTGGTCCAATCTGAAACGTCAAAATGTGGATAAATCCAATGATTTCTTTTATGCTTTCTGATATGCTGAATCCATGAGCAGTGCGTAAGATTTCACAGCATCCCAGCACAGGCGCATTTTCCCGTGCATATGGACTTGTGTGAGGCGCAGGCTGTAGATCAATAGATCAGGCTCTGTTGGAGGACTGATCTGTGCTCTGCACTGCTCTCACTCCAGAGGAGCGCGCACATCTGTCTCTGGGTAGATTGGCCACGCCTCCTCCGCGCCCCTCAACCAATAGCATGTTCGAGCTCTGCTGACTGACGTGTGGGTGTGCATTGTTTTCCACTGTTTTTCTAAACTAAATTACAACTAAAGCGACCAACTTGAGGGAAATTTTCATTATGGAGAGTCAATTTAAACGACTTTTAGGGTGTCTTTTTTTTTTTTTTTAAATAAATTCTATCAGTGTTTGTATAAGAAGTTCGTCTCGCGCAACACAAATGGTAGTGAATTGAACACGAACTATATTTTTGTGATTTACATGTGTGAACTTATTATTATTATTATTTATATTAAAATAATAATAAATAATGACAACACTTGAGTTTTGTCGATGCACTGTCCAGCACCGATCTTAACTGAAAGCGCTCATGCAGCGAACAGTTGTCATGGTTACTTCATAGGGCAAACGCGCACTGCTCGTGGACATCAGTTTACCGCGTCAGCCTAATGTAATTTTTTTTTTTGGTTGTTTAAAAACGTTGTTTGAAAAAATAGAAGCATATAGAAACTTAAATGTAAAAATAAATAAATAAATTCATTAAATAATAATACTAGTAATAATACCACCGCTGCCTATAATTCGTACCCTACAATGGTGCTTCGAGAGTTTCATAATTGGTATAATATTATCTTCTAAAATAGTATGCTTTATTACCTTATGCCAGGTCAACTATTGTAAATTATTTAATTACTTATGTCATTTGAACTATAAAGTACACACAATTTATTATTTAAACCAAGAACAAACATGTGCAAGTCGTTCTGCAGTGTTTTTTCTTAATTGATAAAATGTTGTACTGCATGAAAATAAATAGTATTTTGTTAGTTGTTTTCTTAGTTCAGTAGGAATTTGAAGAGACATTTTGTAAGCATGGGTAAGTAGCACCACCTACTGCTCACACATCTAAAAACCCCTCTGAACCTCCACCCCTGCTTCATAAAACACTCTAACAGTAAGAAATAAGAAAATGACTATTCATGAGGGGGAAAAAAACATACCTATATTACCTCAGCACAATGCATTGCAAACAAATAGAAAGCTGTACTGAACTTAAAAGCTTTGTATCGCTCAGGTTAGTAGTTCATATATCCTTTTTAACGATCTCTTCTTGCCACATTACCTAAAATATTGCCCACTGAATCTTCACCTCCACCTGAGTAGCCTAAAAAAACTTTACTAAATATTTGTTCATAACTGCATTTTTACTTTCTGAACTAACTTCTATAATTACATTCTGTGAAGGTTATCATAAGTGACGTGATTCTTTGGTCAGTTCACAGAGGGGCAGATGCGGTCATCCCCCACACACACTCACGGGGCACAGGTTAATTAGGAGGAAATGAGCAGCAAGAATATGGCAACCCTTCACAAAAACTGTGGTAACAGAGTCTGCTAATGAAACTGAAAGAAGAAAGACATCACATACTGACTTGATAATGAGGCTCTCAGACACACAATTGGCCTAAGAAAACCTGCCTCATTAATAGCGAGAATGATTCATTATTAATCTATGATACAGTCTTGCACACATTCTCCACTCTGTTTGAATAAATCTGAATATGGTAAATGCTATACTGTGTAATTTTGCCACACTATTTAATAAGGAAAGATTTGGGCATTAGGAACAGTATCAATGATGCATACCACAGGGAAAGAGACTAAATAAAATGTACGGCATCATTTATTATGGTCACTGAGAGGATTTTGCTTATGATACCTTGATTGTAATTCTCTAAACTTTCATTTATTTGAGCTATTCACTCGTCATCGAGTGTCATCAAAGGTCAACATGTTCACAAAGTCTTTGTAGAGAATGACATTTTTATCAGGATCAACAGCCGCAGACAGCATTTCATCCATCTCTTCTTGTGTGAAGGGCTCTCCTTCAAAACAGATAGAATTCATTTTGTTAACTGAAAACATGACTTCCTTGTGTAACTTGACTTGGCTGTGTCCCAATTCAGAGGCTGCATCCTTTGAGGGCCTGGCAACTTTTTTAAAGTTATATTTTTAAGCATTGTTACCTTTACTGGACAGGATAGTGAAGAAGAGGCAGGAATCAATAGGAGATGAGAAAGGGGCACAGGATCTGGAAAGAACGAGAACTGGGACTAGAACTCGCTATTGCCGGAGCGCTGCCCACAAGACTATGGCTCTGACAGAAGACATAGCAACTGTGACAGAGGCAGTATTTTTTTTTTTTTTTTAAGTTTTGAAAACAAAACAAAACCTGTCAAAATATGTTCAATGTGGTCCATTTTGGTACATAATACAGAGTAGTACAAACTAAATAAGATATGTCAACATTTGAACTGCTTTAGAATTTGTTTGTTAGTTTTTACATTTGTATCATTAAATATTTGAGTTGAAACCCAATCCTGAAATGTGTAATTTTCTGTCTCTTGCTCAAAAAAAATAAAAAATAAATAAATAAATCCTGTTGTCATCAGCACGCAATGAATCTCGGGCTGCGAAGGATCCTTCTTCTTCTTGGAATGCAACCTTTGAAAGATGCAGCCTCTGAATTGGGACACAGCTTACGTATTGTTAAATTGTGAGAGAAAAGAGCACTGTACATTGATTTCAAAATATCAGAAGGCTGTCCTAAAATCCAAAACCACTATTTTTAACAGTCTCATTGGACGTGATATACCTTCTTGTGTTAAATATTTTGTCAGTTCCTCTGGTTCCAAGTGTCCTTTTTTCTGTTGATCTAAAACCTTTAAAAAGAGACAACATCACCATTCTGTTAAATAATTCAGTCTAAAGGGACAATTCACCCAAAAATGAAAATTACTCACCCTCAACTAGTTGCAAACCTGTATGAATTTCTTTGTTCTGCTGAACAAAAAGGTAAATATATGACTTCCATAGTTTCCCTACTATGGTAGTCAATGTGGGGCGAGATCTGTTTGGCTTACAGGTTTGGAACAACTTGAGGGTAAGAAAATGATGACAGAATTTTCATTTTTGGGTGAACTATCCCTTAAGGTCTCCATCTTTATGTACCATTTGAAATTTACTTTGCTGACAATTTCCCTGAACATTTTTTTTTTTTCTGCAGTTGTGACTCCAAACATCAAACAAGAATAACAAAATGTTAAAGTGTGAGAGCATTAGACACCTCAAAGGCCTGGAGGAGCAGGTCTTCTGGAATAGGACGGAACCTGCAATAAAGAGGAATCAGAGCTAAAAGCAAACACTTGATTTGAGTTTTTTTGTTAAATCCCTATGAAAAGGGAAAAAAAAATACTTCTGTCACTTTTGAGCTTTACTGTAAAGAAAACATTTCCTATCAGCATGTTTTAGAGCTTTTAATCGCTCTCAATTATAAAATTGTCACTGGAAAGAGAATTCAAAATAAATATCTTTAATTGTTACATTCACAACGTGTGAAACTAAAACAATCTGTTTTTGTACTAAAAAAAATATATACATCAGGGGCATATCTGATCTGATCCCTTGGGAGCTTTCAGGTGAACAACTGTAAACATGATAATAATTGTAAACTAGCATACCTATTTTAGATGTGCACTAAGACAGGTGGATTGTGTGTGCACAATGATCAAAATGCAAGGAAATACATCATCCTCTATGAGTAGTATTATTTTAGAATGATTTTTATATATAGTATTTTGAGTCATTTTCATTTTTTTTTTAATTTTAGTCATTTTAGCTTTATTATTTTTAATATTTCAATTTAGTTTTAATTTATTACACACACAAACACACTCATATATATATATATATATATATATATATATATATATATATATATGAAACAACTTAAAATTAAAATGGCCATTTTAGACACAAAACCCAAATAATCAGACACAGAAAATCAAAAATAATTTGTCATTTGTATAAAAAAACAGTCTATTTTTTTTAAAAAAAATTTATTTTGCAGAAAGCTCAAGATTATTCATTTTTCCAACAGTGACAGTCTTACTTGCGCTCCAGCAGGATCTTAGTCATAGTTGGGACAAACTTCTCATAGCGTACAAACCCCGTGGGCTCTTCTTCTTCTAGCTGTGGAAGCAGTCACTCATCATTACTACTAATCTCGAGTCAATATCTAAATGAAACAGTGTCCAGCACTGTAAAAACAAACCACTGACCTCAGCAATTATATCATGCAATTCAGCTTCTGATGGAAAACAGCCAAGTGAACGGATTATGGTGCCTATTTCTCTTTTACATTAAAAAAAAAAAAAAAAAAAAGTAAAAATCAGTGTTAAGTCACTGTCATAGAACAGAAAGCTGTCAGACAGTAATTTGAACTTAAAAGCAAGGAAAGTGACATTTTAAAACCTTGAAATGTTACCTGACATCAACAGTCTTGTTGGATTCATGGTCAAATACGTCGAAGGCATTACTTATCCTCTTCTGAGTTTCTGTTATAATAGTTTCTGACAAAAGGAAATGATGTTACAGCAAATATGACAAAATAATGGAGTAGACGTCTCAGTTACTTAGTATTTAACTTCACAACGTACTTTAATTTTGTTTTCCAAGCAAGTGGACAAGATTAACGACTATAGTCTTTTACTTTTGCTTCTCAGCGTAGGCTAGCAACACATTTAGAGGATACACATTGTAGTAATGCCAACTGAGCTACAAACAACACGTACGTTTACAAAATGCAACTAAGTAAGTCGTAAGAGCGAAAGGGAAAATAAGTTTTGCATTTTGAACGTAACATTGTTAGTGTAACGTTTACCCGCGTTGTACTTGTCCGCCATGTCCAAAACACTGGTTGCTAGGTAACGTGAACACTAGCTTTTTTCGCGTCATTACTATTTCACAAACATTAATACTCTTTAAACAAGAGAGATTTAAAAAAAAACATTTTATTACATTTAATAACATATATAGCTTTTAAGGAAAAAAAAACCCCGCAATTGCAGAGTTTTGCAAGTGTGCAAAATTTTGTTATTTCTGCATTCAGTAATAAAACGATAGGCCAACAAAACAGTTAACAAAAAATCCTTAATACAGATGGAAATCATTTATAAAATACAATTTCAACTTTATATAGGCTTATAAAATGGCTATATTAGTCACAACACCAAACCAAATAGGAAACAAAAAATAATTTCCATCGAAAAAGAAAAAAATATTTACTTGTAATTGAGCAAAAAGCACAATATTTAATCATTGAAACGAAAATTGAGAAAATAATAATAATTTAATGAAAATGTAAAATAGTTTTTTTTTTTCTGGTAATGTTGATATACTATTCTAAGTATAAATCATTTAATGGCTCTTGTGGTATTGAATATTAATAATAAAATGACATAATAATAAATAATAATACAATTAAAGGCTACTACAATGATGAATTAGCAGCCTAATATTAAATATTATGTCTATTTAGCATTCCTACTATTCAGATTTAGTTATTTTTATTTATTTTCCGTACATATGAAAAGTGACTGCAATTAACCGAATACTGATGTTAAATTACTACTTTTAGTTGCAGCAATTCCCTCATGATTTACACAGTAGCTATACAGTGATATTTACGGTAGTTGTCTCATCTACTCCGTGCATTACGGTAGATTATATAAGGATTAACTGGCCCCGTTCTGCTCCGACTGCTGCCCATCAGTGACCGCATCGAACGTCTCTGGACAGTCCGCACATAACCCGCTCTTCCCGTTCAGATTTCACAAATTTGGGGTAAAACGTCTAAACAGATACAGGATCAAAGCGGCGAGATGAGCGCAATGAATGTGAAGAAGCTGAAAGTGAATGAGCTGAAGGACGAGCTGAAGAAAAGGAGTCTGTCTGATAAAGGGCTGAAGGCGGAGCTGATGGCGCGGCTGCAGGCCGCTCTGGATCAGGAGGCGCTGTCCACCGACACCAACGGCTCTGAAGGACAGCACGAGGATGGAGGCGGCCTCAGTTACATGGGCGATGAAGACCTTGAGGAAGATCTGGGTGGAGAGAGCATGGAGGCTGATGAGGACGACGAGGACGAGGAGGAGGAGGAGGATGGAGAGAACGCGGAGGCTGAGGACATGGAGGAGGAGGATGCCGGGGTAGAGATGGATAAATCAGATGAAGATGTCCTGCTCAAAGAAGATGACGAAGAGATGGAGAAATTTGATGATGAGGATGATGATGATGATGATGATGATGTAGCTCTGGGCCCTGGCGAGGGTGAGATTACATGATGAAGCTTGTGCAATTCATATTTGTATTTGCATATTTGGGTTTTGATGGCAGAATAATTCATTCTGACAGCAGAGCACATACAGGATTTCATGAGCTGCCCCTGCTGTCCCAATTGTGTCCCTTTGACTTACTACTGATACAGAATACTAATAGATTTAACTCAGTTTAGCATGTAATGCAAGACAAAATAAATATATATATATATTAAATTATTTAATATTATTTTGTATCCCTAAGAAATGTATGCAATGATATTTTTATTTTTTATAATAAATCCACTACGGGCAGCTATAATATTTCTAGTTTTTAATATTATATATATATATGAATATCTTACATGAAACAAGAGAATCTGCTGATTCAGGAGATACTAGTTCTGTGTCGTCATGGTTTGCACATTTATTTATTTATTTATTTTCAATTCAGCAGTAACTGATTCAAATCAAACTCAAATGAAGTTTTTAGGCACAAGTAGGACCGTTTTCCTGAGAATGACCTTTAATGTGTTGCTTTTTATTGGTTGAGCAGTAGGCTCTCGGGATCAGTGAGCTGTAACAGGATGCTGAAGTGGAGATATGAAGGACAAAAGCTCCAGATGGAGTCTGTGCACAATGATCTCAGTTCATTTGTTTTACTCTGCCTGCCCTGGAGTCGTGAGGACGACCTCATTAGGGCACTGTTATCCTTTGCTTTCATTTCGCACAGTGCTTCCCAGTCCTGATGCTGGACTGGAGTACTCCCAACACTTATGCATTTTGTATGTCTCTCCTATCTTACACAGCCATTTCAGCTCTTGAAGTCTCTGCTAACATGCTGATGAGTTGAATCAGGTGCGATTAATTTGGGAGACACACAGAATGTGCAGAGTTGGGTTTACTCCAGGTAGGGGAATGTGATTTCACCAAGTACAACGTGTTCCTGGATCAAGCAATCAGATTTAAGGAACAATTTTACAGGGTTAGGTGCGTCCACACCCTAGTGTTATGAGTAGGGATAGGGTTATATATATCCCATATTCTTGTTTTTTTCACTTTCTGTTTATTTTTTGTTCTGTCCAGCACAAGTTGCACACAAAGGGAAAGAGGTGCTTGTGAGTCTTGCCCATCTGTATCACCAAACATGCCTTGAATATTTACACACACCGTACCCGTTTTCTTCAAGATGCATGCAATGTGAATCTGAAAATGTGTGTTACTTAGCTCAAAATTGCACAGATTGCAGTTGTTTTGGCAAAAACTTCCTGTCTTCACCCAAATAAGTGCTGCGGTGTACTAACCGCACTGTATAACATCGCTCCTTGATTTTAAACGTGTGAACTTTTAATTAAATACACCTTTCTTTTAAGATTGCAATTCATGCATAACCGAAGTAACTAGAACTCCTTCAGTAATTATTCGGACCATCATGTTACATCATGATGGGTCCAGCAGGGAGGTACGCCTCCTTACGTTTTATTGTTTTATTTCCAAAGGGGATGCGGACAAAGACAAGAATGATGAACAGAAGAATAAGAAGGGTGTAAAGAGACGCCGAGATGAACATGGAAGGGGCTACTTTGAATTTATTGAAGAAAGCAAATACAGCCGGTAAGAAATGTGCAGTCGGCCTCTGGTACTCCTGAGGTTCCGCTGCACCTTAAAGATTTATGAGCAGTTTTGGCAGTAAAGAGCCAAATCTGACATGCTGTTCCTCATCAGTGCAAAGAAACACACATTTTTACTGACCATTTTGAAATTACTTTCTGACTATAATAAGGGCATCTCTGTCACCTCAACTGTCACCTCTATTTTTTCCCTTAGGAATCATGTTTTTGTGTAGGTCAGAGCTTGGGCTGTTAAAAGATGAAACATGTTTAAATGAAAATATTCAGTGGGGTATTGATTTATTTCCAGAATAATGATCACTAAAGTGCAATGTGGATGCGTTTTTTTGTATTCTTCCTTAACTTATGTATATTGTTTTCATGTGTATGACATTTAATTGAATTTATACTATGTGAGGGTATTGTCTTTTCCCAGGAACTGTACGCAAACACTGTATATTAATTAATATAATATATGTGTGTTTATATATATATATATATACTCACCCACACAATAAGGTTCATTAGTTTACTACATTAGTTAACATGACCTAATAATGAACTGCACTTACGCAGCATTTATTAATCTTTGTTAATGTTAATTTCAACATTTATTAATACATTATTAAAATCTTATTAACATTAGTTAATGCACTGTGAACTAACATGAACAAACAATGAACTGCTGGATTTTCATTAACTAACATTAATAAATATTAGTAAATACAGTAAGAAATGTATTGCATATATTTATGAAGCCATTAAACTGTAAAACATAAAATAAAAAAAAACATTTTATTTTCAAAATGTATTGAAATAGTAAGCGTAAAAAATAATATAAAGTGTTTCACCTGTAAAATATAATCCAAGCAGATTTTGTTTTGCAAATCCACATATTTTGTGATCCCATTTTATTAAAAAAAAGGTTTTATTAACTAACGTTTGGTTTAAAAATCACAACTTTATGTATCACATTTTCTAAAAACAAATAGTACTTTTGATTTAATAATATAAATAAGTGGAATTAAAAAAAAGAAAGCATTTTTTATACCTGCTGGTTATCTCAGTTGGGAGTGGGACATATTTAAAATCCAATGGAAGTTCAGTGGGAACTTATAATGCCTCTGAATTTTATTGAATTTCCCTCAGGGCAAAGTCTCCCCAGCCCCCTCTGGAGGAAGAGGATGAAGAGTTTGATGACACAACTGTATGTTTGGACACCTGTAAGTATGAAGATCTCACAATTACTGCTCCAATACATACTAATTAATAAACACTGAATATTTCATCAAGCGACATGCTGAAATTATATTGTAAAATGTATAGTGGGGCAATATACTAAAGCCTCAAGTCATTTGTCCTTATTTTCCTCAGACAACTGTGACCTGCACTTCAAGGTGTCTCGGGATCGCTATAGCGCCTCTTCTCTCACCATGGAGAGCTTTGCCTACCTTTGGGCAGGGGGACGAGCGTCTTATGGTGTAGCAAAGGGCGAGGCTTGCTTTGAAATGAAGGTGAGAGCACTGTCTTCACCTCATCTATACCATTTATAGTTGTCCTGTCATGCCCTTCGCCTTATTCTTGCATGCCTTTGTACCAGATTATCGAGAAGATACCTGTAAAACACATTTCCAGTAAAGGAATTGAGATTCATGATGTCCTGGTGGGTTGGTCAACGGCAAATAGCTCTCTTCTGCTAGGTGAGGGTCTTTGTGTTGACTTCTTACATAGGAGTATTAAAGTTGAACTAATAAATTCGTGACGTAATTTGAGTGTCCCTTTGACTTACATATTCCCAGGGGAGGAAGCACACTCATATGCCTTCTCAACTAAGGCCAAGAAAACCAGCAACGGTGTGACAGAGGACTTTGGGGAGGCATTTGATGAGAATGATGTTGTCGGATGTTTTATTGTAAGCATCTAAATGCTTCTCATCCATAATGAATGTTTTAACCACTGTGCAGTTACCACTTTTGACCTCTAAGAGGCGTCATTCATACATTAGCGCTTTAAGAGTTTTGGATCAGTTCGATTGTTTTTAAAAGAAATGAATTCTTTTTTTCCAGTAAGTATGCATTAACCAAAAGTGACAGTAAATACATTTTATCATTTTATAAAATGTTTTTATTTCAAATAAATGCAGTTGCTATTCATCAAAGAATCAAAGTTTTTTAAATCTAAATTAATGTTTAGTTCTCAAGATTTTGAAATGAAATGTTCAACAGGTGGGTGCGTTGTTTCTGGCCATAATATAATGACTGCTGTGTTTATTTGGCAGAATTTTAATGGGGCAGAAGTGGAAATTTCCTTCTCCAAGAATGGGCAGGATCTGGGAACAGCTTTCAAAGTCAGTAAAGATGAGTTTGAGGGGAAGCCGCTCTTCCCTCACGTCCTCTGCCACAACTGTGCGGTTGAGTTCAACTTCGGTCAGTGTGAAACACCGTACTTCCCCCAACCTGATGGCTTCACGCTCCTGCAGCAGATCCCCGTTTGCGATCGCATCAGAGGACCAAAAGGGCCCGACACCAAAGAAGATTGTGAGGTTGGTTTCTTAGCCATTCATTACATTTTTGTTCTATATCATCATTACAAGACATCCCTGAAATCTGCTGTAAATCTTCACAGGTCATTGTCATGGTCGGACTGCCTGGATCTGGAAAAACGGAATGGGTTACAAAGCACACAGAAGCCAACCCCGGAAAATACAACATTCTTGGGACAAACACCATCATAGAGAAGATGATGGTGAGTGTTGACATGAGAGATTTTGGTAACATAATAAGGTTTCATCGGTTAATTACACTAGTAACGTGTGAATGAACCATAGTAATACTTCTACAGCATTTTCAACTTTCAATGATACATTTTTAAAATCAAAAGTTGTATTTGTTTACATCAGTGAATGCACTGTGAATTAACATGAACAAACTTTAACATATTCTAACATTAATAAATGCAGTAAATATAATATATTGCTCATTGTTAGTTCAGGTTAACTAATGCCTTAACTAATGTTAATGAATGGGACCTTATTAAGTGTTAGAGATTTTATTTAGACATTATTAACATCATAATTGACGTTATTTGATGTTGAAATTCAGATTTCCAGTTTGAAACGACAGTTGAAAGATGTCACAAAGCTCTCAGCAATATCTCAGCGTGCTCCTCTTTTCCTTGGAAAATTCATCGAGATCGCCGCACGTAAAAAACGCAACTACATTCTTGACCAGGTGACGTGGAGTTTACAAAAACATCACAAATAATCGAAATCAAACCGTACAATAATCCTCTCTTTATGTTTTGCTACCAATTCATTTATGTTTCATGTTAGGTATTCAGTTCATGATTATTATATCATCTGCTAAAAACAAAACTCTTAAATGTCTCCATTTAGACTAACGTATCAGCACCAGCCCAAAGAAGGAAGATGTGCCTGTTTGCCGGGTTCCAGCGTAAAGCTGTAGTGGTCTGTCCAACAGATGAGGAATATATACAGAGGACTCAGAAAAAGGCAGAAACAGATGGCAAAGATGTACCTGAACACGCAGTCCTAAAAATGAAGGGTAAGATCCTTTTCTAAAGCCATACTTGATCTAAGATGTGTGTGTTTTATCATTTATGTAATATTATGGTATTTATTCATTTTTTATTAGCTTTTATTTTCATATTTATGCCAAATGGCCAGTGACTTAAGGAAATTATTCAGTAGTATATTTTAAATGTTTTTCACCAGCCTAGAAAAATAGATTAATCCTCATTAAAGTTACAAAAGTTATTCCGTGTTTTTAAATCGCAGTTGAAAACACATCTGTTCAGACAAGCTTTTAACACTTAAACCTCTGACTTTAATTGACATTTCTGTTTTATTTTCTGTTGTCTTTTGGCTGTTGTAAGGCGCTATACAAATAAAATTTGATTGATTGATTGATTGAGTCAAGAGCAGTAAGTGGTTGTTCTTTATCATTAAAACCACAGACGGCAGTGGGAATATTGGTCTGCCATCACCTTAAGGCCTAATGCATGAATGCATGGGACCAAAATACTGCTTATGTTCACTCATGACATAACTAAGGATACTTGCCAAGATTTTGTTTGAAAATGTTAGTTTAAGCACAAAGCTCAATTCACTATTTATGCGCCGAGACTTGAATATTTGAATTGGCAAAGCTTAAACCTTCGTGACGAGGCAGCACTGTCAACTGGCGCGAGCGTCGTTCATGTTTGTCCTTGTTTACGTTCACTCGGTTTTGTATTGTTAGAATTCTTAAAAATGTTACCCGCCAACTGCCGATTGACACGTTTCATAAACTCGCCATAGCGTTACTCTATTTTTACTTGCATTTGGAGAGTTTTAATTTTAGGAGCTATATGTAACGCTTCTCATCCGACAGCACATGTGGACACGGAGAACTGCGTTTCTTGCTTTGTTTACTGTAACACAACATGGAGAAACATATCCTCTGGCAAGAGTGGGCATTTCCACTCATGTGCGACTAAAAGACCAACAGAAATGAGACTGACATTCAAAAAGATGGTGTCGCCCATGCAACGCAAATTGCATCTAAACTCCAAAGCTCTTCATATACACACAGTAACTTAATACTTGTTAATTTCACAGAAGATATCAATTAAGTTTCAAAGAATACTTGTTTTGCCGGAGCACATTTCACCAACCACCTCAGTGTGGAATAAACCTCTGCTAGGGTGGTGTGTGGTTTCACAGGCAAGGAAAATGACCCACTAATTACTTAGTGTCCCCACAAGAGCTCTCCAAAACAAAAACACTAATGTGAAACATTTTTAATATATATATATATATATATATATATATATATATTAGTTAGGCACTATTGTTCACAAGTGGAAATTTGTCTTCGGCTTCAGCACAAAAATACATCACACAAAACTGTAATCAATCCACTGGAGGTAAGTTGTAGTGTGAACCCAAGTGCAGTTTATTACATCCAATATAACACCAAGTCTTCATGTGATACGGCATGGCTTGGCATAAACAAACAGGAAGCCCAAGGAACTCACCACCAGTGATACGTGGACAATCATCAACAGTGAACATGGAAAACATGAGGGCTTAAATACACTGACTAAATACAAACAAGGAACACCTGTGAACAATGATTAAACCAATAAACCAATCAAAACAAGACATGAAACAGGGGCGGCACATGAAAAGGATCACATGACAAACAGGGGAATCACATGACATGGCATAAGGGAGCACATGGTAAAACAAACATGAAACATGACAATGACAACAAAATAAAATACATGAAAACAAAGACAAAACTAGACATTACAAAAACACATAAAAGACAACAAGTAACACAGTTACCCCTCACACTCAGATCCCAGTATTTACACTAATGACATTTGATACACATTTTTCTTTGCCCGAGGTTGCCTAAAACGTCTGGACGAACTTCAACGAATGGAATTTACCATTCAAAGGACGAGAACAATCTTCACCAATAACCTGTGCTTTTTGATTGACTCTTGTTTGATAGATTTCATTCAGTTGTCTTTGAGGTCGTCCTATAATTGCACTAGCAATTTTAACTACTCGACACAGCTTATAAATATATATATATATATATATATATATATACTGTTATAAAACTTTAAAACTTTTGAGGTATTTGATTATCCATGAGTTGCTCATCCATGAACATGAATCCCATCAGATTGATTTCCATTGGCAGTGGAGGTCAAGACAACAACTCCCATCATTCCCTGCTCATTCACAGCGTCATGAAGCTACGCCTTAGTTATTGTTTTGAATAACAATTCCCGTAATATCCCCTTGAAAACTAATTCCCAGTAATTCCTCTCACACAATGCGAGCCGCAACCGTACAAGCATCAACGATTTCCATGCGATTTCTCCCGATAGGAAAAACATCTCATACAACAGTAAAAATCATACCTTGTATGCCTGTCTTAACAGTAACAACAATGTTGTGCAATCACAAAACTCCCAAAAGGACACTCTATAACACTGTACTATTTTCCAGGAATATACACACTGCCTGTGGAAGGTGAGTGCTTCACTGAAGTGGTTTATGTCGAGCTGCAGAAGGAAGAAGCATCCAAGCTTCTTGAACAGTACAAGGAGGAGAGCAAAAATTCCCTTCCTCCAGAGAAGAAACCCAATCAGGGAGGCGTACACCTTAAGAGAGGAGGAGCCCGAGGACGAGGAGGCAAAAATATGTTCAACCGAGGTGGAGGACAGGGTCAGAGGGGAGGACGAGGTGGCTTTCAAAATCGAGGCAACTTTAGGGGTGGTACGCCATTTCAGTTGTGCTAAACGTTTGTTTTTAATTCCTTATATAGAGGAAATTTAAAGACACCATAAAGCTGCACTTCCACAATATGGCATACTTAATCATGTATTTTTGATTGATTCTGATCGTTTGACAGTGCCTGGACCGCGCGGGGGGTTCAGCAGACCACCGAGAGGCTTCCTTCCTCCCCCTGCTTTCAGAGGCTTCAACCGGGCAGTTTTAACCGTGGTGGTGGGATGATGCCTAACAGGGGTGGCGCGCCCAGGCCAGGACCTGGGCGAGGCAATATGGTTAACATGGGCAACAGGGGCGGAGCCATGCACAGGGGCAACATGGGGCGAGGGGGAGGGGCCAACCGGGGAAGCTTCAACCAGGTGAGAAATCATCGATGATGGAGATCATTTTTAGTTGAATTAAAATGTAGTTGTTGTTGTATCAGCCTGAACAACCTGAATCTATATACCTGTAAGATAAGCATCTAATGCATGAAAAGTAGGTCAGTTTAAAACTAAAATGTGACCCAAATGTGAGCCAGGAATCATAAATGTGCTTTTTCCACAGAAGTTCAGGGGTCGAGGAGGAAATAATCGAGGTTTTAAAAATGGCAACTTTAGCATGAACAAAGCACAAGCTTTCAACCAGAGCTGGCAACAAGGGGTAAGTCTCTCCCTTTAATATTAATATAGACCGAAAACGAAATAAGATCTTGCATAAAGAAATTCAAGCCTTTTTTTCGACCATTATTATCAAGGATTTTTTTTTAAAAACAAAAAAAGACCATTTTGTTAGTTTCTCTAATTTTGTTAGGTTTCTCTAATTAGATTCCTGTATTACAGTAAAAATGCATGTATGTATTTAGTACATGTAAATAATTTATTATGTACATTTTATAAACAATATGTCACGAAAGTAATGCGACTTGCAACAACAACAACAACAAAAAATCAGTGGCCCTAAAAAAAGTCCTTCAATTCTTTTTCCTTTGTCTTCATCAGTTCTGGAACCAGAAGCCATGGAGTCAACAATACCATCCTGGATATTACTGAATAATAGCTGTGATGGACTGATATCACATAAAGCTTTAACGTCAGAAGTCATTCACTTTATTTAAAGTCCTTTTGTTTTTGTACAGATTTGAAATGACATTGAGGAAAAAGACTCTGGAGCAGTCTTCTGCTCTTCTACAGTCTTCTTTCTTTCTTTTTTTTCAATGAATTGTTCATGTTTGTCTTTGACCGCAGGTTCATATGCCTGCGTGGTTCAATTCAGGAATCTCAGCATAACTTCAGGGTGGGATGTTTGTCTTTTAGCAGCTTTCAGGGTTTTACGTTTTAATTAGTCTTGTGTGAATCTTTGTGTTGCAGTAAAGCTCTGTAATATAAGAATGCTATTGTTGCGGTGGCGGCACTTTGCAGTTATGAAGAATCTTTGTCCTGCTTCAGTTAAAAGAACATGAAACATTTAATGTATTAACTAAGAGACAGAAATTTGGAGGAAGACTTATTTGGACGGCTTTTGCAGACTATTTTCAAGAAAATTCACTGACATTTCAACTGTAGTTATGAGATAACGGAGTGTTTTTGAATAATCGCTTCATTGGATTATATTTGAAAGGTCTTAATTGAAAAGTAGTCTGCCATCTGTACATAAATGAAGTAGGTGCTACTCAGCCTGTACCTCTAAGTCAAAACCTGCCCAGTGTAGAAAAGCAATGCCTGTTGTCTTATCATGTATTTGTTGTCATTTGAAACACCACAGTCTAGCTCTATGTGTTTTTGATCAATAGTTTCAATATGTTTGAGGACAAGGCAAGCAAAGCTGCGTAAAGCCATCAGATTTTAATTTTTTGTTTTACTGTCAGGAGCAATAAAGAGCATTTTCGATTCTTTGCCACTGAAAAATGAAAGCAGAATAGATGCTTTTTATTATTGCGGGTTCAGGATATTATTTATGTGTAGTTTATTTTATGAAGAGGTTTTATTTCCCAGCTTTATTTTGAGAAATGTCATTTATTTTACTGCTGTTTAAAGAATGAGTGTCATAATAAATTTAGTCTTTTTGTGAATTATTTGACTTTTTAAAAAGTGTACATGGTTTACAAATCAGTTGTAATCTTCTTTAATATAACTTAAGATGTGACCACAATTTTGTAGACCTGTAAAAAATTGTAGTTGGCTTCAGAATTAAAGCAATTTAATAACACGCATCTAGAATATTGGACTACAGCATCTTACTCTATGAAATAGTGATTACACAATTATTTTATAATAGTTCTCTCTGTGTTAAAGCTTTCAAAGGATGTCAGGGTGCCATGGTGAACTGTCAACAATAGAAAAAAGGTTGACTTTTCTAATGTTTAATTGAAAAACGTGTAACTATTGTAACTGCAAGCAAATGCAAACAGCCATGCAGATATGACACATTTGAAGCTTCTTTCTTTTATCTGTAATTCCCACAGCATCTCTGCATCAACCTACAGGATGATTTACTTTAACGATATATATATATATATATATATTCTTCTTTTTTTTAACCACTGTAGATAATCTCATGTCAGTGGTGTCATTAAGATGATGTTCTCCATTGTCCCAGACTTCTGATGCAAGTGACAAACATGTTTTAGATAATTGTTGGCTTAAAACATACAGCAGATTTTAGGAACATGATCACTTTATTACTTTAAAAGTATTACTGGTTTGTACTGGGAAATTGTTTATGGCATGTGCTGTTGGACATAAAAAGAAAAAAAAAAGAATTGAAGCTAGTTTTGATGTCGTATTTGTTAATGATTAAGGTATTTGGTCAGGTAAAAAAAAAAAATATAGTATTGAGTTTCTAACACTGTAATATAGACCTTTTTCCTTGTTTCTTTTTATACCTTGCTATGTTTTGTATTTTACCTTTACTCAAGAAGAAAAAGATAAAATGAGTAACTTATTCAATGCATTCTTTTTGAAATAGATTGTTTTTAAAAGATAATAAAGTTTGAAGAACTGGCTTAGAATTGTCTGTCTGTCTCTGCCTGTCGCAATAAACTGAAGCCAACAGAAAATTCCAAGCACAAACTATCCTAAAGGCATATCCATGCAGAAATATAACACTCACGCTAGTCTGTGTCTACTGAACTCTGTTTATGTATAGCTCTGCCACATGAATGAGATGTAGTTACACGGCTGTTTGCTGAATCAAGTCCTTTGAGGAGAAATATCATGCCTATTTGCAAAAACTGCAACAGCAATACAATGAATATCCTTCTATATTAAGTATTTGAATACTTAACATGTATTTAATATACTAGTCAGTAATCAATTAGATATTTAACTTTTATTTTGAAACAAAGCGAACGGAAATGACTCGCTTCATTTCTTTTCTTTACTAGAGCCAGTGGGAAAACAACACCGGCCGGCAAACACATGAACTCAGTTGCTTCTAGAGGGCGCAAGGCGGCTCAAAAATGAAAATCCTTATCAAACCGTATTCAAATCTCAGGATATTTTTAACCTCATGGGAGACGTTGTACACAATGTAAGTTGCAATCCTTTGAGTCTGTTACATCTAAGGATTTCGACCTAACACGCAAACGTAAATCTGCGGAAATGTAATATTTAAAAAAAAATCATCATCGGATAATCATCAATTATTATCATCATTGGTTCATCCTACTAGCGTGGAGAAAAGTAACAGTTACCACGTGACAAGGTGTCCACGTGATACTTTAATGGCGGTTTGAATAATGTCAATTTATTTAATATACCTAAATGGTAAAAACACTCAGAATGCTTACGAGAATTTATCTGACGACATAGAGTGAATATTAAAAATATGACAACTCATTTGTCATTCGCCTAACTGACGGTTAAGTGCCATTCTATTCATTTTTTATTTCTGTAGAAGAAAAAACATCCGCCCCCTGACTCATCATCACAGACCAGCCCAGGAAGAAAGAGAGCACAAGCTGGAGTGTGTTCATGCATTTGCAATGGCCATTGAGCTGCGCTCTGGTGTCAGATATGGCTCGCTTTTGTCATTCGCAGTGGTGTTGGTGGCGTTTTGGCTCCGATCTCCGGACAGCTCGGTTCTGGATGAGAGGCTAGACGTGGTTCTGTCTTCATTGCTGCGCGCAGAGCGGAAAGTGGGCATGAGCAGCGTGTCCAGACCGCGGGTGGCTATAGGTACAGACTTTTAAGTGCACTTAACAGGATGCAGCAAATTATAATGATGATGTGCAGTGCATATGCCCGCATGGTAGTTATAATAGTTCAGAATTTGTCATTTATAGAACTTTTTTTATATTTATTTATTAATTAAATAATTTAATAAGTTTATTTAACATTAAAGTTCATCTAATTTTGTGTAAAAATACTAATGATACCTATGCATGTTAAATTAGCATCTTTTGAAGTATGCAATGTGCATGCAAATTTGCTATTGTCAAAATGAGAGTCGCTATTTTATATAGTAATTGTTTTTAAATCGGTAGCAATGAAGTTCATTAATTAACATGAGCTAATAATGACTTATGCATGTTATAATGTTAATTTTAATATTTAATAATACTTAATTAAAATCGTGTTTACATTAGTTAATGCTGTGTGAACTGACATAAACAATGAACAACTTTATTTTCATTAACGTTAACAAAGAATAATAAGTACTGCAACAAATGTATTGCTCATGCTTACTTAACACATGAATTCATGTTGACAAATGAGATCTTTTTGTTAAGTACTAACTTTAAACCAATAACAACTCACTAATGTGTATATGTATTGATTTTTATTTTCACATTTTGTACTTTTTGGAATTATTTACAACATTGATAATTATTCATTTGAATAAATAATAACTAATTTGTTATATTCACATTGAAACATTTTCTGTTTCTTGTAAGAGTCCTCATTATGTTCCTCTTTCATCTGATAATTTAGCTTGTTTTGCTTCTGGGGATTGTTATCTTCCTGATCTGGCCTGAGGTGTTTTACATATTTGTTTTGCATCTTTTCTTTCTTTCTTTTTTTTGTTAGCTCAGACAGTCTAATAATAACATGCATAGTGTTGACAACTGATAAAGATTTTTGTTTACCAAAATCATTAAACCGAGTCACACGCACAGCCCAATGCAATGTATTTATTGTATATGTTGTTTAAATTACAGTCGCTGCATGTGAAAGTTTTCTCTAGACCAGTGGTTCTTAACCTTGTTGGAGGTACTGAACCCCACCAGTTTCATATGCGCATTCACCGAACCCTTCTTAATAGGAAAAAGCGGGGGGTGTCATCACGAATCATATGAGTCGGGTGTGTGTCTTGACCTCCGCCGAACCCAGATTAAGAAACACTGCTCTAGACTCTTGACTATTAACTGTGATCACAGTTGTTATCTGTTCTCAATCCACGATCGGTACCTGTTGCATTCTGTCAAACGACAGCTTCAGTCCATAGTCATGTTTGCGTTGGCAAACTATGCATGGCATCTAATTCATTTTTTCAGCTATTCTTTGACCTGTGCTTTAGGTGTGTTTTGTTGGATGGTCGGGTTCAAAGATTGAATAATTGTAATATTATATTACTTGTCATTTCACTGTCTCTTATCAGGCTTTGGCGGCTGTGTCGATATTATAGTCGATGGAGTGACTCTGCTAAACAAAATCGGTTTGAAGCCAACAGACCAGCCCCTCCACCACGACTACATAGAGAATGCGGAGCAGCTGGCCCAGAGTTTCGCTTACTTTTTCTCCCCCGGAGCCGCTTCAGAGTAAGTGAGAGCCGTTCAAGCATGTTCGCGAATCCCTCGGGACTGTGGAGATTACCCAATATAATACTTCAGTTGTGATTTATTTGATTGAAAGCCTGGGGTCACTTCCGTTTTGCATCGTTAGTTAATATTTAACAGTTGGAATTAAAACTGCTTCCTAGGTGAATTCAGTCAGTTCCCCAAACGTTCGCATAAGTAGCCACAGGCACAGATGTAGTTCATCACATTAAAAAAAAAAAAAGTCTCACAATACTAAAATAATAATAATTAAATTAATTTGTTGATCTGAAATGCATCGTACCCTCTTAGTTTTGTTGTGCTGCCAATAGAGTAGCTGCTTCCAGCAAGAGAATTCACACTTGAGAGTGGAACGGCAGGCCTCTCAAGATAATATTGCAGTTATTTTGATACTCTGCATAGTGCTGAGATGCTTAACATGGTGCATTATCGTTTGGAGACGCAAGTGCTTCTGGTTGCCATGTGTTTGGATTGATGTGTGAATTTCCCCTCTAGCTTACTACCATCAATCATAGTGGAGTTTTTCCTTTCATTCTTTTCAGCTAGAGAGGCTTTTAAGCGTCTGGCCTCAGGGTTTCTGTGCAACAAAACTGGCCCAAAGACCAATCAGAAATAATCTAGAAATTGCCGTCGGGTCAGAGCACTGGATTTATTTGTATAATAGTTTCAACTATGATTCAACAAAAGTTCAACCATTAACAAAAAAAATATAATTAAAAGCATTTGATGAATAATATTTATGATATTAAAATAATATTTTGATATTTTAAAAAAATGTTATTTAGTCCTGTGATGTAAAACTGATTTTTCAGCATGCTTACTCTAGTCTTCAGTGTCACATGATCCTTCAGAAATCTTTCTAATATGATGATTTGCTGCTCAAGAAACATTTCGTATTATTATTATTATCATTCAGCTAATAATAAATTCAGATTTGCCATCACATTTTAAAATGTATTCAAATCTAAACGGTTCTTTTCATTTGTAATAATATTTCACAATATTACTGTTTTTACTGTATTGTTGATTAAAAAATGCTGACCTTAAGAGATTTCTTTCAGAAACATTAAATAAATGTTAATGTTTTCAAACTTTTGACAGGTGCTGTATATAAAAAAGAAATAAGGTTATTATAGTGCCAAAAAGTTCGATGACATTGAAACTTGACATTTGAAACTACCCAGGCTTAAATATGCATGAGCCGGTTTTTGTGACGATTACACGACATTTCAACCTCACATGAGCGAAACCGCGATAGAGACCATAATACAAACCTACATCTTTATAATCTTTCATCAAAATTGAAAATTGAAAACCTTGCTCAGCCTCTGAAATGACTTTCAGCTGACCACCTACATGCATTTAAGCTACTAAAATCTTGCCAGTTAATGCAGATTAATGTGGATGTAATAAAGTTTGCTTGAATAACAGCAAATCCTTGGTCTACAGCAACCTTGGATTTAATTCTTTCTCCGTTCAGCAATGAAAACCCTACTTTTCGCAATCCAACTAATTCCTAATGGCTTAAAATCAAGATCCGTTCTATGTTTTTTTTTTTGTTTGTTTTTTTGTCGTCTCTTTGGTTATCCTGTTTCACTCGGAAATATCACTTTTCTCTCCATCCAAAGTGATTTGGAAAGAACAAAATCCCTTCAAGTGCTTGACTTAAGGCTGCATATCAGGAGTGTTATTACAGTAAACGCTGTGTTTGTTTATCTGCTGACAATTCTTTGCACTTTTTTTCCATAGGCGGTTTGTAATGAATGACACACTCTTCAGTGAACTGGTAGAGGCTTCTCGAGAGTTACCCGGAAACAGGTGGTCAATAGGAGGAAATGCACCTGTCATGGCCAGCAGGATGGCGCTGGAAGGATGTGATGTGCTTTTAGGTGGCAGTTTCAGCACAGAGTTCACTGATATCCTCTCACAGCGCATCACAGGTGCCGTAATGCTTATTTTCAGCTTTGTGCTAAAAAAGCCATTTCTATTCAATATTGTAAATACAACAACAACACTTTGCCCCTATTATGCTATTTTAAAGGCTCCTAATTTTGTTTTGGACATCTTCTACAAAAGGTTTACATCAGGGGTGTCCAAACTCGGTCCAAGAGGGCCGCTGTCCTGCAGAATTTAGCTTTAGCTTGGAAGTTTCTAGTATGCTTAGAAAGACCTTGATTAGATGGGTCAGGTGTGTTTAATTTGGTGCCCCACACGGGACTGTTTTCTTAAACCTGCTCCTGGTGAATTTCTGACATTACTGTTCTACTCTCACCCTCACTGCTCACACCCGGAAACATTGTTACAGCTTGTAGAAAGAGTGAAAAAATTACATTAACATTGGGGCTAACCTAAATGATCAGAATAACAGATATAAAACATTGCTTTTAATTAAACTTGCCATAAGGTACAAACAATGACAAACACATTCGCCTTCTGAAACTTTATCAACTGTTAAACAAAACATCACAAACTAGTGGAGCCTAAAAACAAATTTAACATATTTAAAACGGACCTAACCATGACAGTTATGTTATTACATATACAATAAATATAAAACAAATTAAATGAGAAAACAAAACCTCAAAGAAATCGCAGGTGTTTGATTGTTTAACGAATGAATTAAATACCGAATCATTTGACCTAGCCTGTTATGGAGGAAGAGAATGTTTCTGATACATTGACGTGAACTTCATTTGTTGACTCCTTTCTTGTTATGCGGCAAATCGTGAGGACTGGAGGAATGCGTACAGAGACGTTAGTGACGGTAGTAGCACAATTAAAGAAGAGCATCATTCAAAAGTTTCTGCACAATCCTAACTCTATTATTCTCTCATGTATGAGAGACGGTGAGACCAGAATTCATTCAGTTGATCAGTGATATTCTCTCTCAACAACAATGTCGTTGGCTCTTCAATGTCTGACTAATCTAACTCCTGTGGTTCGTGTCTCTCGCTATCAAGATTAGTTTTAGTAAAATTATCCAGGGGTGCAGTTCTATGTTTCTTTTTATCAGAAACGACACTACCAGCTTTACTCATGGATATGAAAAGTGAAAATATGCTTGGCGATATTAAAGTGTTTAAAAGAATAATTCAGCAGTTCGTATATACACTTTGTCCAAACTTTCCGCTGCTCGCTGAGTGGAAAACAAACCCACGCACGGTTTGTCTCACACACACACTGTCGCAATGTAATGCGCTTGTTATTGCAGAACCATTTAAAAACAAATACCAGTTCCTCATTTAGTTATATTTTGGAAAGAAATGTGTAAAAGATAAAAATGCAGACAATATGCTTGTCTCTTTAATGATTTATTGTACTTCTTTGTCTGTATAATAAAAATTGTGATTAAAAAACAAAAACAAATACCAGAGCCCAAAAATTAAAAGCTTGATACTTTCCGGAAAAGAATCCGGCTCAAACTAAGCATTTATGTGAGCTGAACTCATCAGGACTGTGGCTCTCCAGGAGCAGGATTGGACATCCCTGGTTTGGTTGCATCCAAGGTCAAAAAACACTTTAATTTTCTCATAATACACACTATATTGCCAAAAGTTTTGGGACGTCTGCCTTTACATGCACATGAAATTTAATGACATCCCATTCTTAATCCGTAGGGTTTAATATGGAGTTGGCCTACCCAGCTATAACACACAAGGTTTAGGAGTGTGTTTATGGGAATTTTTGACCAATGTTCTATAAGTGCATTTGTGAGGTCAGGCACTGATGTTGTGTGAGAATGCCTGGCTCACAGTCTCTGCTCTAATTCATCCCAAAGATGTTCTATCGGGTTGAGGTCAGGACTCGTCATGTGCAGGCCATGTCTTTATGGACCTTGCTTTGTGCGCTGTCATGTTGGAACAGGAAGGGGCCATTCCCAAACTGTTCCAACAAAGTTGGGTGCATGAAATTGTCGAAAATGTCTTGGAAAGCCGAAGCATTAAGAGTTCCTTTTACTGGAACTAAGTGACCAAGCCCAACCTCGCAGCATAATCCCCCCTCCACCAAACTTTACTCAGTCAGGCAAGTACCGTTCTCCTGGCAACCGCCAAACCTCGGCCATCAGATTGCCATCGGACAGCGTGATTCATCCGTCCAGAAAGCACTTCTCCACTGCTCTAGAGTCCAGTGGTGGCGGGATTTACACCACTGCATCTGACGCTTTGGATGCAGCTGCTCGGCCATGGAAACCCATTCCATGAAGCTTTCTACGCACTGTTCTTGAGCTAATCTGAAGGCCACACAAAGTTCGGAGGTATGTAGCTATTGACTCTGCAGAAAGTTGGCGAGTTCTGCGCACCGTGCGCCTCTGCATGCGCTGACCTTGCTCTGATTTTACATGGTCTACCACTTCGTGGCTGAGTTGCTGTTGTTCCCAATTGCTTCCGCTTTGTTATAACATCACTAAACGTGGAATATTTAGTAGTGAGGAAATTTCACAAATGGACTTACTGCACAGGTGGCAACCTATCACAGAACTTGAATTCACTGAGCTCCTCAGAGTAACCCATTCTTTCACAAATGTTTGTAGAAGCAGTCTGCATGTCTAGGCCATGTGGCCATGGAAGTGATTGGAGCACCTGAATTAAACGATTTGGTGGAGTGTCCCAATACTTTTGGCACTAGTGTACACTGATTGCAGCATCACCTCTTTTCTCAAACGTTTTGATAAAAATCCAGTCTCTCTAAACCTTTTCTTTCTGAGAATTTGAGAGAATATCTTTTTTTCTGCTTGCTACACCTCTTTCTTCCATGTTTTGCATTGCATTCAATTATTTTGTCTCTCCTCAGTGGCTGGAAACACTGTGGATGAGCCGGACATCCACCTGATCCTGGAGTACCCCACAGGTGCCAAATGGGGGCCGTACACCTCCCGAAGGGCCAACAGGTTTATTTGTATTATTACTTTCAGTGTTTTTTTTGTGTTTTTGTTTTTTAAATCTATACTACTTTTCTGCTTTCCATGTAAGTGTTTTTCTTGTGTTGCTGTAGGTATATTGTCCATAGTGATGACCATAATCCATATTTGGACTCCATGGAGCAATTTCAGGAGAGGCTGAATGGCTTTAAACCAGATTTGCTCGTAGTAGGAGGGTTGCAGATGATGGACAACTTTCCTTTCAAAAAGGGTAAGCGAATGAAGCCATCTGAGTGCAATAATTTACACTTCATATTAACTTTCACTAATAACACGAACAAACATTTATTGCTGAACATACATTTATTTATTGCTTTTTTATTAATGTATTTTCATTGTTTTAAAAACTACTGTTCAAAGGTTTGGGGTCGGTAATATTTTATTTTATTTTAATATTTTTGAAGGAAGTCTCTTGTTCTCACCAAGGTTGCATTTATAAAATGCAGTAAAAGGTTATTAAAAATATCTTTGCATTTTAAATATATTAAAATGTAGATATATTTTAAAAAGTGAAATGTATTCCTGTGATGACCAAGCTGAATTTTCAGCATCATTGCTTCAGTCTTCAGTGTCACACGTTCCTTCAGAAATCGTTCTAATACGATGATTTAGTAGTCAAGAAACATTATTATTATTATTATCAATCTCAAAAACAGTTGTGCTGCTTTGTGTAAGCTATGATACTTTTTTTTTCCTGGGTTTGTTGTTAATAGAATGTGCAAAACAGTATTTATATGAATCTTTTGTATTATTATAAAGAGATTTATGGTCACTCTTAATCATAATCTAAACTGTAATCCATCATTTTCCTTATTGACTAGTGCTTGCTACTTGAAAATTAATAATAACTCCATTGTCAGACTGAGTTGTTGCCTATTTAAGCTCCATCAGTGTGTCTAGTACTTTATACACCCCCCCCCCCCCCCAACCCCCAACTTTCATCAATCAGCACTTTGTACTTCAATACTTAAAAGTACTTTAAAATGGAAAATGAGTACTTGATAGTTTTACTGGAGTAATATTTTATTATGGTATCTGTGCGTTTACTCAAGTACTAATTAATGAAAGTTATTAAAAATTGCACATGTAATGGTCTGTAAACAGTCAGCCTGTATGTGGATCAGTGGGGGTTTGGAGCTAAACTAACCCTGTACGGTCACATGATGAGATTAGCATGTGTTCCCAGCTGCCCTGGGAAAGTAGACAGACTGTAATAACTGTAGCACTCAGTGATTTTGCTTGCTTTGCATGTCTTTTCTGTCTGCCTTAGAGGGAATTTACTATTATTAATATTTTCTGCACATTTTCACTGCTTGCATCATAAACAAACAAATGAAAGCTTTTTTTGATTGGACAATTCAGTTCTCTAAGTTGGTTATCTGTGCTTTTAAGTAAGGAATACTTAGACCTAAAGGTAAAAAATTCTTAATGGAATATTAAAAGTGAAGCGTGTAACTACGCTGTAATGTAAAAAATGAAACCGTAAATGAAAGATTATTGAAGCATGTTTTACAAGAAAATATGATTTCAGTCTTTCTACTTCTGTTTAATGTGTTACTTGCCATTTCTTTGTTGTTAACTATGAAAGTTACAAGCAATTTCTGAGTGAAATTTGATTGTATGGTAGTGTGTTTCCAAGTTGTAAATATAGCAAAGGTTATTGAAGTATGTTTTACAAGAAAATCCTATTTCTATCTTTCTATTTCAAAATTTAGCATTTAAAAACCAGCAATTTCTGTGTGAAAATTGTTTTTTCACCAATTAGTTTTCCGTGTAATTCACTTTTAATGTTCCATTAAGCATTTTACGTCTTAAAATCAGTGTTTTTGCTATATTGGTTAAGTGATAACCGTCCAGTAAGAGACAGTAACACTCTCTTTTCCTACAGGAGAGCGTGAGGCTCTGCTGGGAAGGCTGGCTCAGATGTTGTCCTCCGCGTCCCCACAGACCGCCGTCCATTTCGAGATGGCCAGCTTTGTGGACGAAAGTCTGATGTCAGATCTACTGGAGTTTGTTCTTCCTCACGCCGACTCTTTGGGCATGAACGAGCAAGAGCTGCCCAATCTTTTGAGCCTTTTCCGCGGCAGCAACTTGACGGTGCTTTCCGACCCCAACCCTCGTGTAGCTACAGTGCTGGACCAGATGAGAGAACTCTACCGCCTGGTAAACCAGCGCCACCGTGAGGCCGGGACGGGTCGGCCGCTCACCCGCCTTCACGTCCACACGCTGGCCTTCCAGGCCATCATCGTCAAACGCGGCTCCCAGTGGAAGAACACCATGTCGGCCACGGCCAAAGCCTCTCTGACTGCCAACCGGCACGTCTGCGGCTCGCCAGACATCGATCTCAGTAAAGCACGGCTGATTATGGACGAATCTTTCTCCATTAGCAGGAGAGAAGGAAGTATGAGAATTCCTCTTCAGGAATCTCGACCGGTTTCCTGCTGGAATGAGGACGGCTATGAGATTTGCGTGGCTCCTGTGTTGGTGTGTACAGAGGTGTACCAGACTGCCGGAGGAGGAGACAACATCTCTGCCGCTGGGCTCGTACTGCAGATCTGAAGATGAGATGTCTTTATCCCACATACCTGGGTTTTACTTTGTGATTTTTTTTTTTTTTTTTTTTTTTTTTTAAATTGCTTTATTTTATTTTTGGAGGGGAAACAAAAACATTGAAACACATCAAGTGCAATACAAATATTGGGTCCAGCTTATAAAGTTGGGCGAATCTCACAAAACCTGTCAACAACATGTCCATGTTTTATTTCACCCTTAAATCCAAAAAAAGAGATAGAAAAAAAGGAGGTTTTGCTTTTTACATTTATTTTATTATATTGAGTTGTATTATTTACTTCACAATTAAGCACGTTTTACCTGCGAATTCTAATTGCTGTCTCCTTTAATTGGTGCTGATTTAAATTAGAATTGTACCACAGTATTTTTTGTTGTAATATATTAAAAATTACTGTATTGGATAGTAATGAGACTATCATGAAAATCACAAAAAATAGTTTAATGGATGCATTACATAAATGAAAATGTGCTTAATTGTCATGAAAATAATGTCTTGATGGTCTTAATGTTATGCGAAATCTAATTTTTCTTTTGATTTTTGTGTGAAATATAATCTGGACACTTTTTTTGTAAGATACATGTAGTTGTCCCACATATAGGTCATTTTGTTTTCAGCTGAATTGTTTTCTTTCTCATTTAAAATATCTTTACTCTTATCCAGAACCTTTTTTTGTCTTAAAATGGCTTCATGATCATTCACTTCATGCACATTAACCCAGCAGGGCCAGTAATCTTGAAAAAAATATGCAGAAGAATCTTTGAGCGCTCAGAGCTCTTTATATTATGACTGAAATCAATCAATGCAAATGCACAATATTGTCGGAAACAGAAGAATTTAGCATGACTGAAGTGTATCTTTACCTTTATTCTCATACTTTATTTCTTCCTTATTTTATTCTTCCTATTTAAAGCACGTTTTCCATTCCATAGCGTTATTGTATTCCACTTTAACAAGAGATTGAGCTGGTACGCGTCCCAAAAATCGAAACAAATGCGTCTCCCACTCTAATTTACAACACGATTAAAACACATTTGACTTCATTTTTAACTCTTGGGAAGAGAAAGTTTTTAAGGATGGTAATTTTATCTGATCATGTTTCTGTGGGTGCGTGCGTTTCATAAAACCTGTCATGAACGTGTCTTACTTATTACAGTAATTACAATTGAGAATAATTGGAATTACGAATAAAAGTAAAACATTGTGGTTAAAATAACATCATAAAGAAAGTTTGTTATTCTATTTTATTTTCTCCTGAGAACTTTAGCTAAGCTTGCGTTGTGTTTTAGTAGCCAGAACCACTTATCTCCTTATGAATGTGTAAAATCCACTTGTGTGCATGTATTTCCAGGAGGGGGATTTGAAGAACTTTGCCATAGTCATAGTTGTAGGTGTCTCTTTTAACCGATTCAGAAATATCTAAGCAAGTTCTGGCCCTGGCTTCCTTTCAGTCACATCTTCCATCAGTCACCCTGAGTGCAAATTATTACCTACCTCCTGTGCCTATGAAAATATATCCAGCTTAACTGATGTCCATCCCGATTAGGCCTATATTGTGTATACTATGCTATTGGATACTATGTCTATGCTAGTGTAACCCGATATCAGACAGGAGACTGATGTTAAAGATGTCCCACCCAACGAGAGATATATATCAGGGTGTGTGCATTGAGACGCTCCCCAGCTGATGTATGAAATAAGTCTCAGGGATTACAGTAGCCTGGATGTCTATGATCCACAACACTTGAGTTAGAACCAATTTAGCTGTGAGAGAGCAGCTGGTCTGAGCCTTTAACATACGGACCAAGTGACGGTCCAGTAGATATGAAGAATCTTCAGTGTGAAAAATAACAATGGAATGGATACTTTTGTCGTGAATGTGATTCATGTGTTCGTGTGTCGATACTAAGGGTCTGAAGCAATTGTAGCATTGGAATTGTTTATTATGGAATGGTGGTGGTAGTATTGAGTGTTGTGCTGCATCAGCTGCAAATGAGTTGTAATCAAATGCCTTTTTCTCTTTCCTTCTTTTGTCTTGGCTATGTGCAGTCTGTCAGCAACAGCTGTTCTGAAGGGAAAAAGAGTCATTTTCGAATGACTTCTTTGGATTTGTATGTAATAAAATGTTACATTCCACTTATGGTGCTCTGTTGTGTATTTCTGAATATTTTTTGGACATTTTAATGAGGATATTTTGCGACGGTCAAACCTTTGGTTTGCTTGTACGAATGTTTATAACTGTACAGAAGTATATTAAGTAGAAGCACAAAACTTTTATTTTGAAATTTTAGGGTTTTAAAAAGCAAATAAAGTAATAAGTAAGTTTTGGTGTATAATAAATTGCTGCTATTATTAAAGCAAATGGATACATACCAAATACGCAATTCCTATAAATTGGACATCAGTTTTAATTGTTATGTTGATCATGTGTAATGAGAAAACAATGGATAATGAAGAAGATAGAAGAATTTGATTAGTGGATAACAGACTTTTGGGTTCCACTGTCATTTTGGATGCAAACATCAACTACTAAGATGCAAATATTTAAAATTTTAATGTTAAAATTATCCTTACATTAAAATCTAAATGTATTGTGTAATGTGTTTGTAGAAAAAGATGCAGACGAATTATGTTTGCGAAATAGTGATGAGCTTCATGAAGCTTCGAAACATTTGCGAATCTTTTGTTTCGAATCAGTGATTCGGAGCGTGGTTCAAACTGCCAGTCACGTGGTTTCAGTAAACCACACTTCGTTACGTCATAGTTGTTTCGAGACTTTTCAATGGTTCACCACTGGGAGGCGATGATCTGGGTGAACACAATGAATAATGCAGATTCACTGAGAGGCGAATTATTGAACAAGCGTCTATGTCTATTATCTGAGCATCACGTGTCAAATGATCTATTACCTGATCTCTGAAGAGTTCTATACATTTGTAGATGCTTAATTAAAATGAATAATAATGAATAATAGTAGTTAAAAGTCTCTGTTTAACTGACAAATCCATAGAACAAACAAAACAAGCCCTGGAAATTAATAAAATAATACATATTATACATAAAACTAAAATTTAATGGTATTACATGATTACTTACTTGCAGCTGATGAATTATATATTCACGAAAACATTTGCAATGGGTCTGTAAAAGCTGTTTCTATGCTTGAATCATTTTTCGAAGCAATTGGTTCAATTGATTCGAAGCTTTGAAAAGCTTCGATTCTCCCATCAGTAAATGTGAAATGACTTAATGTATAAGACAGCTTGATTTTGTGTAGCCCACTCCTATATTGTTTCATATAATATATATATATAATATGTTTCTCATATGTTTATTTCGAAATTATATAACTCGAAAACTCTTTTAAATTTTAAATTGTAAAGATATTTCATGAGCTCTAAAGACAAAGTTCTTCACACCTTCACATCATTTTTAGTCTTCCTCTTTTGTTGTGAAACACTGCGCCTTTAGACATTTGAGAGGATCTGATTGGTCGATTCTGTGTCCAATCGCAGAGCTCGTTGATCGCAGGTGGCAGAGGGAGAGCTGAAGCGCTGTAGAGTCTGCGGCTGCTAATGTTGAACATTTACTTACGCTCATAGTTATACTTCACAGTCATTTAAAATGAGCTCCATTGGGACTGGGGTGAGTGGATACAGTAATACAAAATTTATCATAATGTTTGATTGAGATCTGATAATGAAAGAGCGATCAATGACGGAATGCGTGTATGTCTGTGTCATTCTGATGCTAATAAGCTACTGCTAGTGTGCAGGATCTATATTAGTGTGTTTAATTCGGTTCTGTCCCAGTTAAAGTTAATAAAGTGTCTTCATACTTAAGTAGTATAAGTTATTTTCATTTACATGGTTTAGTTGCATGTTTTCTGCACTATTTTGCTCCTGCTGAGTCACTGCTCGCTAACAATGAATAGCAGTTCAAATGAAAAGTCACCGAGGAGGCAAAGTGAAAGTAAATTTGGTGTGCACTACGAAACATTTATTTTGCCTCATCCTTGATGCCCAGGGTTGTCATTATTATTGCAGGGATCAAAACGATTGGAATTGTTTATTTATATTAAATGAACAAGCCTTTTGACAGCAGTTCTCTTCTTCCCCCTCCAGTATGATTTATCCGCCTCCACCTTCTCTCCTGATGGAAGGGTCTTTCAGGTCGAATATGCCATGAAGGCCGTAGAAAATAGCAGGTAATTAATTATCTACTATTACATGTGGAATATTTAAAGCAAGAAACACTTTAATATGCAGCTTTGAAAGGGTTTAAATGTGATTAATGCACCTATAATATTGGTGTTTTGCATTTGATGTCTAATCAGACGGGAAGTTCTTATTAAGAAAATTAATTAAATTAAAAAATATATATATTTTTGTCGTTCATCAGCACAGCAATTGGCATTCGCTGCAAAGATGGAGTGGTGTTTGGCGTAGAGAAGTTGGTGCTGTCCAAGTTGTATGAGGAGGGCTCCAATAAGCGCATCTTCAATATTGATCGGCACGTCGGAATGGTGAGAACATTGAGCTTGTTGTTTGAACCGATTCTTATTAAGTGATTTATTTTCAGTAACTCCTTTTATTAGGTCAACTGAAATATTTGAGCTTACGTACTTGGATTATTTTTAAGTCCCTTAGGTTCCTTTATTGTACTTAAAAAGCAATTACATCCAGGTGATTATTTGGACATTGCAATGTAATCTTATACACTGGTGGTGGTAAATAATTAAGATTTTTTTTTTTTTGGAAGAAGTCTTTGATGCTCAGCAAGGCTGAATTTATTTGACAAACCTTTGATAAAATTTATAATAACTGTTTTTATTTGGAAATTAAAATGTAATTTATTAACCGTTATTGTAAAGCTGAGTTTTCAGCATCATTACTCCTGTCTTCAGTGTCGCATGATCCTTCAGAAATTGGGAACATTTTTCTTCTTTTTATTATTATTATTATAATACTTAGTCCTAGAAATATTAATTTCAGTATTCTTTTTGTTGAAAAAAAACAGCATTCATTTGAAATAGATGTATTTTGTAACATGCCTTTACTGTCACTTTTGAACCTCATTTGGATCTAACCAACAATTCATTTCTATTCATTTTATTAACACACAATGTGATTTATATACTATGAACAAACTTCATAAAATCAGCCCCAATGTTGGAAGAAAATCAAATCTCAAACTGATGAGACCAGATCGTTTATTTCTGTTCCAGAATAGGCCGTTCCATATATGAATCCCTGTCTGTTTGTCTTCTAGGCTGTGGCTGGGCTTCTAGCAGATGCACGATCTCTCTCAGAAGTGGCCAGAGAGGAGGCCTCAAACTTCCGCTCCAATTATGGCCATGATATCCCACTGAAGGTAAGAGAGAGAGTAAAGCAATAGATCACCTAAAAATTAACATTGTTAGAGATTCACCAGTGGATCGGTGTATTTTTGATCAATTTAAAACCATCAGCATTTCAGCTGTAGCACGAAAGGCTTTATTAATGAACCACCTGAAGGAACCCAGTTGTATAATGTCTGTTGCATAATCCAACATTTATCTCTGGGTAAAATAATTAAATGCTTGCTAAAACAAAATGAAATCTGTACAAAGTAGAGGAGGGCTCGAGAATTTGTCAGCCTGAACGATGCTCGGGACAAGGGCAGAACTGTCCTGAACAGGCCAATGCTGCATCTTCACGAACGTTTGTACTTTGCACGTGTTTTTAAGCTTTGCAAATTTAAATATTCAAGTGCAAGAAGACTCTAAAGAGAGCTCAATTCTACTCACTGTGAGACGTTTTGAGTGTGCACATACAAAGCACACATCTGGAAAACTGTTCTAGACAGCACACAAGTACTGAATTGAGTTCTTTCATTTCTTCTAATTCACACTAAAATTATATCAAAATGTCTTTGTGAGTATCCTTGTAAACATAGTTGACTATGTCTTAAATGAATGTTAACAATTGAGAAATAAATCACTCGTGTACCAGTATATTGGATCCTTGCTTGCCTAATATTCCTGCTGCCGTCTGTGCTTTAATGTTAATCAAACAACAAAAGAAAAAAAAATGCCGGCTACACTTGACCAAATAACTTGTATAAGGATTGATGTATATATAATTTGTATAATGAACAGTATTTTACATTTACTTTTATTTCTGTACCTGAAAACTACTGTTAAACCTACCTGAATAGCACTGTTTATTTAAAATTGTGTTTTATTCGCTGTTTGCGTTTATGTTGGCCTGTTGAATGTTAAATGGATCCAATCCTTGTTCAATGAAGATGATTTGATGATGCAGCAATAAATGGATGCGTTTTTAATCTTATTATGCTAATTGAAAACACAATCAAAACACTAATCTGTTTTAATGACAAAATTTTGCATTGGAATCGGTGAAAAAAAAATCCTATCGATGCATCCCTAATTGTGCCTTCATTTATCCATTGGAAATGATTTACTCATTCTAAACTTACATTAAAAAGCATTAAGATTAGGCCATACGACTCATGTCCTATATTACAAATCTTATTATATAGGCAAATGATTTGTGTATATAAATACGGGAAAAAAAAGAATAGAAATTGTTTGAAAAAACAATAGTCTGAAGTCTGAAATGAGATGCTGGTCTTTGATGTACTTTCCTCCTTATCCAAACAGCATCTTGCAGACAGAGTGGCCATGTATGTCCATGCTTACACGTTATACAGCGCTGTGAGGCCTTTTGGATGCAGGTAGGTCTTCTGTAAAGTTTTGATAATGTAAGAAATTGGTTTCTTGATAGAGTTTATAATCTTTTGGGGTTTTTTTTAGTGTGAATGACATGTTTTTGAACTTGTTTCTTTTTCTTTAACCTGTCAGTTTCATTCTGGGATCGTATGATGAAGATGATGGTCCACAGCTCTACATGGTTGACCCTTCTGGGATTTCGTATGTAAGAGATCTCTATTCATAAATGCATCTCTATCGATCAGTACTTTAAAGGGTTAGTTCTCCCAATATATGAAAATTCTGTCATTAATTACTCATGTCGTTTCAAACACGTGAGACTTTTGTTCATCTTCGGATGAACACAAATGAAGATCTGTCATTTGAAATAACATGAAGGTCAGTAGATGACAGAATTTAAATTTTTGGGAGAACAGTTCATGTAATGTACACTGCCATCTTTGGCACACTTTGGCCTTGTCCCAAATGAAACTCTTAGCCCTTGAGATGTTCCTCCAAGTCCACACTTTCATGACGTAATGCTACTTTGACTGTCGGGGAGAAATTTGCTGCAGAGCTTCAGTGCGGGTTCAGCAAAAGTACGCATCGAGAGCTATTATGGGCTTCAAAGTGGGTACTCAGGAGTACCCTTCTGAAACCCGCATTGACATTTGGGACACCTTACGACAGATGTCTCCAAACTCGGTTGGCTCTCCAGGACAGAGTTTGGATACCTCTGCCCTTTGGCCACTGCAAGTGCACATGAAGTGTCAGGGCCTTTATTGGATTTGTTTCCTCATGATTTTAAAAACCTTTTGATTTAAAAGCTTCTGCTTATACCTGAAAACATTTATGCAGCCAAATGTAACAGAACTGCAATGTACCTTTGTGGTCAAGTTGGAGTGGCCAATGATGGAAAAGCATCCAGCATACATGCGATCTCATTTAGTAATGCAATAAAAAGTGCCGATTTGACATTGTTTTACTTTGCATTTCCCTTTGTCATTAATTTTTGGTGTATGTTTGTTAGGGTTATTGGGGCTGTGCTATTGGAAAAGCCAAGCAAGCTGCCAAAACCGAAATTGAGAAACTACAGGTAGGTGGTATACATTATTAATATGGTATTCATTATTATAGACGATGTGCGCCAAAGAAACGTGCACAGCCATCTTTAAAATATTGTGTTTGAACTTCTGTTTTTGCAGTAGCCTTGTGCATTTCTATGCCATAGCTTGTGAAGTAGATTTACTTATTGCGGAGTTAAAGACAGAAAATTGCAGAATGTTATTGCTGTTATTGTTTTTCATATCTTAGTATACACTCATTCAGTTATTTACTCCTAACAGTGCACTGCATGTTTGGCAGTCTTTCTTTGGAACAAGTTCAAACAAGAGCTACTTTCAGTACTGCGGGGACCACATCATATAAAACAGTCTTAAAGAAGTAACAGTGTTATGCCATCAGAATATTTATTTCAAAACTGAATAAGTTCTAGATTCCTTTAGCAGTGTTTTATTGTTAATGTCTGCAGATTAAAGAGATTAAGCTTGCAAAGTTAAATCCTGTAATTCATTTATTTTATTTCAGATGAAAGATATGACCTGCAGAGAACTGGTGAAGGAAGTGGCAAAAATGTGAGTGTTTCATTTCTAACTTAAAATTGAGAAGACCTCAAAATCTAATGCATCATTCATAATCAACACAAGAGAGCAGTAGAGGTCCATGAAAACAAACCGTACACCAACCAAACCAGTCGAACTACAGTATTGAGTTTTGTGCTTGAGCTTTTAAAGGTCTGACTCATCTGAATTTTTTTTCTTATCTCTTAGGTTGCTGAGTTTACCTTAATGTTGGCTACTAATGAACAGGGTTCCCACAGCTTTTGACCAATCAATTTAAATGACTTTTGCATGACTTTTCACTAGCATTGATGGGTTACGGCAGAATCACTTTTTCAAATGTTAAATCATCTTTTTGAGATTTCAGTCAAAAAATAACCATCTAACCAGTATATTTATAGTTTAGATCAGAGCATAAACAATACACAATAGAAAATAACATCTGTGACTTTTCCAGAAAAAAAAAACAATCAATGTTTCCAAGTTGTCCATGATTGTGGGAGCCCTGAATAAAACATTTATAGCATGCCATATCTAATTAAACATTTCATAACTATTTGTGTGTGTTTTTGTCTTCTCTTCTCAGTATCTATATCGTTCATGATGAGGTGAAAGACAAAGCCTTTGAGCTCGAGCTTAGCTGGGTTGGAGAAGGTAATGACAGACTTTTATATTCTAATCTATCGAGAATTTATCTTGGGCTCCATTTACATTGGCACTAACAAATCACTTTTTTTTACTTGCATCTGGCACAGATCGGAATTTATTGCACACATGTAAATACAAAAATCCGCCTGAGATCTGATTTTTTCGAATCAAGTCTGAGCAACTTTCAAATGGTTTTATAATCAGATACATATGCAATATCTGAACATCTGACATGCATCTAAACGCATATATCCAATTCCCCTTATAATTCCAAGCCACCACAAGGCGAGGGCGCAATCTGTTTGGCCACAAAGATAGTTTTTTAATGTTGTATTGTGAAGCTGACGTGCCTGTATGCACTCGCACTGAAACTCACTTTAAAAAAAAAAAAAAAAATTATGCTGAGGTAGAAACTTTATAGTTAAGAAATTACGCACACAGAAATATTCAGGTGCATAGAAACTGGTTTTCAGACTCTCCCCCTTGAATTTTTTTTAATAAACCGCTACGCTACTAAAAGCTACATTTATATTTCTCTGCTGTTTTTGTAAATAAAACACTGTCTCTCACCCTCTTGTTAATTCATTCAAATAAACGAAATCTTACTGCGCTTCTAAAATTATTTGTTATTTTATGGTATATATCCATTCAGATTTTGCACTGCAAACATCCACAACAGCTTTTAACTTATCCATGCTAGCAAATAATCATAGCCACCCAACATAAATTATAAAATAATTTTAGTAGAGCCATTCAAAACCAGAGAGTAAAACATGTCAGAATTTTTTTGGGCAGGGATTAATTCCAGTCGTGTCTAAAGTGAATATAAACAGGAGGGATCAAAAAATAAATAAAAAATAGAGGATTGCAGTGTAAACGGATCCTTTACTGAATCTGATTTTAGGAAAATATTTGTAATACTTAAAACTTCCTTTCAGCTTTCTTCTACTGCATTTCTCATAAAACCCCTTTCATTCTTTTGTATATTAATTCAAGTTTTTTATCCATTTTTAATCTTAAAAATTAAGATTATAATATTGCTTATTGTAACACTTAAAAGAGTTAGTTCATCCAAAAATGAAGTTTCTGTCATTACTCGCCCTCATGTCGTTCCAAACCCCAAAAAATCTTTCTGCCCCTCCACACAACTACCACTTTGGAGCTCCAAGAAGTTCATAAAGAGATTGTAAACCGAATCCATATGAATTGAGTGGTTAAGTCCAAATTTTCAGAAGAGTCTCGATCGCTTTTTATGATGAACAGATTTAATTTAGGCTTTTACTCGCATATAAACTTTGATCAGCGAACACAACTAAACATGATTGACATGCGAGATCAAACCTCTTGCGGAAGCTCAAACATGCAAAACACACGAGAATGAACCTCATTGGTTCTCGCACACGTCAAGCAATCATGCCTGAGCATCCGTTTACCATAACAGATGTGAGTTGATGAATGCTTAAATGTGTATATAAGCCTAAATTCAATCTGTTCATCATTTAAAATGATCGTGTCTCTTAAATAATTTAGACTAAACCTCTCAATACAAATGGATTAGTTTTATGATCTCTTTATGAACTTTTTGAAGCATCAAAAGTTACAATTGTGTAGGCTGTCTATGGAGGGACTGGAAGCGGTCAAATTTAATAAAAAAGAATTCTTACAGGTTTGGAACGACATGAGGGTGAGTAATTAATGACAGAATTTTCATTTATGGGTGAACGAACCCTTTAACACTTTGTACCTTTTAGCTGTTTGTGTAATGATGTTATTCAAATGTCACTTCTGCATTTTTTTTTTAAATAGTTTTTGAGTTATCTACAGTAGAACAGAGGAATAGTTTTATGTATAAATATTTTTGTCCCTCTTATTAGTCACAAAAGGAAGGCACGAGCTTGTCCCGAAAGACATCAAAGAGGAGGCAGAGAAATACGCTAAAGTGAGTAACTGCTCCTCTGGTAATAGTCATTACAAAAGCTCTCTTCAGCATTGGCTTATTGTCACGTTTTTGTCCTGACAGGAATCCCTGGAGGAGGAAGATGACTCTGATGAGGACAACATGTAAACAGTGTTGCAAAGCTCTTTTTCCACTTCACTGACTGCATACCGTGTTTCAGACATTCTGGCAACTCTCAGCTTGACCGCAGACAATAAAATGTTTTTTATGTTTTCTAACGGACTAATGTAGTCCTATGTTTTCCTTTTCACGGGTTTCAAACTTAATAAATTCAATTTATAAAACTGAATGAAGCTCTGATTCAGTCTCCCAAATTGTCATAATAACCATTCATTAGTTTGGCAGCAAGCTTAAGATCAGAGGATCCACCTTCTCTTTAAGAAAACTTTTGGCGTCACTAATTGATATTTATGCACACCCTGTCTAGAGAATTTGTATGTTACTAGGTTGGACATAAGGCACTAAATCCATTATGCATTCGGGTGTAAATAAACAGTTCATCTGCAACAGGCTGCAAGGATTTGACCCTGAGCCAATGGTTAGCTCAGTTGTGCCAGCCACCAGCAAACCCAATACATTAATTCACTTTTTAAAATGGCCATCCATGACATTGTAACGCAAGCATGCATGTTATTGTGCGAGTTAAGAAAGTGTAACTAGGTCTTTAAGGAACATACTTTCCATAGCAGCTGTTCTGAGGGTAACCCACGAGCAGTCAAGAGTTGAGACACACCTGCTTATTCATTATAATAATTACTACTTTCCACATTTTAGAATTATAGTAAAATTAGGAAATTGCAGAAATGAAGGGTTAAGAATGATGTAAAATACATTGTCTCTCAGAGTTTCCACAAAACTAAGCATTTAAGCAGAAGCCTTTTGATCAGAGCTTATGAAAAACGAATTCATACAAACTTAGAGTAGCAGTGCAGAGACAATTGTAGGAGCTTTGTGTCTTTTTCTTCAAAGCTTTGCACGTGACCTCTATTTTTAGCTGTATGTGCTGCTGATTTCCTCTTATGTGGAAAGTAGTTTGAATGTTGCTTTACAGACGGACCTATACATTTATTATGCAATGTGTGCTTACACATTAATGTACAAGATGATTAATGCACAGGCAAACGGACAGATTTATTGATAAAAACACAATGCGTAGATATAATACACAATCAGATCAACATTCCACAAATATGAATCATTTCCTGACCCGGTTTATATGTTAAAACACCACTTAACAACACCATGAACGTAAAATTGCACCGGTCCAGTCGCTGACAGACATCAACACAGTCCTTAACCTCCATCATAAACACAATTTAATCCTTAAAACACCCAGTCAAAATACTCTATTGAATCGCACTTCTGATTCAGAGTCATGCTTCAATGTAATGTCTGAGTAAAGCGAGCGTTTCAGTTATTTGAAAGCACCCAGGTGTCACTGAATGTACTTCACGTGACACACACACACACGCGCTTACTGTGACGCTCTGTTCCGGTCACGTGCTCAACAAGCCCATGACGCCAGACGCTCTCTACAGCAACGACATAAAGACGCCATTACCGTTGCCTTCAATTGACCTTTTCTACACGACCGCATTAAAACTGTTTATTGGTAAAATATCTGTAATACAAATCACATAAAGAACAAATTTAAGTTATATCGATGCTTAAGTTATTCGAGCTGACGAGAAAAGCAGGCAAAAAACAGTCACGGGGCTCACCGCGAAATCTCACGGGCTCCGAGTCCAGAATGCGAAAATAATTACGTTGGGTACAAAATGGCGAATGTTCTGCTCGCTCCGACATGCGCAGACTGAGCTGAGGCTTTCCCTCTGAAATGAAGCTCCGTTCCCACACATCCTTCCAGCCAATGGGCTTCGCGGACGGGACGCTTCTGAGTCGACTCGATCAATCAGAACCGTGGACAACGCAGAACAGGAAACATGTAGCCAATCGGAGACCAGGATGGATTTGTTGTATTCGCAAAGAGTGCGACTCAAAGAACACCAATGAGAAAGCGCCATTCCCAGCGCCGCTTTTGTACTCCGCAATCATGTTTCGCGCTTCAGTCTAGCCAATAGAATTGCACTCAGCAGTCAGCCAATCGCAATGCTCTGAATTTGCCCACAGTGGCTCTGGCAGCCAATAGGGATCCGAGAAACACAACCTCAGCTCAACAGCTTGTTATTTCGCCTATGCCTTTGCAACCTAGTCGAATGCTGAGCTGAAGCAGTCATATAGGAGCATGTAAGTACACATATATACTTCCACACAATATTCAAACACCGATTTCGCGGCATTAGACCCGCAAATTCACATCTGTCTCATTTAAACCCGCTAGTCTGAAAGTAATGCAGTCATATTTGCCGTGGTTTCCAGCGAAGGTATTTAGGCGACGAAGAGAAAAAAAATTGAATGGCAGAGCATAGTCACATCTAACGTTAGTCGGTTTGTTTTCTCACAGGTTTTACCCGACGACTTTAACTTAAACTAACGACTCAAAGCCGACCACTTTATATTCAAAAACTTGTAACTCGGTCTGAAAGGAAAAGTCGCCTCGCATATTGTTGCGGAACTAACCCGAAGAACTATTTAAATCGCCATAGCAGCTTCACTATATTTAGCTCAACCGTCACAATGTAATTGACAGGCGTCAGTAACCATAATAACTGTCAGTTTGACGTCCCTCCAACTCCGATACTTCGGTAAATACAGTGTTAAGTGAGGGAAATCGGGGCTTAGTGGATGGTGGAGGGGCTGACATGGTGCAGGACGGTGTGTGAGCTATGATGGCGACGTGACACACTCTCTCTCTCTCTCACACACACACACACTCACACACACAAGTGAGTGAAGCGGGAAGGAAACACGCAGGGTTTGAAGGGGTTATGTTTTCCTTTAGTGACTCCCTGCTTTGTTTTTACCTCATCAAGATATCGTAAGTGGCTCAGATTGGAGGTAAAGTCACGGTGAGGCAGTTACGGTTTTGTTTTGATGGGTTGGTCTTGTTTATTTGATCATTTTCAAGGGGATGTGGACGAGAAGTGGCTAGCTGCGTTAGCTCCTTTAGCATTTTCTCTGTTCAGTGTGTTTGTGTTGTGCTGTCAAATTCTTCACACACATACATATGACACGTTTTTGAGCACATGGCGCCAGATCGTGACTCTTTCTTTCTGCGTGTGTGTTGTTCTGTTTCAGCAGTCAAAACCAATCGAGCTGGACTCCCTCAAATAGCCATCAAGATGAAGGTGAGTCTCTGCAGTTCTGAAAGGCGACGCCTCCCTAAATGAAGCCCAGCAAGCATCTGGAACAAAACACTTGAGTGAATAAAACGCATAAGGATTGGGTTTTGTAGAGTAACTGATGAGAGATTATCAGAGAAGCTCAGTTGTTCAGTGATTGAGGTGGTCAGACTGTCTAAGTGCTTTCTGAATAACCAAAATCGTACTTTTAATAACATTCAATAGCTGCTCGTAAAGTACTAGTTCTGAAATAAATCAATGCTTCTTAAGGTATTCTTAGACGTTTTTGCTCTGGCTTTTCTTAACCGTAACCATGCAGAGAGAGAGTAAGTGCTGGTATGAACATGTCAATGCACCTTAATAATATTTACACTGTTCACAGGTAGCAGATGAACCTGCCTACCTGACTGTGGGGACGGATGTTAGCGCGAAGTACCGCGGTGCCTTCTGCGAGGCAAAAATCAAGACTGTTAAACGCATGGTGAAAGTTAAGGTACATATGTCTGATATAAGTCTGTGTATTCATCTTGTAAAGTCAGCAGTTTTATTTGTATGGCACTTTTCACAATACACATTTTCAAAGCAGCTTTACAGCAAATCGTGAGGTTAATGTTTATTTCTTAATTCCTTAGTCACGGTTTAATGATATAGTTTACATTTTGCAACGATGTAAACAATCAAGTTGTTGAGGTTTTCTATGTATAGCTTTACATGGCGATAAAGTTCATTGTACTATATATACAAATTTAAGTATATCGCTGCGCGGTAATATTTTTGTGTTGTGAAGGCTTAAACATCAAGCAGTTGAGATTTGCTGAATAGTATATATCACTTTGAAGTGTTTACTTTCAAAACTGTCCCATTTAAATGGTCCTCTGTGTTGTCAGCTTCATCTTTGAGCTTTATATACTAGTTTAAAAAAAAAAGTGCACTCTGAACTTTTTCACATTTCACATGTGGCTTGCTTCCTATCGGTCAAGCCAGTGTCAGATGACACTGAGGATAAACATAGTTTTCCAAGTGTCATTTTCTGCTTGTGACAATGTAGAGATTTGTTACTGTAAATGGTTATGTTCCTTTCATGCAGAATTGTTTGGTGCATTTCACACCGCAAGCTTCAGTAACTTAGCAGGGCCAAGGAAAACCACCTAATAATCCTGCTTTGTGAACTAACTCTGCAGATCTTTCAAACATCGACTGTGCAGAACGTCCATCTTTTCAAATGGAGTAGTCTAATAATTAGCTTACAAATGGCTTAATTTGGATCAGCACCTCCCAATCATAAGTATGTTGTTTTAGGGTTAATCAACACACTGGCTTTTTTTTTTTTTTTTTTTTTTTTTGCAAGACCTCGTAGTACGTCATCAATGTTGTTTTTGTTTTTTTTTTTTCTCTCTCTCTCAAGGTCTTGGTTTGTGGTGATTCTTGTATTTTTAACCAAGTGAAACATGATAGCCTTGAGTAATACAGCAACACATACCTGAAGTTTGTGTTGCACTTTCTCAAATTTGACTACAAGGAACGTTTCTTCTTGACATTGTATGTAGGCGCTCACTAAGAAGCTTGTTTGAAAGAGATCATAAAGAACATGCCGTCTGTTACACAACCAGATTACTTCATCTTAAATGAGCTGCAAGTTTACTGTCTTAGCATCCATGTCAATCTCACCATCATGCTCTGGTGCTCTTTTTCTTTATTTTGAACCACTTTTTTGTTTGCAGGTTGTGCTTAAAGGAGACAGCACCTCACAAGTTGTCCAAGATGACCAAGTCAAAGGACCCTTAAGGGTAAGAGACTCTTTTTGGATGCTAACTCTAATTCATTTAAATCATGTTTCCTGTAATACTTGCCATAAAGCTCTTGGTTATTTCTTGCACATGTAATATTTATTTTAAGTTTCTGCTTATGGTTGTAGCCATGTTCAAAATGAACTTTTTCCCCACACCTGTTAATACAGCGTGAACTGAGAATTAATTTATAGTTATGGATGGAATATTGTTTAAAAAAAAAAAGCACCTTGAGCACTCTTAATTGACCCTTCGCAAACACCCGCCCCCTTTAGTTACTGTTGCTATGTCCGACAAAAAATACATCACGGAGCGAAGAGGACACTGACAACCCGTTGACAGATGAGACAGAGCAGGTTACTTTTGAAATGAAACTGTTTCACATATAACATATTGTAATTTTTTTAAAAGAAGTTTAAATAATAAATACCGGATAGTGGCTCTTTGATGTGTCGTGACAGATCGCTGTAGCTCCTCAGTTCAAGCGGCTCGTGAACCAATCATCTCTTCATACTAGCTCATTTATAGCATCAAATAAACATGAATGAACGAAAAGATGTGAGTACACACAATTTTTCAAGTTCATGTTAACCAACATTAATCTACTAACTCCCCTGACTGCTTTGTCGGACAAAATAGTGGAGTCGGGGTTATGATTGGTCAGATCGTCTGTCAATCAAACCGTCGGTGAAGGGTCAATTATGAGGCAAAAGTGCCTTATTGTAGTTCACGTAGTGATTGTATGATTACATGTGCACCAATAATGCGATTATTTCTCATGATCAGAGCAAGGTCTTGATCGCAGAAAGACACCAGCAGAACTCTTCACCCAAGTTTACGTGCAATTTTTATTACTCTCATTATTTGGTAATAAGTACGGTTATACCACACTCAGATAGGCTTACAGTATTCATGTTATTGGCCTTTGTTTTAAACTACTCGCATTAAATTCAAAATACATTTTTATGGAAGTGCTGGAATGCTTAATCGCATTGGTTTGATTGAAGTATTGTTTACATGAGGTAAAGTTTAATCGCAATATTGCCAAAATCCCATTATAATCACATTATGAGGATGCATGTAAACGCACTGAATGGTTAATTCTAAAATGAGTTGTTTGTTAGTTTTTTTTTTTTTTTTTTTTTTTTTTACTAAACATTGTTTGAATTGTTTCCTATTTGTGTCACAACAGTTTATTGCACAAAAAGTTAGTTAGGTAGTGTAATGATGTGTTTCTTTATCTCTGGTCTCAGGTTGGCTCAACAGTGGAAGTGAAGAGCCCAGAGGGTGGACTTAGTGAAGCTGTCATCAGCAAACTCACAGATGCCAGCTGGTACACTGTGGGTACGTACAGACACGGCTGACGAAATCTCCCTAGAATTGCACCTATAGGACCACTCTTAGGCCTTGTAATTGGTCTTCAGTCAACTAAACTTGTCATTTACATTTTAAAGTTTTTTTTGTGTGTTTTTTTTTTTTTTTTTCTCTCTCCCCTATCGTTGTTGCAGTTTTTGATGACGGTGATGAGAAAACCCTTAGAAGAACTTCACTATGTCTTAAAGGCGAAAGACATTTTGCAGAAAGTGAGGTAAATGAGGGGGGAAAAATTGTTAGGTGTTGTTTGCTCCTTGTGTCTTGCATTTAACACTTTCCCCTGATTTTTTTTTTTTTCTCTCTGCTTTATTTTATTTTTTTCTGCCCATTTCTCTCTGTAACAGACTTTGGACCAACTGCCCCTTACTAACCCAGAGCACTTTGGCACTCCAGTCATTGGAAAGAAGACGAATCGGGGTAGAAGGTCTTCTCAGGCAGTGTGAGTATTGACAGTCTTTTCCTCTTTGTGCTATTTATATGTATGAAGTGTAAATCAAGATAATTCTTTGTTTAATTGGTCTCATTCTTCATTGTTTACAAGTCCACAATATAGCTTCTTGCACCAAAAACAGTCCTAAACAAGTTTTATATGATAATTGTCCTACTTTCTTTGTTTAAATGTTTTATTTCTTATTAAACAGGCTGTTGCTAATGTATCTTTCATGTAAATGACCTGATGTATAAGTGCAATGGCTAAATTCATATGAGTTTGTTATAGTACAATTATTTATTTTTATGCCCTCAATTTGTTACACTTGGACCGTTATAAGTAACAAACATGCTTAATTAAATAAAAGCACAACATCCTCTGTCAGTGTCTAAACTGATGATTTCCAGTTGGATTTTGAGCTGGATTGCACATTATTCTACCTGTTTCTTATTTGTATTTTCCTAATAGTTTTCTGATCAGTGTTTTAATGTAAAAGGGAGCATGTTTCAAACATTAGTGTTCTGTTTGATGAAATGCAGTGCAGAAGATGAGAAGGAGTCCTCATCGAGTGAAGATGACGACGATGATAGGAGAAGGCTTAATGATGATCTTTTGGGGAAAGTGGCCTGTATTCAGAGTGGGTCTGATAGTGATTCCTGCCACTACGTCTTGGTGAGTTCTTGATTACTTTACAAACCTCTTAACTTTTGGATTTTAAAACAAGCTAGAGAGACTAGCTATGTTTCCATCCACCTAATTTATGCACATTTTTCAAGCATGTTAAAGGAATAGTTCATCCAAAAATGAAAATTATCCCATGATTTACTCGCCCTCAAGCCATCCTAGATGTATGACTATCTTCTTTCAGACAAACACAATCGGAGATAGTTTTAAAAATATCCTTGCTCCTCATAGCTTTATAATAGTTATGAATGGGGAGCCATATTTTGAAGCAATATTTAAAACTTTATAAATTCAAATACTAGCTTCACGTGGATAACCGTATGCATACTGTTCAAGTCGGCTTGCGCCAAATGAGTAACCACGTGACGCAATGAATGAAGCAGGTTGCAGGAGAAGGGTAGGCTTAGATTCCTCTCGTGGTTCAAACGAATAGGGCTGGTCAACAAACTCAAGCTCCTCTTCTCTTATGTCAAAATCCTCTGACATTTCTCTTTACAAGTTCTTGTTGTTTTGCTCTGTCCTCTGTGTTCGAGGAGCAAGAATGTTTTTAATAATTTTCATGTTTGGGTGAACTAACCCTTAAACCTGACCTGGTTTATTGTGTTTCATTGCATTTATTATATGCGAAAAAAGACCCACAGTGGCATCTCTTACTGCAGAAAATGACAGTTTTCTTAGTGATATTTGGTGCCAGTTTATCAGGAAATGTTGATTTTGTTCTTTTTGTCTCCCTGGATGGAAAAAAGCTGCTTTATTCGCAAATGTTAAATTTGCTTCTTTGGTGAAACATCGCTACTGTGAGGCATGGAATAACTGCATTTCTCAAAATTGTTATAATGTAATGCCTACAAGCCTGAATGCTGCTATTTGTTTTTCTTACCTTGGAATAAAAAGAATATCTACATGCTGCTTTTACAATATCAGTTCATAGTGGCAGGTTCTAGGACTAACAAATCTGCATAAACATGGTCTCTATGACTTGTGAGAGTAGTCTTCTGAACTCATGCGATTTGCTTTGTATGGGGAACAGACTGAAAGTTGTTCCCTGATTATGTTAGTGTTTGAAATTGTTGTTTGATGAAGATTGTATATTGGTTTAGAACAAAATGAGAATACATTTAAAGATGGCTGGACACTTTATAACGTTTACAACAAATTTTTTTCAATGTTATTCATTAACTATTTTTCTCACTGTTACACGGTAGGAGGTGCTATTACGCATCTTCTAAAATAGTACAGAATCAAGGATCAAAATACAAGTCTAGCAGAAACGCGCAATAGAAGCATTGCTTATGCAAATGTAAGCTAACACAATCATCAAACATTAAACGGCATATCGAATCAATGACGTAACGTTATCAAATGAAATGTGGAACACCGAAATAGGTATGTGACTGCCAGCTTTGGGGGTGTTGATGCCTATGTTTTGATCATCGTTCTGAAACCAATCTTCGACAAATGTGCAGGCAAATAAAAAAAATATATATATTTTTTTTCATAAATGCTGGCGGGAAAAGGATTAAGATCTGTCTGATTTAATGTGTCAATGAAAACTGAAGACCTGCAGTTCTAATATTAAGATAATTGATTGCAGTACTTCTGTACTTGCTGTTTTCACTTGAAGATCTTTAATCATTTCTTCCTCTTTGAAGGTGATATCTCCAAGCTGCAATGATGACCTAACTGTCAAAAAGGACCAATGTTTAGTGAGATCATTTGCTGATTCCAAATTGTGAGTAGCATTGAAAAGTAGCTTTGACATTTACAAACCCCATGAAGTCCAAATGAACATCGCAGCCTTTATTTCATGTTTGATGGCTTTGCTCGTTAAGCAATTTCATAGGATCTTTAATACAGATGTTTTGCTTTTTAATGTGACTATAAATTTTATTTAATAAGAGGAAACAGAAAGATGTTAATGTTATTGTTACTATTCTCTTTCTGATCATTGTTTTTGTTCTGCAGTCACACCGTGGCACGCAAAGATGTCCAGGAAGTAAACATTGACACCCTCTCCAAACCTGAGTACTCACTAAAGAAAGGTACAAGACCCAAGATCAGCTGACCTGCATTGACTTGACTGCTTCCAGGTCACAGTCGGATCTCTCATGCACACTTTCTTGCGTCTGTATTTTCTCTTGCCAGGGTTTGAAGAGGCACAGCACTTTCTAAAGGCCAGACAGGTCCCTGGCAGCTGGAAAGTGGACTTGAGTGAGATTCTTGAATCCTCCAGCAGTGATGAAGATGATGTTGATGAAGATGGTGTACGCAAAGAGGGTGAGGAAGAGGAGGGGAAGGAGCCAGAACCAGAGGAAGTAAGACTCCAGTGTTTCTTTGTCATTTCCGATTCTTTGTTTTGTCCCTGAAATATATATTTTCCTTTTTAAAAATGAATTGTGAAATGTTGAAAAGGTTTTGGTTTGTTGGTGACACATTCAAAAGTTGATGGTGTTTGAAAATTGCAGTCTTTCACAATTGTGAGAGGTTGTTTTTTTCTTTTCCTTCCATATTATGGTATTTTGGTTGATGCTCTTGCCTGGACTCTAGTTTTTTGGTCTCAGTAATTGGCATGTAGTTTTGCAGTGATTGCTCTGATTAAAGAGGCTGCCAGAGCTGGGCACCAGGCATACTGAAGCAATATGAGGCCATTCGAGACCATTGTCGACTGAGAGAGCCCCAGTGTTGGTATTTATGTTGATTTGTGAAGACATTCCGTCGGCCCTTTACATCTCATGTTCTCGTACACCTTGATTGAGTCCACTGAATGGTCTGAGCATGTGGGAAAGCCCCCAGGCTTTGGACAACAATGTCTCATTCTTCCTGCACTCCGAGTTTGGACAAATGGCCATTTGCTTGGTTTTCCGACATGTTCCCATGGCAACCGTTCGTTCCTTTGGTTGTGAAAAGGCAGCGGGATTGGCTGAGGCCCAGTGGAGGTGTGCCAGTTCTGATGGTGGGCAGGGCTGAGCTCATCTCAAAGAGTCTTCTCTCCTCACTGGAGAAGGTCGGGCACATTGCACAATTATAAGGCCAGCATGTGAAAAGATAAGTGGAAACATTTGTTGGAAATGGGTTGTTCTTCTTTTTAATGAATTGTCTTTAGAAAGCCTAGACTAGGATTCTGTTTAGGCTTAGAATGTGCAACTGCGTATTTTTAAAATCAACTAGTTAGCGGGTTGCCAACTCAACAGTCTTTCAAAGGTATAGTTCACCCAAACATGAAAAATTCAACTTGACCTTATGCCGTTTCACACACACAAAACTTGTTCATCTTCAAAACACAAAATATTTTCAAGTTTTCAATCAAATTGAGATATTTCTGTCCCCCATTGACAGTCCACAAAACTACCACTTTGTTGCTTTCGATAAGTTCATAAAGAGATCCTAAAACTAATCCATATGAATTGAGTGGTTTAGTCTAAATCCAATCGATGGTGTCTCTTCAGAAAATTTGGACTAAACCACTCAAAGATGAAAAGTCTTGCGGGTTTGGAACAGCACGAGGGTGAGTAAATGACAGATTTGTAATTTTTGGGTGAACTATCCCTTTTAAGGAAGCACTATAATTTCACTGGTTTTAAATATTAGTGCATTTATTAGTTTATTTAGCATATTGCTTTGTAAATTCTAATATCAGATCATTAAAAATGCAGCTGAACTGATGCTTGACCAAATTAAACTATTGTGGAGTTTGCTTTTCTGTTCAACACAGAAATGCCGCACTCAAATGCTATAGGAAGAAATGAAAATATGCAAGGTTTTCAAACAGTGTTTTAATATGTTTTATTACTTAATATGTTTGCTTGAGCATATAGTTCTTGCTAGGGCTGTTTTGTACGGTATATATTTTATAAACAATAGATAAGGCAATACCATTTATATTGATATACAGTAGGGCTGGAACGGCGTGATTCATTGTGCTGTGTATGGTCATCCCAAAGTCCCCTTTAAGACAAGTAATTTCACTCGGCAGCCATCTTTGAAATGCATCTCGGGCAAGGGAAACAAAATTCTCCAAAGCTGTTCGCCAAGCTTTCGATCATATTTTCATATTTGAAATCGGACCACAACGGTCCCATTAATTTCTGAATGCTCAAATCATGACAAACTGCATTTTTCAGGATGGATCAAACTAATGCGGTCCCAAGTGCTCTTTAGGAAGCGCGCATCTGACTGTTTCTATAGGAACCAGAGCTTCAAATGACAGCCGCAGTGGGGCGATGAATTTACCAATCACCATTTGGCTCTTATTTAGAAGGCAGGACTTATTCCGCCATATTGAGCGATGCACATTCTCCCATTCATAATAATACGAGGGCACCATTTTTTATATATAAAGTCTTTGGGTCATCCCAATGATGACAGGCATGCTGAAAATCTGCTGTCATTACAAAATATTTAGCCTCATCTAAAGGTGTGGGAATTTTTTTTCTTTTTAGCAGAGACCAAAAATAAATAAATGGTGCTTTGTAAAACTGAAATGGCATACACCTACGACAACAGCACAAATTCTATGCAGGCGCATCTGAAAAAACAAACAAAAAAAAAATTTCTGGGCTCTCCTACCTCATAATGATGAGACGGCAGCACGAGTGTTTGGACAACTAATATATATCAGAGGTGGGGGACTCGAGTCACATGACTTGACTCGAGTCAGACTTAAGTAATAAATTTTAGGACTTGAGACTTGCTTAACAAATATTAATCAAAGACTTGACTTGACTTTGACTTGATATTCATGACTTAAGACTTGACTCGGACTTGAGTGAAATGACTCAAAGTCTTTTGTTTAATAAATATCTGTTTTTGAACATGCTGCAACCTAACCATGTGATGCAGCAGGCAAGAGATCTAACGTAAGAGCATGTGCAGTTGTGACTGAACAAGGCACTACGCCGAGAATAATTAAGTTCGGGTAACGTTACCAGAATTATGTGCAAGAGAAGAACAGCAGTATGCAAGGCCTGCAACATGAAGATATGTGATGTAAATACCACCTCTTCAAATTTCATTTCACCAATTCAAATCCCACAAAAATTTTTAACTGAAGTCAGACCCGCTGTTTTCAGCTAATGCTGTCTTGTCTAGTCGAAGGTTATACTAGTTGTGATAGACCTAACGATTTGGACATGTTAAGAGTTGACCTTGAATTGGTTTTGCGTTCATTAAACAGAAAATTGGGTTAAAATCAGTTCTGTTAATGCAATAACGCATGTGATTATTTTCTTCCAGTTTAACGTGTTAAAAATATTTAATGCAATTAACACAACATCTGTTTTTCTGTCATCCTTTGGCTGGCATTGCAATATATATATATATATATATATATATCTCGCTCTTATTCAGGCAAAACCATATAAGCCCGCCAAAAGAGAAAAAGAACGCACGGATGTTACACATACGACGCGCCGAAAGACGCACGCCAGTATCGAGTTCCCTGTCACACTTGCATGAACAAATTACACTCATAATATGCCAAAAATGTCAGTTTTGTCGAGTATCCTCATTAGAGCAGCCTTGAATGAGTTAAAGTCTTAAACGAAAGTAAAGAGTTAGGGTTAGGCCAGTTAGACTGTGAGATCCGCGTCATGTGGGGGAGCTCTTAAACATTTTCTCATTGAAGATAATCAAACAACATGTACTTATGCATGTGTACAGTGTCTAATAATTGGTCTTCAGTGTTAGACATTGAGTGAAAATTCTATGGATAGTTTATGGGTATGCGCATACATATATTTTATACAAACACACACAACAGGTCCAAGGTTTGTGTGATTCAATTATCAATGGTTTTTTTCTTGTTGTTATTCTTCTGTTAAAAAGGAAGGATCTAACTTAAGGATGTGTTCATGTCCCATGAAGAATGTCATTTGATGGCATAGAAGCCATTATACTTGAATTGTTTAAAGATAGAATATGTACAATTTTTATATTAAAATATCCAAAAAACTTGTACAGTGTTATACATTTTGTTCAGCTGTGTACTTGTGTTATCCTAAATGTTTCCAAGAATTTGTAAATTAAGAGAAAATCACAATTTTAAATAGTGCCCTGTCCCTCTCGTCACGCAATGACGTAATAGATGCGTTATTCCTGATTTATCTTGTGCTGCACAGTAACCATGGCAACAGACACGGACAGCTGCGTAACGTCTAGCGTCACCCTGTTGTTGTTTCGTTCAAACATTATGTAACATGGCAAACAATCTTAAGAATAAAAGGAGAAATAAAACAAGGATCAATATCGGTGTGGCGTTTCCGAGATGGTAAGAGATTTTCGATAAATTTTGACTTGACAGAGACGGCACTCTTGCACGTTATTAGACAAGGTAAGCAAATGTAGGTTACATAAGACTAATCAATATATTAGATAGAACAGATAGAACACGATGAAGTGATAGAATATCATCAGTGTGATATTCTTATGTTGATCTAGCTTCCTGTTAAGTCTCACACAGCCTACAAACTAATACTAAAAATTACAACTTTCAACACACTCAAATGCAGTTTAGTATGATAGTGTAACGTTAGACCAAGTGAAACAGCGCTGCGTTACCTCACAATTTTAATTCATCAAATAAATTGACCTGTATGAGTGTTATTTCAGCACTTATGAGCAGTTCAGTAGAATGAAATGCCCTCGTTTCTTTATATCCCCCTGGGACTCGCGTGTGCCACTGATATCAGTCTCATTAATAATCGCGTCCGTGATTCTCGGACACGTCCAGCTTCATACCACAGTCATGTTAAAAAGCATGCATTCACTCATCCATAAATATTGTTTGATGCATCGGCATGACGACAAGTTCCACGATTCCACATTCACTGCGTCATCAATCTACGCCTTTGTTATTGTTTTGTTATTGTTCCCTAGCGGAGGAAAAAACTACATGGTGCACCTTTAACTTTTTTTCACTGTTTCATTAATTTGACTCACTCTCTTTCAGTCACGTCCAACTGACACTGGTGTTGTGTAATGCTAGAGAGACTTGAATTGGTGTAATTACGAAGTTGTTGTTCTTATGACACTTGTGCAATTTAAGTTAAACATTGCAAAAGATGACTTCTTGTTTCTAATAAGTGATATTTTATAAAAAGAATGTTTGAGGAAAATTGGACTGATTATGTTTGCGTATATTTATGCCACACTTTAAAAGTCTGTAAATAAGAATTTCATTCATTTTCTCCAATATTTGTTCCCTTTAATTTAGTAAAAGAATTGTTAATAGTCATTTAAAGAATCAGGATTGTTAAATTCCTCACAATTGGTAATTGACCTTAAGGCAATGATTGATTAGATATGCACTGAGTGAACCAATTTTTGTTTGTTGTTAAGTTTTAAAAAAAAGAAATGGCAAGATAATTCCTCATTTGGCAAACTTCAAATTCATTTGTTATGCTTGTTCTCTTAATCAGCCTGATGATGAGCCAGACCCAGAGGAAAGGGACCACTTTCTGCAGCAGCTTTACAAGTTCATGGAGGACAGAGGTAATGCCTGTACATCACCAGCTGAGTTGTAATCACTACTGGGAAAAAAAATTAAATGGGGATTAACAATCTTCATAGGGACAGCTAAATGGTGTATATCATGGTGCATGTCTTTTGGTGTGTGTGTGTGGGAGTGGAGGGGTTATATTACATTGTGGGAACCTATCCTCTAGGATGGTGAAATCTGAAATCCCTTAAATTGTGGTGACAAGCCAGCAGTGACATTCCAGCCACTGATGGCGGGAATAGATTAATAATGATTTATTGGTTTATTTTTTTTTTTTGAAAATGTAAAAATGCCAATAGTTTTCTGGGATGGGTGGGTTTAGGGGTAGGGGTAGTGTAGAGGGATAGAATATAAAGTTTGTACAGTATAAAAGTGATTATTTCTATGGAGAGTCCCTACAAGTATAGTGAACCACAGACCTGTGTGCGGCCTCAAACTCAAATGCAATTTCTATTCATTTCTTTTTTCATAGAATCTCATGACCAGTTCTGCGGGGCACATTTTCAGTTTAACGCTTCTCTGCACCTTTGCTTTCCTTCCAGGGACTCCAATTAACAAACCTCCAGTGCTTGGCTACAAGGATCTCAACCTCTTCAAGCTCTTCCGACTGGTGCATATTCACGGAGGCTGTGACAATGTGAGTGTTCTCGCCATCTGTTTATTGTACTCTGCAAGTGGGAAGTGAGACTTTGCCAAAAATATGAAGCGAAAGTAACCACTGATTAAATTTATGGCGTTCACAGAGCTGAAATGAGTTGAAAAATTCCTTGTTTATCAAATGCATGTTCTTTGATTTGTTATTGAGGGTAATTATATTTGGGAGTTTGGAGTGGTGATAATTGGGAAAACGGTTGTGCTTGTTCAAGTGATGTCATGTTTCTCTAAGCTTTCTGATCCCTGGGTGCGGTAGACAGATGTGCATGACACTACTACTAATTGGTGCAGCAAGAATTAGTGCTTTCAGTCATCAAAAAGACTCATGAAATGAGATGGTTTATTTGCTAACACTTTACAATAAGGTTCATTAGTTAATGTATTAACTGACATGAACTAACCATGAGCAATACATTTGTTACTGCATTTACTAATTTTCGTTAATGTAAATACAGTTGTTCATTATTTGTTCATGATAGTTCACAGTGCATTAATGTTAACAAGATTTTAATGTATTAGTAAATGCTGAAATTAACATTAAAAAATGATTAAATGCTGTATAAGTGCAGTTCATTATTACTGCATGAACTTTATTGTAAAGTGTTAACATTTATTTTGTTTTTTAGATTGAGAGCGGCTCAATTTGGAAACAGATCTACATGGATCTCGGGATCCCTGTTCTGAACTCTGCTGCCTCATACAATGTGAAAACAGCCTACAAAAAGTAAGTGCATGCTCTCACAATTCCTGCTGTACAGGACTAGATTTGTTTATTCAGCAGCCAGTGTTCTTTTTGTGGTGTTGGCAAATGGAGACGATTTTCCACTTTCAAAGGTGATTTTTGCTGCACTCTTATGATTGTTAAAGAAATATTCTGGGTTCTTTTCAACACAGAATTTTTGACCCATCTTTCAATGTAAACACATGAACAAAAAGCATGTTTACATAAACTTTCCAATGAATGCCTAGCAGGCAAGTATGCAGTACCACAAATAAACATTTCAGATATGCAACTACATCACTCCTAAGGTATACCAATAACGATTGTATGAAATGGGTATGAAAAATTCCTTGCTAACCCTGATTGGACAAAGTAATATTCAGTCGGTCAACTCGTGTAATGGCCAGATAAAAAATAAGCCAAGTACTCTTCTCTTGAAAATTGACAGCTTTTTTTAATAAAAGAATGGGGACCAATATAATGATACTAGAGAATGGTTTTGCTAACTTGACTGATGTCTTGTGATGTTACAATTCTCTTGGCTGTCTGATTAACCTCTTGAGTTCAAAAAACATTTAGAAAAGCCCATACATATGCATGTACAAGATAATAAAATAATCTGGAAAATAATACAGAGTGTTTCTTGTATTAATTAAGATGAAATATAATGTTTACTTATCCTTTGACCTGAACGTCAGGTACCTGTATGGATTTGAGGAGTATTGCCGGTCCGCTCAGATCCAGTTCAGGACTGTGCATCACAACGAGCCGCGGCCAGACAGCCAGCCAGAAGCACAGAGCATTAAGTCTGTGAAAAAAGAGAGTGAAGACACAGACGAGATGATGCAGCAGGTTACAGAGGAGCCTGGAACCAGCGAGGACAAACCTGCGGCAGACGCTGATGAGTCAGATTCAGAGAGTGAAAAGGGACGCAAAGATATCTGCTCGCCCAGGGTGAGTGTCTGTCTGTCTGTCTGTTGGGCTGCTCTCAGGATGTGGGATTTTCATACTCAATGACCTGCCAGCTGCACAGCAATAATACTTGCATTCAGAGTGTTTTTGTCCTTGAATGAGTTGGAGGAAATGCACATGATGATACTAGAGAATGGTTTCGCTTTCATGACCTGATGTCATGTGATGATACACTTCTCTTGGCTGTCTGATCAGGCTCTTTGACTTCAAACTGATTTTGAGGGCATATTTGTTATTTAGGGATTTTAAACTGTTAAACATCTTGCATTTAAAGGAATAGTTCTCACAAAAATAAACTCACTCATATCTTTGTGTGGAGTACAAAAGGAGAAATTAATAATTGGTCCTAGCTGCCTAATTCCATACAATGAAAGTGAATGCTGACTATAACTGTCAAGCAAGATTTTCATTGAAAAAATATAAATTTCAACATTTTCTCACAAAGTTATCTGCCATCTTTGGAGGACTCAGAATACACCACATGACTTGTATGGACCACTTTTTGAGGTGCTTTTATAATGTTCTTTGTTCAAATATCAAACCTCATTCTTACATGTGTTCTTGAAGTATTTAAAACTTTTGATGAACTATTCTTTAAAATGTTAATGTTTTTGAACAGTAGTCACTTACTGAAGCTATTCATCATGCTACAGTTATTACCAAGGTGTTTATTGTGCTGCTCACGTGAGTGTAATTAAACAATTATAGCAGTTTTGGAATGTTCATTTTTAAAAGACATTCAGTTAACTGATTTTGTGTAGGGAGCTTCCCTTTTCAATTTTTTATTTTTTTTATTAAAACATCTTGGTTGTATGTCTGTGACGACTCAGGGTCGGCGGCGGTGTACGGTGACCCCTGTGAAAGTAGAGATGAGGGAGCCTGTGAAGCAGGAGAAATTAAAGGAGGAGAAGAAAAGGGAGGAGATGCGAGGTGGAGGAGAAAACAGCGGAGAGGAGCAGAAGGAGAAATCTGATGGGGAGACCCCTGGGAAACGCCGCAGTCGTCGCCTCGATGAGTCTGATAAAGATACCGATGATGAAGAACAGGAGGAGGACGACGATGAGGAGGAAGATGGCGAGAGATCCAGACTTAGGGATCGGTATGTCAGCATCGTCTTTGCTTAACCTGTTAAATGTTTGGCTGTCCTGATGAACTGATTTGATTTATCAGTTCTGTAATGTCATACCAAATGTCCTTTAAACTCTGAATGACTCTCTTGTGGAGCATTTGATTAGAAAACTGTCATGCATGTGATTAGGCTTGAAACTTTGGAATTGAACCTGTTCCAGCAGAGTCAAAAATGATGATACTAGAGAATGGTTTCGCTTGCATGACTGATCTCATGTGATGTCACACTTCTCTTGGCTGTCTGATTAACCTCTGCTTTTAAAAGGAATGGTGTATATTCATTAGTTAATCCAGGGCCATATTTTTCACCTTTCAGTTAACCTTTTGAGCGGTACGGTCCCACGTATGGAATTTATTTCTGTGCCCCTGAGAGTACGTTCCAAGATGTGGGAATTTAGAACGTTCAGTGACGTCACATAACTGCCAGATTCAAACTGTGCTTTCGCGCTGGCTGTGAGACTGACACGCTCAGCGTTTGTCATATATCACAACAATGCAGTGTTTTCAGCCACATATTTATTTATTATTATTATTATTATTATTATTTTTAAGGTTTCAGACATTTAAATAAACATAAGCTCCAGTAAAACAATACGTTTAGAGTTTATAAAGTACACACTGATGTCAGACAACAGTGGAAGTAGCAATAACAATCCATTCAAATGTAATTTGCCAACGTCGATTCATATCAAGCGCACATAGTGGGCCTAAGTAACTTTACAGTTTACTCTATTCTTCCAGTTCACCAGCCACTTACTTGCATGTATTTTCGGGGGAAACTGATGAGTTCATGCTGTAAATCCGACTGACAGGACTGTGCGAACTGTGGCGCAAAGCTAAGGTGGTGGTGCCCATGTCGCATTATAGATCAAACCAAAGATCCCTTATAAAGGTTTTTAAACGACAAGACACACTTATTTACACATATTTGAGAATCAGAATATCAGCTAGTTGATGACATGGAAATCAAGTTTGTGGATATTTTAAATAAAAAAAGGAAAAACAATAATAGCAATACATCTGTTCAAAGTGTTCCTTCGTTGCTGCGGTGTGTCACGTGACAAGCATGACACGTCACCATGGAAACAATAAAAGCAAATATTCACTCCGCAAACAGCAAAACTCACTTTGGGGGGTCAGCTAGAATTTAAACTCACGGGTGTAAGGGTTAATCAAGTAAAAAAAAAGAGCCAGTTGGTGGGAGAGAGTCATTCTTCACTCTTGTTATCGTTATTCACACATTCAACATTCGATACACATGCATGAAGTGTAAAACAAGAATGGTATAGCCTAATGAGAAAAAAAAAAAATCCTGAACATTGTGGTTCCGGCGGGTACTTGTATTACTGTTGCGGTTATTGTGACGGCCCTAGTTGCATGTTAATGTGCTTATGTTGAACTAGGGATATGCGAGGCTGGTCGACAAGTCAATTTAAACGATTCTGCTGCTTGTTGACTTGGTAATACTTGTTGTTTACTTTCTTTTTTTCATATTTAATATTTTGCTTTGTTTTTACAAATGCTATGTTTAAATTACTGTCATGTTAATGTTAGATTTTAAAATTAATATTGTTTTGAAAAGTGTATATTTGGAGCATAAAACAATTAAATTTTCTTTAGTTCATTTTCTCTGTGGCTCTCGCGGCGGGTTCAGGGAAATGTCTGCTCTGAAGATGAGCATGGTAAGGGAGTATTTTGACAGCCTATACACATTTATCATGTCAAACTAGTATATAACAATTAAGCATCCTATATATATTGTTTTATTGTACTGGTTATGAGGGACAATATGGTATGACGTTTTATATCAGATTAAAGGAGAAACATTATGAATGAAACACCGTTAGGATCGTGATTTAAGCAACTGTTCTAGTGTTAGCTAAGAGAATACGCTTAAATAGGCCTGTCACTTTAACTACTTTTTGTTGGGTGATATATTGTTCCAGAAATAATTGATATTCTGTGTTGTCATTTAAAGACCATTTTATGCCACTGAATATATAATCAAAATATAACAGCATAATAATGCAAGTAGGACAACACCCTTTCAAATGACAATGAACTTTACTCATAATAATACACTTCAATTCCAATATCTAATTATTCTTAAAATATAATATAATATAAATAAGATAATTAAATAATTAAAAAAAATCATCATAAACCTTTAACAAAGTGCAAAATAGCAATACATACTTGCAAATGTACAAAAGGCACTTTTATGTGGAGATTTTCCATCTACATATTTTTCCCTGACCTTCTCTTCTCAGTTAAGGGATCTCACTATTGCTACTTAGGAGTTCTAGATGTCCATATGAACAAAGGCACAGATGCATCAACTGGCCATATCTGCTGCTAAATCCACTTTTTCTAGATGCATGCGTTTTAAAAGTTGAACTTCTAACTTTAGCGCCGTGGTTTATAACGGCGTGTCCTGTGCTAGATGAGAAAGATGCAGGCGCAAAGGTCAAACAATGCGATCTCCTGCATATTTGCATTCAAAAACAGTGCAGTGGAATGCAAAAACATATTCTCTTTGAAAATGAACTACACACTCGCAACTGCCGCATCCCGTGTGAAACGGCCTTAACGTTAGCTGTGAGCGTGCACCATTTCACACTGTCATGTTTATATTTGTACCGGAACAGGATTGCCGGTCCCGGTTCCTCTTATTACAGAACAACACAAGTTCTGTTTTCCATGATAGGATATGGCCCTCTTTAAAAAAAAAAAAATCTGTGTGGATTAAGAGCATTTGTGCATCATGTGTTTGTTTGATAGTGATGAGAGGGAGGAAGGTGACTGCTGTGAGGACTCTGAGCACTCTCTGACCGGCACTAAAGTCAAAGTGAAATATGGCAAGGGCAAGACGCAGAAGATCTATGAAGCTAACATCAGAAACACAGAGACCGATAATGGAGAAATTCTTTACCTGGTGCACTACTACGGCTGGAACGTGAGGTGAGACGTTGATGTGACTACATTTTTGACTTTTAATTTACTTATTTACTTTTAATTTAGTTATTTGAAAGGACTGTACTTCGTAAATAATGACTTGGGTGCATGATAAAATTATGGCTGGATTTTGCCTGCATATATGATTTAATATTGTATATACTACCCAGTCATATTGAATATTGAAGACTTGTTTATGAGAACGGGGTCAAAGATGATGATACCAGAGAATGGTTTCGCTAACTTGACTGATGTCATGATGTTACTTCTCTTGGCTGTCTGATTAACCTCTGCTTTAATTTCACATTTATTATTATAGACCTGTTACCATTATAGGTCCTAAAATAGGAGATTTCATTGGTTAGATTTCTGAACTCTCTGACAGAATGCGTTAAATGTCCAGTATTCATTTGAAAGTGTCCGAACACTGAATGGATTATCATTTATCTTGTGTGTGTCATGTTGGTATTATTCAACTGGCTATTTTTTCTCTGTGACAGATATGATGAATGGGTCAAGGCAGATCGAATAATATGGCCTGGTGATAAGGGTGGAACAAAGAGAAAACAAAAGAAAAAAATGAAGGTAAGTGACTATTAGGGCTGCACGATTAATTGCATGATTTTTTAAAAAAAAAAAATAACATTGAAATTCCATTTAAACGATTTTTTCTATTATGCTCAGCTTGTCAATTAAGTTTGGCTACAAATGCTAATCCATCTGAAAGCACTGCGAATTGGAGTCTCTTATAATTAGCATTTGAAAAAGCAACACGTGTCAAACATCTTTCCAGACTTGAAAAGTATTTATTAACATTTTGTCCAACAAAAGACAACATTTAATAGCATGTTTTTGCTTCAAACTCTCTTCATAGTGACAGTTGAGCACCCTGTGAGATGTGGCTTCTGACACAGAATAAGGCAGTCGTGTATTTTGGTTATGTTTAATGAATCAAAGTGTTTCAATCTTCTGTTTATTCAGCTACAGTGATGGTGTGATCCCATAGGAATTGTGGATCTTGGAATGATGTTATCTACTTATGCAGCTGGGCATATTTGGAGTTTCTGCACAAGAGCGTCCTCTGGCTTTCAGATGGAGCAGCATTTACTACTGATCACGTAGCTGTACAGCTCTGACAAGCTGCACATAAAATAATTATAGCCTTTGCCAAATCGCATGAGATATTGATTAATCGTGCAGCCTTAGTGACAATCTCTTAAAAAACAAAAACAAGAGTTATCTTTTGAGAACCTCGGGGAAAAGTTATTTTTGTGCTCTTCTTCACCACAGAATAAAGAAGATGGAGAGAAGGAGAAAGAGGAAGATAAGGCCAAACTGGGGATACGACGAGGTCGTCCTCCACTTAAATCCACCCCTCCCAGTACCTCCCGCAGTCTGTCCAAGACCCCCAGCAGTGATGGTCGATCCAGCAGCAAGAACTCACGTCCCTCAGATGCCTCTGCTCTGCCAAATGGAGAGGGTAAGACTGTCCATTTTAAAAACCTGCGTGAAAAGCTGTTATGGATGTTTTCCACACAAAAACTGACCGAACGGATATAGACGGAAAAATTTTAATTTTCGTTTATTTATCTATGGCTCGTTAGATCTAGAATTCTGGTGGAATAAAGTAGTGTGGTAAGATTCTAATAAATTTAATGACTTAATGAGAGAGAGTGAAGCCCGAGTGCGTCTCTTTGTAGTAGTGAAGCTTGTTTAACCAAAGTTATCACCTAATTGCTGAGAAATATAATGTAACTTTTAGTAGCGATGGTTTTTAATTTAAAAAATTTATGGGGCTGAGGAACAAAACCAGTTTCTATGCTCCTGAATGTTTGTACATAATTCTGTTTCCACCGCAATAACAAAAGCTGTGAGTTTTAGTGCGAGCGCATGCATCACTTCTGCTTCATGATACATTAAATGGCTCTCGCCTTCTGGTGGCTTGGAATTCCATATTTAGATGCAGGTTGGATGTCCAGAATGTCTTGATTTAAAACCGCTTTTTAAAGTGGCTCAGAACAGATGCTTTACTGTTTACATGTGTGCAACAAATTCTTATGTGTCAGATGAGAGTAAAAAAAAAATCTGTTTTTTTTATTCCATGTGATCAGCTAGTGCTTTTAACTTGCCTTTTTAAATATTTGTGCAGGTACTCCTCGCCGGCGAACAAGGAGAACTTCTGGAATGTATGATTCCGATAGAGGATCCAAGGGTATGGGCAACTCGCATCATTTTGAGTCGATAGAAGAACACCTTCTTAAAATAAATTTAAAGAATTGTATCCGATTTTTTTTTTTTTTGATCGTTTTAGAACTCAATGTAAATGGCTCAATATAAAAGGCCAGCTGTAATGTGGAAAAGAAGGTACTAATAATTTGTATATGACAGATGAATACAAACCTACAAATGAACTCATTCTGAACTGCAGCGCTTAAAGAGTCACATGAAATTGTGTAAGCAGTTTTCATCACTTTACAAGTTTGTAGCTGTCCAATGCCTTTTTTCTGCCCCCATTTGGAACCTTTGACTCTAATCCAACAGTTTTTTGTTTGTGCACAGTTGGCTCAGAAAGCACAGATAATTTCTTACCTTGCCCAATACATCTGTGCATCATTAGTTTTAAGTATAGTTTACAACTTTATGTTGGTTAACTTTTCATGATTGTTTTATTTATTTAGATTCGGGGAACTCCTCAGATGATAGCGAGTGTGAGGAATCTCCTGAGAAGAAGCTGGAGTGGACTGAGAGAACTGATCCACCCCCAACATCAATACAAGAGGCAGTTGAGGATCTCTCAGAGGAGAGCACAATGCCAGAACCTGTGGAGACTGAGCCCGAACAACCGAGCAGCCCACAGGAGATGCCCAACTTCAAGGAGATTGAGAGTAAACCTGAGGAAGATGCATCCCGGCTCCCTGTTGAGTCTGATGACGGATCTCCAAAACCAAGAGGAAAAAAGCCTCGTTTGAGAGAACCAGGATCAGAGACACAAACACCTGTTGCCACTAATCACACCGAGACAGAGGAACCCTCCACTCCTCCACGGCCTGTGAAGAAATCCCAGGAAATGCCACACAACAGTCCCGCAGAGAGATTAAAGCTTGTGGAGACAGCCGGCTCAGACACAGACTCCGCAACAGAGGACATCTGGCCTCCAGAGCGAAGTGGCACAGCGAAACGTAAAATCACTGAACAGCGAACGCCTGAAAAGAAAATTCGCCTGGATAGAAAAGAAGAACCCAAAACGCTTTCTCCAGTTAAAACGCCACTGATGGAGAACAAACCTGACCCTGAGAAGAGGGCCGAGGTAGTGCAGAAACCAGAGGAACCCCCTACTCCAGCACTATCATCTCCCAGCAAAGATATTGAGATGAAATCTGAGATGCCTGCTCTTACCAGAGAGGTGCACCTCAAGGAAGAACCTCCATGCCCAGAGCTGGAGGATCCAACAACGGCCACAAACGAGGAAATGATGCCTCAAATTGGCCCAGAGGCACTGGTCTGCCACGAAGTGGACCTTGACGATCCAGAGGAGAAGGAGAAACCCTCTGGTGAAGAGTTACCGAAAATGATAGAGGAAGAGAAAGCTCAGCCTGAGCCTCAGCCTCTGGAGCCCTCTGACCACCTTCCTCATGTCCTGGTTGCAGTGGGACCTCAACGCCTGTTTTCCCCATCCTCTGCCCCCAGCCCGGACGAATCTCACAGCACTAAGGGCGAGAGTGATGCCACCATCGAAGTGGACAGTGTGGCAGAATCACAGGAGGGTCTCGGGGAGAACGAGTCAACTCATAGCTTTGATGCTAGTGCAAGTTCGAGCAATTCCAGCATCTCACTGCAGGATCGAGATGGAAAGGACAGAGGTAAGTTAAAGCTTGAAGCACATTTAGATAATACCAATGGTTGACTTTTGAAACCTGGCATTGGAAACCGTTTGAAATTGGGGAGGAGATAAGACTTCAATATTGGCCTAATTGACCCTTCGCAAACAGTTTGACAGACGATCTGACCAATCATAACTCCCGACTCTGTCATTTTATCTGACAAAGCAGTCAGGGGAGTCAGTAGATTAACATTGGTGAACTTGAACTTCAAAAATTGTGTGTACTCGTGTCTTTCTGCGCTTGAAACAGCATTCCTTCTGATGTGTATTTATGTTTATTTGATGCTATAAATGAAGAGATGGCTGGTTCACGAACCGATTGAAGGAGCTACAGCGATCTGTCACGACACATTAAAGAGCCTCTATACTGTAATTATTGTTTAAACTTCTTTAAAAAATTACGATATATTAAATATCGAAAGTTTCAAACGTCTGTTGACGTGTTGTCAGTGTCCTCTTTGCTCCGTGATGTATTTTTCACTGTGTGAGAACGTGATGTGTGGCGTGAGAGCGCATGGCTCGTCGGACAAAGCAACAGTAACTAAAGGGGGCGGGTCTTTGCGAAGGGTCAATTAGTTGGTTAAAAAAAACAACAACAACAACACTACAGTTGCCTGATGCTGATTATAATCGGCAATATATTCTCCATTACTAGGCATGTTATTTTTATGGTGTTTTTATTTTTATTTTATTTTATTTATTTTTTTTGACTGCTTGATCATCCTTGTTCAAGTTCTTATCCGTTTCGTTTCTGATCTGAATTTTCAGGTCAAAAGAGGTTATTGGATTGCACTTCCGCCTCGTCAGCCAAGAAGCAAAAACGCAGCCAGAAACGTTCAAGTGCTGTTTGTAAAACGGAGAAGAATGGAGCAGGTGAGTGTTTTAAAGCTTTGACTGCATTTATAGATTGCTGTTCAAGTCAGTCTTATTTTTTTCTGTTAGTTGTATGCTATGAACTGATATTGAATCACTTATTTTACATCCTAGAAGGTTAGGTTTATTCAGTTATTTTTCAGTGACTATTAAATTTGTGTGTAAAAAGAACGGGGTCAAATATGATGATACCAGAGAATGGTTTCGCTAACTCTGCTGATGTTACGTGATGTTACACTTCTCTTGGCTGTCTGATTAACCCTGCTTCAATTCTCACGTTCAACTTTTAATAACATTTTAGCTTTAACTGTGTGTGAAGTGTATTGTTTGGCTTAGTCTGCTAATTTGATCAGACTTGAGTCTGTTTTAATATTGCCTCTCTCTCTGTATGCCGTCAGGTCACAGTAGCGACAGTGAGGACCTGTCTACCATGGACAGCTCTAATAAGCTAACCCCAGTCAAGCACTCCAGCCTTCCCAAGAGCCAGAAGCTTTCTCGATCGCCTGGTCTGGTTTCTCCCAACAGTAAAGACATGGAAAAAGACAAGCACAAAGAGAAGCAGTCCATTCCTTCCCCCCGCACATACAAGTGGTCCTGCCAGTTGAGTGAGTTACCAAACTTTTCCAAAGTTAATTTGACAAATTTTGGTTTGTGGCTTCTCATGCTTTGCTGACTGCAGATGTAGACACGTTCTTATTGTCGCGGACATTTGATAGTGATTCTCTCCACTTAAAATGAGGCAGCGTGCTGCCAATTGACAGAATCCAGGCTAAATTAAAACACTTATTTATTATATATGTCTCTTGGTGTACTCGATGCCATCCACGCAGTTGTAGCTGAAATGTCTGTTGCCTCAAATGAATTATTTTATGTTTTTCACAGCTGAGCTGGACAACATGTCAAGTACTGAGCGCATTTCGTTCTTGCAAAAGAAGCTTCAGGAAATCAGGAAATACTACATGTCACTTAAGTCCGAGGTGGCCTCTATCGACAGGAGGCGGAAAAGGTTAAAAAAGAAGGAAAGAGAAGGTATTTTTGTTTATTTAATCTATGATGTGGTTGTTGTTTTTGTGATTATTACGACGCACATAATTTTATTAATTATAATTCCATTTTACCCAATAAATGACATTTCTGTCATAACCCTTTAATGTTTGTCAAAAATGCAAAGTGTGTTTGAGTTTCTCAAGTTCCTGTCTTTTGCAAATGACCTGACTTCTGATCAACAGTGTCCCACACCACAGCGTCCACATCATCAGGCTCGTCTGACACTGGCATGAGCCCTTCTTCAGCTTCCCCCACGCAGAACACTGTGGCCGTTGAGTGCAGGTGATGTCACGCCTGTGCCCCGTCCCGCCCCGCTCCACCTCTGCCTTCTCAGCATCCCGCTGCCTCCACGGAGACACGCATACTGACGAGCCAGAGGAAGCAGCCAATAGCACTCGACTGCCCTCCGCCTCCACGTCTCTTCTGATCCCTATCGGGCCACTCCCACCTTCTGCACTTTGTAAACTGATCCTGCCTCCTCTCTCTCGCTGTCGCTACCACTCTCGGCACCAGGGAACGGACTGGACTCTATATGAGGGTTGAATGTAATCTATGAAATCAAAGCTTATGATTTATCCATCCAGAATGAAAACGACGGCACTTTTCACTTCGCTCTCTTCAAACGCTCTTACTGCTTCTGCGCCGCAGGGACTGCTACTCAATCGATTGTGTGTTCCTCTTGCTCTTGATCAGAACATGGTAAGAAAATGGTCTCGGATCCCTAGGTAATGGTCACCTTAACCAGCTGGCTATGGTTATTCAAAGAAAGGTCAATTGTAGTGCGCTTGTTCCATCAGAACTGCCAAAGTACATGTGTTACAGCAGAGTGCCCTATTTTGGAAAAGTAGGACAAAGTCAATTGCAAAAGGGAATGTAGTTTACTGAAAACTGCAGCCGGCGTCTTCCACTTCTATCTTAGTATGTGAGCACAGAGAATTATGCAAAACCTATTTTTGTTGTCTCTTTTTAAGAAAATAAGAAAATGGGAATAAAAAAAAAAGAAAATGTTTACAGTGGAACACGAGATAAGACTGTTTTCAGTGGACTAATTTCCTTTGCAAGTGTATTTTGTCTTTTTATATGTAATTGCAGAGTTTTTATTTTAGTATGGAAAATTTCAAAAAGTATATCACAGCCGTGAAGTTATTTAATGAAAGATTTCTAGAGCTGAAATTTTTGTGTAAAATAAAGGTATTATCTTGCAACTTGTTAAATATATTTATTCAGTCCGTGGACAGCATTTTTGTATTTTTTACAAGATGAGAATCACAGTCGTCCCACATTCAGTCTAGTCAGTGGGGTAGAAGGAATATGACAATTTTGTGGGGTCATCTTGAACTTGAATGTGACATCACAATTTGGGTAACTACTGTGCAGTGAACCACATCTTCCCACGTTTTGTTCAACCATTTGGGCCCAAAGTTCCTTTAATGGAACACCAGAAATTGGTGACCTGCTTTTTCCTCCCCATCCTTTTTTTTTTTTTTTTTTTTTTTCCCTGGTACTTTATAATTTAAACATTTATCCTCGTTTTCATTTTGAGTTCTTGACCAATTGAATAAATTAGTTGCTTCTCACATGAGTTTTAAGCCCAGGGGTTTCTTACTGATTGTTCCTTTTGTAAATAGATCTTTCAAAAAAATATGTATTTGAAAAATACATTTTACACAAACTGTAAAAATGATTTATATTATTTTTTAAACAGTACATCTTTGTATATTAATTTCTTTTCTATGTCCAGTTGGTAGAAGCATTAGCACATCTTTAGACTGTATATAATCCACCATTTAGGAACCTAAACCCAAGCTGTCTAGAGTGATGACCCATGACTATGTTGAACATTTTATGCTGTAGGAATCCATTAATTCACTGCGACGAAATTGTGAAAACTTGCTTCCCTGTGACTTCAGTTTATTTACAGATTCCTGGATAAAGAAATGAAGGCATTAGGTTCCTGAGCAAAGCCATTGTATCATTATGTAAAATAAGAAGAGGTCTTCTCATTTCTAATAAAGTTTTGAAATATTCAGAAATGTTTTTCTCATTCATTCTTTAACTGGTTGAACATTTCAGCACCATTAGTTTATTTAGGAAATTCAAAAGTATTTTTAGAACATTATAGCATTACAACTACTATAGCGTAATTAAGTGAACCATACAGAAAAAAACATGGAATTTCTACATGGAAAAAGTTTAAACAATGTAAATACTGTATTAATATTAAATTTAAGCTTGAATAAATTAAAGTGTAAATATAAACTTCTGATACTGGTGTTCACATCATGCACGGGAGCATGAATATATTTTTGCTGTACGTACACTTACTGCTTTTTGTTGTTGGGCTAAGCAATTTTAGATGTTGTGACACTGTTCGGATGAGTGGCGCATTATTTCTATTATGTAGATAAAAGCATGGTTTAATTCAGTGTTATATGATGGGTAAAAAGTATTGCCAAGTGAAGACTGAAGTAGATTTTACTTCTGTATATAAAATAATGAATATTTACTTTATGAATGTTTAGCTCAGTAGTAAGTCGATTTTTCTTGATAACAGGCAAGTTGTACAGAGCAAAGTTTTTTTTTTTTTCTCTCTCTCTTCAGTGTAGTGTAGATCAGAATTCATCCTAACCCATTTTGTTCATTAGATAAATTATGCACGAAAAAGACTGAATGTTAGAGTTGATTAACATTTTATTTTGTAACGTACTAACATAAAAACACAAGATCTTTTGAGATTTACGGAAAACCATCATGATGGTCAAAGTGAGTGTCTGTCCTTTGGGAAACCAAAAATCCCAAAAACTCAGTTCTCCAGAGAGCTGGCAGACACGTGAGGCCTTCTCACACTATTCCTAGTGCCTGTGTCCTCTGTCTTACTGCTCCAGTTTGGAGGGTCCAGCTCCATGCTAGAATAAAGGTCTGGAGTTCAGTCCAGCAGCAGTTGATTACCGCGGTTGTGCTAACAAGCCCGCTTTAGCAGCCAACGCTTCATTCTGCTGGATGTGATACTCCTGGAAGCGCATGGAGATCCTCTGCGTCATTTTTAGGTACTTTTGTAAGCAGCTCTCAGAACATGAGGTCTGGAAAGAAAAGTGACATTGAACTCAAATTCATAATATTCATGCACATTTACTTTAAAGAATATTTAAGACAGCCAGCAGAAACAGAAGCATAATCACAAACCTCCTCTGGCTTGACCTCTCTAGTAGTGAAATCTTTCACACAATCCATGAAGCAGTTTTCTGTCAGTTTATTATAGGTTCCCAGGAATTCTTTGAACTGCAGAAAACAAAGATGGCCAATAAAAGGGTTACTGAATGATTTTGTTGCTATAAACAGACAATATGCTTATGATAATGTCAGTAAGGTTCCTCTTGCCTGTTTGATCTGGTCTGATTCAGTAACCTGAGCTGCCATAGTCGCAATACACTAGGATGCTGTGAATGAAATCGTATAAAATTAGTCACACGAAGAGAATTAAAACAGCAGACCTCCCTGTTCTCACGGACAGCGCTCAAACAAACAGATCTGTTGTGACTGAGGTCTCAGAGCAAATCAGAGAGATGAGAAGGAGCTACATTAGCCTTTAGCTTTATCGCACATGTACGTTTATAACTGACTATACGAAAAATGCATTTCAAAATCAGTAAATTAATAACAGCTTTAGAGTAAATAAGATGTAGACAATAAACGTACTAAGAAGCCACAGACGTAAAAAAAAACAGTAAAGTCGTTACCTTTGCAGTCTAGGCTCAGAATCTGAAGGACATGTGAGAACAGAACAGATATCCGCTGTTTCACAGCCGCACTTTCGGAACACATAAGAGCCCTTATGGATTAAAAACTGGAGCACGACTCCTTAAAAAATGCATTAAAAAAATCACTTAATTTGGAGGTGTATTATGAATAGTTCAATTTTGGTCTAGAATAATTATCTTTTTTAACTTCTAAATGACATGAGGGACAACCAGCCCTTATTTTGTTCATTACCTTACCACCTTAATATTACAATATGAAATATTTTTTATTAGTAGTTTTTGACCATTACTTGTATTGCATTATCAAAAACGTATAATTCATAACCATACATGTTCTAAAAATTTTTTAACGATAACTTTAGAGATAAAGACAACAATAATACAACACAAACAATTACAATAGCATCAATAAAAGCAAATAAACATTTATTTTTTTCATGTTTGCCAGACCAAACATATTCCGTTAGCGACCCAATGAGGGCAGCAGTGTAAAGACTCCAAAACAAAGAGAAGACAAACCTTTATTTTGAAATCTGTTGAACGTCAAGCTAGTTTCCACGATCACAGCTGTTTAGTTTTGTTGTCGGCAACTATCGACGCTGTGAAAATAACTGGACTTACAGCTGAAGTGAACTGAAACAAAGCATCGTTTGAATACCACATTAATATAAGACGGAATTTAATATAATAACAGAAATGAGAAAGGCTGATACAACTTGTTGCTTTTAGAAATCACCTGCGGCGGGAAATTTAAAGCAGCGAGAGTGAGAGTGATGGACGGGCGTCATCTGAGGAGATCTCAGGAAATCATCACAACCGTCGTTATCTTTCGCTGACGTCACCCCAACGGTAAGACGCTCCATAAACGCTTTGATGGGCCCGAACAACGTTGAAAGACGGTTAATGACAGAAAAAAGAGTCGCTGAAAAGCAACCTACACCTCTCATTGGAACGTGGAAATGGACTCTCGTTGCCTGTCTGTGATCAATAACACACACTTAAACGACTCCACGTCCAGTTCTGACGCTGCAGATGTTTTAATTCACTCAACCAGAGCTGCTTTGGCTGTCAGCAGAGAGGAAACACAGCATAAGAGTCAAAATAAAGTTAACATTTACATCAGGAGACTGTCAGACTCGGAGCATGCTGTCGCAGTGAATATTCCTGCAGCTGCAGAGACAGGTAACACAAAAGAATCAATTGATATTTCTCTGAATTCAGCTGGACCAGATGAACAACAGGCTGTTGGACCGTCAAAACAGTTTGCTGAGCTGTTTGATCAAGTGAGAGTTTGTTTACTTTTGGTTTACTTGTGTTTAGTTTGTTTCTAAACAACCCAAACTTAACTTGATAAAAAAAAAATATGGTGATTTTTGTGAAAAATTAACAAAAGTGTTTGTCACGTAGGCCTCCGGGAAAGAGAAAAGGAAAGCTCAAATTATAGTCATGCAGACAGGAAACTCAAAGTCAAAAGGTATCATTTATATTATATTATATTACATTATTTTATATCATTGTACAGGGGTTTTCAATCTTTTAGAAGCCAACGACCCCAAATATGATTATTTAAAAAAAAAAATCTATACAGTTTCTTGAATAAATATCTAATTTAAATATTTTAATATTAATTTGAAAAATTAATAATGTCTAATATATAATAAATGTCTAAAATAGTATTATTTGTTTACTTATTTATTGTAGTGAAATTTTGACTTATTTATTCATTTACTCATTTATTAGTTTGTCTTAAATTTGACTTATTTTAATCTTGTTTTTAATAATAATTCCATGGACCTCCCTGAACCCCAATTTGAAAATCGAATTGAAAATAGTGTATTACGCCATGTTATATTGAATTATATTAGTACCATATTATTCTGTTATACGTTTTCAAGTGCTAAATGCCACTAGTGTAAATTGATTTGACATTTCTGAATGCTGCAGGTGAAGATGTTCAAATTTCTACGTACTCTGCTGACGGGAGAGGAGCAGTTGCTGCAGCGCTCAGGAAGAGGTGATGTCTGCTTCCATTCAGTCTCTCTTATGATCAATCATGGTCATTTTGCAATATTTCATTATGTATCTCAGATCCCAAAGTGCCCCTTTACGACGAAATGTGACCGTACAAGTGTTGGACCAAGACCGATCCCAGACACCAAGAGGCCAGTCAGATCCTACTTTTCCATCAGGAGATCCTGGGCCTTCTGCAAATGTGGCGGCTATAACAGCTGCTACCATAGCTCCACTTATCAAGGTATACATTAGCATAATAACATTCAAAAAATTCATAAATCAATACAGTATTATAGAAGTAACTTTAAACGGTCTTTGTTTGGCCCTTGAGGCTCAGAGTGAGATGGAGGCTCAGATCGCACTGCTAACTGCTGAGCTGAGGAGGTTGCGGGCAGCAGAGGGCAGTGTCCCGCCGGGGAGGTCTGCCGATACTGAGAACACTTCTGCTGGAAGAGCAGCCCATCTGGAAGAGCAACTTAACATTTTGATCCAGCAGAGACTGCAACACCTGGAGTCAATTCAATGTCAGCAGATTCAACTGCAGGTAAAGATGGCAAGATATCTGTCCACATCTGGAGACGCAAAATCTGGCTATTTTATTTTATTTATTTTTTATTTTACTTTAATTTATTTCTTTTTCGCTTAATTCAATAAAATTTTGTTTACTTAATTTTTGCTCTGTTTTTGTTTTATTTCTTTTTTTGTATTGTTTTGTTTGAATTTTACTTTCATGTTTGTTTTGTTTTCTGTTAGTTTTTTGTTGTTTATCTTTTTTTTTTTTAAATATTATTATTTAAAACATAGTTTTATTTTAAGTCTACTTGCAGTGTTATGGAAGTTATGTTTCGTTTTCATGTTTTCCACACTCTTTAAACTTTGAATTAAATGCATTTGTCATTGTAAATATCCTCTGTTATAATATGCTGACTTGTTTATAAAAGTACAGTTTACACTGCTGTTCAACAAGGCAACTAAGTACCAAATACTGAACAGATTAGGTCTACGTAATACACTGAACTGTTTTATTTGGAAAAACGACTTCCATTCCAGACATCGTTTTAAGCAGTCACATGTTGTTGTACAGCACCTTTGTTTCAGAAACTTGCAGTGGTTTCACATTTGCTTAATAATTGGTTGTGTTTGTCAATTTGTTCATTACTTTATCATATGGCGCAGCTCACAGGCGCTCTCCTCTGTCTTTAGAACCGTCTCTTGGGCTCGGCTCTGGATGTTGTAGCAGCTCGTGCGAACACTGACTCACAGTCCACCCTTCACACAGGCTCTGGAATCACCCAGACAGAGTCTCTACCAGTTCAGATCTCAGGGAGTCGCAGTTTCAGACTCTCAGCCACTGATCGAACCTCTGCTAGAAGCCCAGTGTCAGGTGAGTTGTTGTAGGTTTGTCTGAAAATGTTCAGAATCTGTAATGGCAATATGCAGATTTCGTCTGAGAGGAGGAATTAATAACCATGACAATTTTAGGAGTTAGTAATAAAATGAGCCCTTCAAATAGTAATAAATTGTTTGACCTTGTCATATTGCTGCACCACTATATGATAATCTGATATTAATCATGCATTTTTATCTATAAATACAGTGGCACTAAGTAGTATTTTGTCACTTTTGGATGTTTAAAGGGGTCCTTTTATGGTTTTTTACGTTTTCAGCTCACTGTAGTGTGTAATGTTGATGTTTGAGCATAAAAAGGTCTGCAAAGTTACAAAAGTCCACTCTTAAGGGAGTTATTCTCTATATCGGCAAGCGCTGTTTCTGTACTCCCTGAAAAGCCTCGATTGTAGTCTTGAGTTTTCTTCCTAGAACGAACACGTCACAATATCCCTAATTTACATAATTCATGGCCAATGCATACACACATAAAAAAGAGGTGAGACCTGGTTGAGTTGTTTTAGTGTGTTGAAACTCGCAGCCATGGTAAGGGGCGTGACATTTCCCAAACACGCTTGAAGTGGTTGACTGATCACAACACACACCAGCCTACCCGTCAGAGCGCACTGTGCTTTCGGAAGGAGGGGCTTCATATAGACCGGAACTGAATAGAGCATTACTGACAGACCGGGAAAAGAGGTGCTGCAACAATGTATAAATAATATGTTTTGAACGTTCAAGAATTTTTCCTCTTCTGGTAGACCTCAAAAACAAAATCAAGACTACGTAAAATGGCAAAATAGGTCCCCTTTAAGTCACACCATGACCACTCAGGTTCACACAGGTGTCTGAACACAATAACCACAGGTGTAGTTCATCATATTAACAATAAACATGTTTGACAACCAGAATGTGTCCAAGACTTCATTTCGAATTGTGTATTGTGTCATATTTTGAAACTCAACAAACATTTTGCACGATTTTTTTGTTTGAAAAGTTTTGAAAATAAAATAATTTGTTTTAATGTTTCTCTTATATAATGCAAATACCTTTTTATACATTTTTAATGGTGGCTGAAGGGATTAGTTCCTTCCTGAATTAAAATTTCATGCTAATTTACTCACACATCCAAGATGTTCATGTCTTTCTTTTTTCAGTTTAAAAGAAATGGTTTTTGAGGAAAACATTCCAGGGTTTTTTTTTTTTTTTTGTATAGTGGACTTCAGTGGGGTTCAATGGGTGGAAGGTCCAAATTGCAGTTTCAGTGCAGCTTCAAAGCATTTTACATGATCCTGGACGAGGAATAAGGGTCTTATCTATCAAAACAATCTGTCATTTTCTAATAATTTTAAAATTTTTCATTTAAAAAAAATATATATACTTTTTAACCACAAATGCTCGTCTTGCGCTAGCCCTCTTCTTGTATAATTCCGGCAGTGTAGACGCTGCTAAGTGTCTTACTGCCCTCCACAGGTCAAAGTTTGAACTAAATTGTCATTTACTATATGTTAGTGGTAGTATATAAGAATTAGTTCAAACTTTGACCTGTGGAGGGCAGTAATACTCTTAGCAGCGTCTACAAATTACAGGGACTATGAATTATACAAGAAGAGAGCCATTTCAAGATGAGTGTTTGTGGTTAAAAAGTATACTAATTTTATTTATTTTATTAGAAAATGACCGATTGTTTTGCTAGATGTGAGCCTTATTCCTCGTCCAGGATCATGTAAAATGCTTTGAAGCTGCACACAAACTGCAATTTGGACGTTCCACCCATTGAACCCCACTGAAGTCCACTATACCGAGAAAAAGCCTGAAATGTTTTCCTCAAAAACCTTCATTTCTTTTTAACTGAAGAAAGAAAGACTTGAACATCTTTGATGACATGGGGTTGAGTAAATTATAATGAAATTTTAATTCAGAAGTTTACTAATCCTTTAAGTGACTAAATACTTTTTGGGGCCACTGTGTGTATATATATATATATATATATAAATATGTGTATGTATATGTATGTATGTATGTATGTATATATGTGTATATGTATGTATGTATGTATATATGTGTATGTATATGTTTATATATATATATATATATATCTTAAACGAAGGATACTGATATTACTGTTTCTACACTGGTTAATTTCTCCTCCAGTCTCAAAGGATGTGCACCGAGAGAAACAAGCAGGTGGGCATAAAAGCCCCCTGGACACCCCCGCACCACGGAAGGTCATTCCTAAACCCATCCACTGGACTTCATCAAGAAGCACCATCAAACCTCAAAGATCCTCTCTCAAAAACCAAGGTTGGTTTCTCTCATGTATCATTTTCTCTGTTTTTATTTATTGGCAGAAAGCAATTCGGGCATTATTGACAAATATCTGATTATTTAGTTTTACTTCAAGGCCAAGATTTTGTGGGTGCATTTATCTCCACCAAACCCCCACAATCCCACCTATGCACGACCCTATCAAAACCGCTTTGAAATGATTTTTTCTTGGTTAATTTTTTTTTTTTTTTAAATCAGTCTCAGAGTGGCATTATGGATGACATTCAAGTTGAAACCACTTGATGGCAGTAGCGTCACTACTGTATTTTTACTTTTGCACCTCTAACAGACTTCCGCTGTGAAAAAACAATTTCCACTCCTTATATTTTTGTAATGTAGGTTTTAGACTAATCAGAGGTAATGATAATCCATAACAGCATAAAACTGTCTCTTTTTTTTAATGTCTGAAAAGACATTCTGGGTGGTTGAATCTAAACTTTTTTTGGTTAATGTCATTCTGGAATTACTTGCATGCTTTTTGATTTTATTTTTTGTGAGACAGTATATCTAAATAAAGGAAAATGAAACTTGCAGTGCAATTTATTTATTGCTTTTATGTTGGTGTTATTAGTCCTTTCTTATCTAAATCTGATTTTTTTTTTTTTCATTATATGCATAGACTATGTTTTGGCAAGTAGTCACAGCATTTTAATTAATTTCTCCTGCACAAATTTTATGGCATATTTTCTTTGTTTAAGTCTCATATCTTAACACTAATTTCGAATGGCATTCACTGCATCCATGGCTACAGGCTTTGGAATCCATTGTACTTCGCCTCCGCCAAGTAACCGCCTGCTTTTAGTTTCCTGTTTAAGAGGCAACAATGATAAGCTCAGCCCAGAACCTCATGTTCTCAAACTCCAAAACCAGTAATTTATCCCCGAACATGCCTTTTCCCTTTAGACACCATCACTCAACCAATCCGTCACTCCTCCGGATTGAATTGAAGACTTGCTTTTGCTCTAAAAACCAATTAAGGCAAAAAGCAGTTGTTGAAAGAGGTGTCACCACTGAACAGCTGTGTAAATATGAACAGCTCAAGCTGTTCGCCTCAGTCACGCTGTTTTGCTCCTGTCGGAGAGAGCAGAGGCTTGTTATTGGAAAGCTTTGGGCATGTTAGCACAGGCTGACCTGGTAACACAGCTGCTTTAGTGTCTTCAAGTAGTGTGTGTCATTAAACAGGCCGCTGTAGATCTGAATTACCCTACACAATGTCGTGTAACCGTTTGAGTGGACTAGGCCGAAACGCTTCGGAAGAGCACTTGCTTATCACAAACAGCATTCCTGGTTTTCTCTTTTTCCAATTTGCTAGTCGTGCGCTCAGAGATGGGGGTCGCTGACACTCACCCATCAATCTGAAACCTGGGAGAATTTTCCCACCTGAATCTAATCCGCCGGCTGTTGCAGCCCCCTAGGTGTCTCCCACATGAGCGCGGGATCGCTTTCCCAGACGCCGGAGCTTATTCTTAGGCTCGCGTTGATGGATGTGTGTGGGAGAACAGAGAGTTAATTATGGCTTGCAGTTTTTCGGTGTGTGTTTTTCCTGGAGTGTGAAAATTCTCATCTAAAGCATTAGTTCTGTCTGTTTTCTCACAACCGCATGTTCGACATACAGTTCACACATAAACAATGCACTTCTCCGGGTTGAGTATTACCATGGAATTTGAGCTGAAATTCAGAGATATTTTAAAATCAGCAAGTGTAAATGCTAAGGATTCAGCATGTTGTTTTGCCCGGGTCGTGTGCGTTAGACGGTAGGAAAATTCTGCAGTAAGATGTCTGTTGCTACTGACTCCATTTTGTCACTTGTGAGCATCAATCTGGTCGTCTTGGCAACCCAGCTATTTCAGTGGCAGTGTTGCTCCATCTTTTCGGCTGTCAGACTGTTCTCTCTCTCCATTGAAGCAGGCTATTTTTAGCCAACCTTCCTTTTGTTTCTCCTGCACATCATCAAAGCGGCAGTAAATACACGCGGAGAGGCGAAATCTGGAGTGTGAAGATTGTTTGTGTAGAGGATCCTTTTATGTTCACCTGTTTATGAGTTTGGGGGATTTTTTTTCCAGCATCAACTTTTTAGTTTTCAATTTATGAGTGTATAAGGGCAAGCGTTTTATTTATTTTTAGTGACCGATATGATGCTGGTAGTTTTATGTTAATGTGTCCAATAATCAAAATGCTAAACCAGTTATTAATTGTAGTTGTATTTCTGATGTTTGACTGTAACTATAAAAATACAATATTCTTTATAAATATTTAATTCAAAATGTCAGCAATAATGATTATTTGTCAATCACTGGATGTAACTAGTCACCTTATTATTGCCATTGTTAATCACCTTTTAGCTTTTTTGTTGATTGCTTAAACGGTCCTGTGGTGTGACAAATCATTTTTTTAAAACCATAAATATTCCATGATCAAACAAGCAGTAGGAAAATGTTTACAATAGAAACTGCAGTCACTGCTTGAAATTTTATTCTTTATTCATTTTTTTTTTTTAAATTATTATTATTCATTTAGCCTTTAGGTCAGTCAGATGTGTCCAAACTGGTTGTGAATATGGTCAAATCAGATACTGTGGGTGAAACAGGAGTCATATCATGTTGGTGGAGAGGCCTGCGGATTTTACATTAAGGCTTATGAATATTGTAGATGCCCTCAACAGCAATTCATGTGGTCTTACCTCATCAAAGATTTATGGGTAGGAATTTTAGCTCATACTAGCCAAACAGTCGAAAAGTTTCAGGTCGGTAAGATTTTTTTCATGTTTCTGAAAGTCTCTTACGTGAGTAAGATCACCGAGGCTACATTTATGTAATCAAAAATACAGTTAAAACTGTCAAACAACATTTAAAATAACTGTTTTCTTTTTTAAAATATATTAAATGAATGTAATTAATTCCTGTGATGGCAAAGCTGAATTTTCAGCATCGTTACTCCAGACCTCAGTGTCACATGATCCTTAAATCATTCTAATATGCTGATTTTCTGCTCAATAAACATTTCTTGTTATTATTAATGTTGAAAAAGAGTTGTCCTGCTTAATATTTTTATGAAAACCATGACATTTGTTTTAGGATACTTTGAATAGAAAGTTCAAAAGAACAGCATTTATTTGAAATGGAAATCTTTTGTAACAATGTAGAAGTCTTCACTTTCATTTTTGATAAATTTAGTGCATTCTTGCTGAATAAAAGTGTAAATTGCTTTAAAAAAATCTTATTCACCCCAAACCTATATTATAATTATATATATATATATATATATATATATATATATATATATATATATATATATATATATAATTTGTGTGTGTGTGCGCGTATATATTTTCATGTTAGCATGTTTTATTAACACCATGACCTACATTATGATCCTATCGCGTTCATTGTACATTTTGAAAGCTGGAAAGCTTCTTGTCACCGCTTCCATATCAACCCAGGAGATACCAGGAGAGTCTGTCTGCCGCCTGCAGGGATGCCCTTTACGACACAAATGGCAGACTATATTATTAGCCAGTGCCCTTACCTGCCGAGACCTCCATCAGTGTTGATGTGCACTGGGGGGTGGGTCACATGCCGTGCGTCACAGACACGCTAGCCAAGCCTTCAAATGCATTAAGGTTCTTTGTGCCCCATAATGCACTTAATGCATTAGACAACCTTCACACCCCTGCTTTTTAACGCCATTTCCCTGTAGTGTTCCTGCAGAGTTTAAACTGCATGGGGTTTTAGGTGTTCACTAGCACTGTGCCATGTAAGTGCTGTGCTCCCGACGAGCAGCAGTCTGGCATTGTGCGTCTGGCAGCACTTTTACGAGAATCCGGCCCTTGGTGTGGTGCCAGCTCCATGTTAAATGCTGACTATTGTTTACAGCTCTGTGTTTGGTGTAATTATAAAAGCAGCAGAATGGATCTCCGTGCAGCCACGGGTCTCAAACTTTACAGCTGATGTTTTGCAGCTGTGGATGTGTGTGGGTTTGACGTCACACGGCAGCTGGGAAAAGGGAACGGAATCTGTGCGGTAACGTTGGCAACGTCGTATAGACCCATCAGGAGCTGTTGTTTTCATCTGTCACAGTCAACAATCCCAGAATGCAGTTAGAAAAAATATGACCTAGAAAATTGATGACTGCTACAGTCTGGTTAATGAAGTTATTGATTTGTTTTACATGATATAATATATGTTTATTGAAATTTTTTCCTCTTGCGTGTTATGACAACATTTTTATTAAATTTCTGTGACCTTTCAGACATTTCAATATGTAAATGAATAATGGACATGCTGCAGTCCGTCAAATCAGTTTGAAATCGTTTTGTTTAAAATTGTTTTTCTAATTTGTTTTTAAACAGTTTTATGGCCACATATTTTAGACAGGTTTCCAAAACACTCTCCCTCACTGCCAATGGTCAGTCAATTGATGTCACACACATATATAACAAATATAGTTTAAAATATATATGTATATGTATATGTATATGTATATGGAGGCTGGTAGGGACTACACCAAGCTTGGTGACATCACAAACCCCAAAATTTACATAAACCCTGTCCCTGAGAACATGCAATAAAGGGAGCGAGGCCATGTTGGGCTGAGAGGAAATGTTGTTGTAGAATGTTGTTGCCATGCCGTCATTTTTCGCCAGACTGCTTCACAAATGAGGGTCCGTTCAACGCTGGATTTGCACAAAAGATTAACATGACGGCACATGCTGGTCGATTAGTTGAATCAACTCCACAGCAACTACATAAATTTATCCACTATCCATTCACCAAACATCCAGATGCATTCTAAAAGCTTTTTTCCTGAGACTCTCCATCAGTGTTCGACTCCGGTTTGAACAATGTTAGGCTGAACACCGTTACTGTCATTTTGGCTGTATGAGATTCTCCAGCTTTGTTGTTGAGCAACTGAAGCACAAGCTGTTAAAGCTCTACTCTCTTCTGGAAAGGGGGCCGGTAGCAGCAGCTCATTTGAATTTAAAGGGACACACACAAAAACAGCATCTTTTTGCTGGGGGGCAAATTTGACAAGCTATCATAAATGATCTGTGGGTTATTTGAGCTGACACGTTCTGGGGACACCAGAGACTTATATTACATCTTGTGAAAAGGGGCATATTAGGTCCCATTTAAATTGATCAAAAGTGAAAATAAAGACATTTTATTATGTTTCATTTCAAATAAATACTATTCTTTTGAAATTTAGATTCACCAAAGAATCCAGAAAAAAAAAAAAAAATCAGCAGCACATCATCAACATGGATGATGATAAAAAAATGTTCCTTGAGCAGAAAATCGGCTTATCAGAAAGATTTCATTGTGAAAATTCAGCTTTGCCATCGCAGGAAAAAAACTACATTTTAAAATATATTGCAATAGACGACAGTTAGTTCATTTTTGTTATTTCTCTAAGGGGTTAAATTACCAGACATTTTACAGCACAGCTTTTTTTGCAATCATTAACCGTGATGATTGTTTTTGCGTGTCTGCTTGTTCTCTCAAAGGAAACGGCACAGAGGGTCTGCTATACAGGAGGCTTTGTTTGCCGTTGAGTCATGAGACTTTAGCTGCTCGTTTAACCGTATTCAAGAAGCCTCATGTTCCCTGTTAGCCAGACACTGGGGCCCGCTGGAGGCACGCATGGCAGCGTTGCTGTTGTTCCAGTTGGAGGAGGCCCTCCTTACGCTGCCTTTTTGACCTTAAGGAAATGATTACGGTCAGAAGTTCTACTGTTGTTTTTGGAGGATTGAGAAATCCTTGTCCTGCGTATTTATATAGCTTTGTTTCCTTTCGTCTGCATTCCGAAGTGCCGCAGGGAGAACATTCCACTCTCCGGCCTCCTAATAGGGCTCAGGAAAAAGCACCAGGATATTTTACATCTGCGCCATATGAGGTTTCCCCCTCTGTGCACTCAATTTGACTTTTTCCATTTACAGTCATAGGCTGACAAACTGTAAGAATAGCGAAAGAATAACCGTTCGCTTGTGTTCTGAAATGCCTGGCGCGTATCACGTATTTATGGTCCGGGTTATTGGCACGGCGCACTGTATTTCTGCTGAATTGATGACTAGCCCAAACACACGGGGCCTTGTTAGAGTCGTAGGCCTGCAGCAGTGTGTGTTCTGGCAGTGATGAACCGGACTGCTGACTGCGGCAGGTGTCTGGTGGCCAGGCTTTACTTTCGATATCTTCTCTCTTTGCAGGAAATGGCAGACTTCAGGACCAGAGCTCTAATAACCAGAGGTCTCCCGAGAGATGTGTCGTGCAGTCTGTTGGGGTAAAGAGGTTCACCATGGCAACAGCTGACAACGGCCAACCAGAGCGGTCCAGGTAATAATAGGTCTTGTTTTCAGAACAGGAAGGCACACAACCCTCTGCCTTTCGTGTTTCGGTGTACACAGTGTGTAACCATAGTAGTGGACCTACATAACTACTTCTTTTCCCAAGCCAAAGGAATGCTTTTGTTTTATTTATGGCACTCAGTTAGGCCATCTTGACTTTTTCGTTTAAATACACCTTCGTAATGTTCCATAAGCAAGTGTCACTAAAAAACGGACGGAGCATACACGCGTTTCGCTCGAGTGTCTTTCGCCGTGAGAGGCGTACCGCAACTTGTCAAGATGACAGTACAAGAAGCAGCGTTGATGTTCGTGGTTAACATTGAATGTCTTTGTTCTTGGGAGGTTCTCAATAGTACAAACATGTTTTTGGATCCCGTTCCAAACACTTTCTCCACTATGCCTGCAAATTCATTTTGTCATGAGCAAGACAAATTGAGTTTATATAACTGTCATGGGGCAAACAGAAGACATTAACAAACAGTACGTAGAAGTATCATGGCTCTTTAGATTTATACCATGGCAATACCATGTTTTTTAGCAGACACGTGTAATGGTGTGTGTTTTTTTTTTTTTTTTTTTTTCAAAAAAATCAGCAGCTGCATTTTTCTTTTCTCTGTTCAAGTCAGTATTTCTTTGTAACACTAAGGTCTCTTCTTAAAAAAAAAAACAAGTGAGGGAGAGAGAAAGTCATACATCTGCAGGTTACCGAGTGTTCAACACAAGATGTGCACACACGAGCAGCTCTGGGAAGTCTCCGAGCAGCCTCTGGTTCCCATGGCAACTGTGGGGCGGTCTCTATTGGCTTCATCTGAGAATAGGTAAAGTAAATCTGCATGCATCTGGCTGCCCGCCAGCGTCTCAAATGAAAGAGCACTTTGAATGGCTGCCAGGTTTGGAGGAGGAGAGAGGCTGTCAGGCCTGCTTAATGTTGGCAGTTTGTACTTGGCAAGACTTGCCTTTTCCCAGAATCCCTCACTCTGGCAGCCAGCCAGCCTCTTAGCGGAAGCTGAGAGTTAACCCCTGCGATAAGCTGGTGGAAAGCTGAACGTGGAAAACTTTCCATGCAGAGTGTGTGTGTCCGTACATGTATGTGGCTCTATGTGTGTGTGTGTGTGTGTGTGTGAGAGTAGGTGGGTGGTATTCTGCACAGGGTGTGTGTGTGTGTGTGTGTGTGTAAGTGCCAAGCCTCAGGGTGATCTGTATTCATGAGAAGACTACAGGGACAGCGAAAGATCCCTCAGTAAAAAGGAAGGAGGGTGAAATATCCTTTACATGCATACTGCAAATTTAGACTTTACATTCTTGCAATAGGATTTTATTTTATTTTTTGCCCATTAAGTACCAGGTAAATATTTTTGTGCAATACAATTGGAAGTGTTTTTCACCAAGATATAAATATTTGAGTTCTACTTATGGTCTTGTGTCGCGCAAGGGCGGTTGTTTGCGAAGTGAAGCCTGATTTCATTTTGAAGTCAAGTGACTCACTCCAAGATAATTTGCACAAACACTCGATTCTTTGTGTCATTAATTTGGGGCACAAACGAAAGACATCAGGCTCATTTACACCATCCGAGTTTCAAGCACAAAGCATGAATACTATTCAAATTGTCTCCGGCTTTACAAGCTGGAAGACATTCTGGTTGCCATATCAGTAGTGGTTATTTTATCCTTTTGACATCCAAATTCAGGCTCTGTAATGCTTGATGTACTGTATATATAATTTTCAGTGGAGAGAGAAAATCACATCCTCAGATTTGGATCCTGCCTTATTGGTAGTTATGTTTTTTGTTTCTTTTTTGCTAGGATAAAGCACATCTTCTCTCCGTGCCAGCAGAATGCAGGGATTGCAATAAATGGCATTTCTGCTCTCCTTCAGACCTCCCCCTTTTTTTTCTTTTTTTTCCCCCCACTCTGTTTTTCCACCCTCTCTTCTTGTTGTATAACAGGGTGGTTTTTTTTTTTTTTTTTGGAGGGGGGTGGGGTGGGGGGGGGTGGGGGGGGGTCTTTAGAGGCAGGGCTGCCAAACTCCCTCATTTAAGGTAAACAAACAACACAGAGGCTGACCGAGATTTTACCATGCCAAATCATGGAAATAGTCTTCAAGAATCATATTTATAGAATCACTATAAAACATCGGAATATCTACAATAGACATAAACGTTGTTTATGTTTAATAAAGTTGCTACACCATGGAGTACAGCTATTATTTCAGATGCCCAAGAATGTCTATGTGTATGGCCACAGTATGTTTATCTTTATTGTAAGTCACACACGCATTTTGCTGGTGTAAACAGTTTTACAACATGATCTTGCATTATTAATAGGACAACAGAATATCAAGCTAATGGACATTTTAGAAGCAGTAATAACAGACACTATGGAAGAAACATGAATACCTCTGATTTTTCCACCCACAACTCTGGCTCTTCTATTCTGAAAGCAAATTGGCCAATGAGGTATGGCAAGCAGCTTGAACATTGTTTATTACTAGTATTATTTTTTTTTAGAAAAATGTATATTTATTAGCTAAATGTTTTTGTTATTAGTATGTAATGACTAGTATCCAGTTTATTTTCACTAGTAACTTTTCATTAAATTGTAATGTTAATTCTAATAGTGATCAGTATCTAATAAATGAGCATTTAATAATATTGTATCACATTAATTTTGGTACTCGTAATTATCTCTATAGTGACAAGTAACTAATCCATTTTTACTGATAACATTTGTTTTGTTGTTTTACTTGTATGGAATCAGATATTATCTATTCACTACAGACTGGTGTCTTTTAGGTTATTCACGCAGGTTTGCTATATTTACCATATTAGATTCTAGTGATTATTTCCTAGAGACATGTACTAATAAACACAAAAATTGCACTTTTAACAGTAACATTGAATAGTTACTTGTCACTGTTGAGATTTAGAGCGACTACAATGAAATAAATACTAAAATATAATGAATAAGTCAACAGTGTTTTTAAAGCATACATGTGTAAGCGGCTTGCCACAATGTTGGCGGTGCGCGTTTCTCGGTCCATTCAGAAGATTTGTTAGGGAGTGGTTAGCGCATGCGCACTCGCATGGCAACAAGTGGCTTGTCATTTGTAACAGAAAAAGGAACTGCGGAACGTGGTGTTGACGTCACTGGCCCAGCCAGGTGGCATTCCGAGAAGCAGAAGAGGCGCATTCGCCTCCTAGTAACCGTATAACGGAGCCGAGAGGAGCAGCTCAACATGTCTTCGGCGCAGGTCTCCTCGTCGAGGAGACAGTCGTGTTATCTGTGCGACCTGCCGCGCATGCCGTGGGCGATGATTTGGGATTTTACGGAACCCGTGTGCAGGGGTTGCGTGAACTACGAGGGCGCGGATCGGATCGAGTTTGTTATCGAGACCGCGCGCCATCTGAAACGGGCTCATGGCTTCCAGGAAGGGAGATCCCCGGGTCCCGCGCCGCCGCCTGCGGTGAAAGCACAAGCGGGGATGTCATCCAAGGAGTCGGTGCAGATGAATCATGTGGACGGATCGTCCAAACAGCAGCAGCAGCAGCAGCAGCAGCAACAACAACAGCAGTCCGGCTTGGAACGATACGCGCTCGGAACCGAGAGATCGCGCTTTGATTATTCCAGTATTGGCGCGCACAGGCTTCCGAACGGGCTCGGTGGACCGAACGGCTTCCCCAAATCAGACGACGGACCCCCCGAGCTGAACCGACAGAGCCCTAACTCGCGACGGAACCACGGGCTGGTGGCTGTGTCGGGGCAGATGAGCGTGCCGCCGAACCTCCTCCCGCAGACCCTCCTGAACGGCCCACCGTCAGCAGCGAGTATAGCGCAGCACAGCCTGTCTGGACGAGCTCCTCCAGCCACGACCAGCATCGGACCTGCGCTCGCGCTCTCCGAGCAAGGTAAAAGACCCGGTTCTGTGTCCAGCACGGACCAAGAGAGAGATCTGAAAGAGAAACAGCGTAACGCTGAGGCTCTGGCTGAACTTGGTGAAAGTTTGAGAAACAGGTCAGAGGATTGGGCAAACAAACCCAAGATAGTGAGGGACACGCTGATCACTCTTTCCAATTGCACTCCATTTGATGTGAGGTTCAAGAAAGATCATTCCCTTCTAGGTAGGGTGTTTGCTTTTGATGCCATTTCCAAGCCTGGCATGGACTATGAACTGAAAATTTTCATTGAGTATCCCAGTGGATCTGGTAATGTGTTTTCCAGTGCGTCCGGTGTGGCTAAACAGATGTATCAGGACTGCATGAAAGACTTTGGCAGAGGGCTTTCCTCTGGCTTTAAATACCTGGAATATGAGAAAAAGCACAGCTCTGGTGACTGGAGGCTCCTGGGCGATTTGCTGCCGGAGTCTGTGCGTTTCTTTAAGGAGGGGCTCGGGGGTGAAATGCTGCCCCAGCCTTACATCGATGCCAGCTGCCCTCTGCTGCCCTCTGCACTGGTCAACATGCCCCGGGCCGTGGCGTCAGGCAGCGCGCTCAGGACGGGCGTGCGCAAACGCAAAGCCTCCCCAGAACCGGACTCTGCAGAGGGGGAGCAGCAGAGACAGCAGTGGATGGCGAGTCAGAGCGAGGCACTCAAACTGACCATGGCGTCCGGCTCGTTCGCAGCCTCTCACGGCGGACCTCCGCCCCTGGGGTCTGTGCACTCCAGCCGAGCCACCCCACCCGAATCGGCCCCACAAAACGGACAGTCCCCCATGGCTGCACTCATGTCGGTCGCAGACACTTTGGGTAACGCACACTCACCAAAGGACAGCAACTCTGTGCACTCCACCACATCCACCCGACACAACAGTAGCAGCCCGGTCTCCCCGCCTCGGTGTCCGGACAGCGGCGCTTGGCCTCCCGAAACGGTGAGATCAGTCTGACCGGGACGCCTTCCCAATCGGGTTCACATCAGGGCATGGATCAGGTGCACCCTCAGAACATTCCAGACTCCCCCATGGCCAATAACGGACCCTTGTGTTGTACTATCTGCCACGAACGTTTAGAAGACACACACTTCGTCCAGTGCCCGTCAGTTCCAAACCACAAATTCTGCTTCCCGTGTTCCCGGGAAAGCATCAAAGCGCAGGGGGCTACAGGAGAGGTGTACTGCCCGAGCGGAGAGAAATGTCCCCTGGTAGGGTCAAACGTGCCTTGGGCTTTCATGCAAGGCGAGATAGCGACCATTTTAGCTGGGGATGTGAAAGTAAAGAAAGAGAGAGACCCTTAAATATAAGTATAAATGCTTCCCACATCAGCAACAGACAAGTGAAGCGAGTATATTTAAGGTTGTGTCTTTAAACCTAGTGAACTGCCTACCAAGACAACATTTATGAACGTTATAGATGCATTTTAAATGCTAAGTGTGCAGCACGCTTGGTTTTGAGATGCAGCCTACTTGTTGTGAATATTGAAGTAACAGAAATAGTCCAGTGTACAGAGACATTTGTTTTCCTCTACGAAGGAGGAGGATATGTGCGTGGAAACCTTTTTTACGGCACTTTTACGATTTACGTTAACGTTTCTATTCAATTTCATACTTAATTTTCCACATCTACATGTACAATCCCAAGCAAAAAAAATGTTATTAATGAATACACTTTTTGTGGTAGGTATAACAAATGAATCGAGTCTAAGAGAGGGCATTCTTTGTTTCTTGATCCCGTCCTTTTTTTTTTTAGTATGTTCTTTAAAACAGCAGTTTTTAATTTGTATCCCGTGGTCTGAGAATACAGATATATTTTATTACGTGTTTTCATCCTCTTTTTGCTTTAAAGTTGCACGGACGCTTTAGTAGAGCAAAAAATACTGTAAATGAAAAATGAAATGCTCTGTTTGTTTATACATATTTCTGTAGTAACAGAAGACTTGTAACGTGCCTTGGAGCTGAGTAAATTGTAATAAATTCCTTGATATTAACTCTTTGTTGCGTGTTAATTTGTTCAGGATAGAAATGTCTGATGTTTGAATTTATTTCAAAGTTCTCTGAAGAATTTTTATAGTTGGCAAATTAGCTTTTTTTTTCTTTCTGTATAATAGAAGACATTCTGGCAGCATGGAGATTTTTAGTGTAATCTATTGGATAATGAAACCAAATGTTTCGTTTTCAATATTTTATAGATGTTCATCAACTGTATTGACTAAGGGCCAAATTATTCTTGCAATGCTGTTGTTTTTTGCCAACAATATCCTTCCAAGTGTTCTTTAAAAAGCTCAGCACATTTCTCTGTTGTTAAGAGCAACAGTGGATCAAGTGTCGTAGTAAGCATATCTTTTTCATTGCTTTTGTCAGTGTCTTTTGCGTTCATGTCACTGTTTTTGCTCCAGACAGATGTAGTCTTGCTACACTGACCTAAAAGTCAAATGTGTGATGCAGCCACATTCAGCACTCCCTGATGGGTGTCACATGGGGTAGGTGCAGTGCTTGTTTAATATGTGCTGTTTTTTTAACACCCTTAGCAACAAGTTCTGGTAATAACGCACAATAAAAACTGTTTTACTGCTTATGCAGAAGGTGTTAAAATAGCTCACGATTACCCTGCTCTTGGCACACTGTGTCTTAATCTGTTACGCCTCAATTTAGGAGTTGTTAGCTGTTATCTCTCTCCGTGTGTCAGAGTACATTGGTACGGGCAGAAAAGCTGGAGAGGGAAAATGCTTGCACATGCCTGAGATGGCCCTAGGGATGTATTCCTCATTTAGAATTCAGCTGGTTGGTCATGTGACTTGTCAGTCGTACACTTGCATTGGCTGCGGGAGCGAGGGAAAACAGTTGGTGCGTGGCTGTTGCCATGACTCAAACTAATGCTCTTTCACAGACAAATAGAAGGTGGCACAATTCATTCATGGCAGCCGGCCATGCAAGAGCATCCAGACCAAATAACGGGGGGGACGTTAAGGTCAGAGAACAATGCACATGCCAAGCTATCTTACTGAAGTGGGCTCTGTGGTTGAATTCTGTGGAGGCCTGTGGTGCACATCCTGTAGATCAGAATAATTTAAGCGGGAACTAGAACACTTCTCCACTAAGCAAGATTCTGTTACTATAAAGGGCATGTTAAAATACTTTCCTGTCCATATATATATATATATATGAAAATGTATGTATATATTGCACCACATCTGTAAATATGTTTACAAACATGAAATATAGGAGGATATTGAAAGGTTTTGAGCAAACTGTCGAGGGTTTGTAATGATATTCTGATGCACACTTTCAACCGAATGTTTTATTTCCTCGTTGAATCATGCATATGCATTAAGATGCCAAAATATTTACATATTCAAAAGACTGGCTCACGTGACAGCACAATAGATTAGCGAGGTAATTTAGTTCAGTTTTGTATAATACATCCATAATCCTTCTAAACCCGGTGAAGAGTTTAGTTGTGCTTTGTGGTGCATTGCAGTGATATTGTCGCTGCTGCTCTGTCTGTGAGGAATCAAAGGTGTGGTGTCTGGTTCAGGATGGAGTGGGCTTCTATTGTCATGCTAAAACTGACTTGGGTTTGAGGTGCCCTTGGCTGTCTCAATAATCACCTAGGTTTCAAGTTTCAGTGCACATACAAAGAAAAAATAAACAGATACAGCAACCCCACCCATTACAGAAGGTGGGGGTCTCACTTCCTGTTTACTACACATGCTCCTCTGCTGTCTTGAGTGTGTGTGTTAAATTCTGCACCTTTTCATGGAATGCTTTGAGACACGGACAACTGGAAGATGTGGAGAAGACCCTTTAATTGGCTTTCTAAAAAATAGAAATGCTTAAGAAATCGCACATGATTATTTTGAGTGGCCATTTAAGGATGGAGATGTTCTGTAGTAATGATATCAAGCAAAATCCACTCACTGCATTTGTGCTGCTATATTTCAGCCACGTTTCTGTGCGTGGTTACGACGCATTTGATACTCTGATGTATTTGAGCTTCTTTTACAATCTGTTGTGTGCTGGATTTCCAGTTTTTGTGTTGCAAAATGAATATTAATCTCTAACGTGGTAATGTGGTAGCTTGTCTGTTTCAGAACATTTGTTTTTGGTCGCATTGTAAAATCACTGCAGTCTGTCCTCCCTTCGCAAGCTTGGGAAGCCAGAGACTTCTTCCCCTCCTCCAATTCCCTTCATCCCCATAACACACACACTTCTCTCTCTCTCGCTCCCTCTCTTTCTATCTCTCCCCCTTGAAGGGAGAAGTTTCCAGTGGATAAAAATACAGCCACTCCAAAGGTTACGCTGCAGTGCCATCGTGCACAGTTGCCCATGGTAACAGCCTTGTTCAAAACATCATTTATTCAGGAATGCGTGGAGAGGTTCAGCGTTAACCCTGCGTGTGCCGGCATTCGGCGGTCTGCGCCCATGTGTTTTTAGCCATGTTTTGCATGTCTTTTGTTTAATTGTTATTTTTATAATTACAGTACAGTTTTCTCGCTGATATTGTTTTCTTGTCATTGGAATGAATAAGAATGCAATTACAATGGGCGTGAAATTTCAAAATCCAATCAACATCCGGTGGATAAAACCAGGGTTTTTTTTTTTCATAATCCATTATACTCGGATGTACATCACAATAACAGAAGCAAAAGAGCTATGTTCATTTTGTCGCAACTTTAAATACTGATTGCCATTCTGTTCCTGAAATATGAAGTTATATATATATATATATATATATATATATATATATATTTATATTAAAAGAATATTAGTGTGCATTAAATATATAATACTTTTCAGGCTTCGTCAATGTTGGAAAAAAAAACACAAACAAACAAAATAATGTTTTAAAAGAGCCACAATGGGGAAATCAGCCTGCGAGTGGCTTAAAATGTTGGCTGTGCATATTAAACTGGTATATGCAAAACTGTTTTAACCGTTCGACCTCATATTTTCCCCCCACCGCATCAATGCATCCCTGACTGCGATATGCCATTTAACTCTCTGCGCTTGTGCTTGTTATTTAGCACCAACGGAGGAGGGAGGGGGAGGGGGTTATGTGCAAAAGGGTTATTCCCATTTTGTTTTCATTCACTGTGCCTCCAAGCACAACCATTTATAGACGGTGATGTCAGCACTATCTTCCATAGCCCAGGGCCTCTTTGGCACATAATGTATGCAATCTCAGACATTCCATTCCTGCCTCGCAAATAAGCTGCGGGCTACAGCGGGCGTGTGCTTCCCCCTCTTTCTGCAGATATTAAAGGCGCAGAGGGGGAATTGATTTTCTCCTGCTTTTCACTCCTACTCTCTCATTTAGTTTACTTTTTGGCTCGCTCTTTTTCTTTTCTAGCGTAGAGAAACTAGACAGTAAATCCTTTTTCAATCTTTTGGGAATAGCATGTTATTGTTAATATGATTTAATGTGTTATCTGTTGTCTCTCAGTATCAGTTTTGATTTTGCAAATGGCTAAATTCATACTTTTGTGAACCTGTTATTAAATAAACATCTTTTTAAAGATCTCTATTTTTATCTGCCCCTTATATAAGAACAACATACGCCTCACGGAACAGACGCGGCTCTGGTCTACCCTTGACTAATGGCATGTGGGTTGTAAAAAGGGGTCCGTTTTGGCAGGGTTTCAGATGTTTTTCATTAGCTTGTAAAGGACATCAATTTTCGGATGGAATTCCAATTTGCATTTCAAGGCCGGTCCCTCCTTGAGGGCCAGGGCCTGTTACAGCTTCCTGTAGATTCCCGCCGGAGAAGTGGTGGGGTGGGCGGCTAGTTTGGGGGCAGGGGATTGTTTCTGAGCACATGAAAATGGCCTATAGGGCACCATGGAGACTCCGTCTGTCTTGAAAAGCTCGCAGGCTGGATTGTTCAAGGATGGTTTCACTTGATTGATCTAAAGTGTTGAAGTGAGAACCCGCTGAATACCTGCCGAAGTGCAATTTTTGTATCTTTTGACTCTTTCGTGTGCTTTGATTAGGTTTTATGCATTTAAACAACTGCTACAGTTGTGTGAAATGACACATTTTTTGATATCCATCGCATCTTTCCCTCAAAACACGAGTGCTAACCATTCGTTCCTTTGTTTTTAGTTTGCAGACGGACTGGCTGCTTGGAAGGAAAGGGTTAATTTGTAACTCGCAGGCTGTGCGGTTCTTGGCCGGCTCACTGGAGAAATGTAGCCCCCTTTCATTCTCTGGGTTGTTTACACGACTGGCAGCCATTTTAGACTGGAGCTCTGCTAACACAGAGAGGTCTCGGGTTTCTTAGGCTTTCACAGTGCAGCGAGTTCAGTCAGCGGCTTGTTCTGTCATCCATCTTCCATCGGGGCCCCTTCCCCCCTCACACATTCACACACACACTCTCCCTCATTCTACAATCTGGTCACCATCCACTGTACTCGGAGAGCTGTATACTGTTCACTTTTAAGTGCTCTGTTGTTTATTAAAGAAGTAAGCCTCTTGAGGCTGAACATTTGTAGTGATTTTTCCACCGTTAAGGGGTGTTTTTGCATCAGCAATATAATTAAACAATGTTCAATCCTAATATTTTAGGAATCTGTCAAAAGCTTGTTTAAAAGTAAACATTTTATTGTCATTTATAAGACAAATAACAAACTGAAACAACTACATAGTCTTTATTCACACATAATAACCAACATATATATATATATATATATGTAATGGCATGTGGCTTGTAAAAAGGGGTCAGTTTATATTTTCTATTTTTATTTTGTATGGTCTCCCATGGCCTTGAATTCTTGCTGGGATTTTATGTACTTTTCCTCGGTCTCTGTTGTTTAACTCTTCCAAATAGTTTCTATTTGTTCCCATAGTCTTTCTTTTGATGAAACGTTTGTGCAGTCTATCTTTGAATTCATTAAATCCCAACAATAATTATATTTTAGCATTAGAAACACTACTGTGACTAAAGAGCTTACACATACTGGTGTGGAATAACCATTACAGAAACATAAAAAATGATTTCGTAATCACCAATACTGTGAGTTTAGGGCAGCTGTGGCACAAACCATACATTGGGTGGTCTAATAAATTTAATCAATGTGTGTGTATATATATATATATATATATATATATCAATGATATTATGATATTTCAAGAATATTTGCGATAATGGTATTCATGACGATATAGACCAAAATATATGGAACAACGTTTTATTGGTGATTGCAGCTGGCATACAGCAGCATTTTTTAGTGCAAACAAAAAGGGCATTTTCCATCTTTTTCCAATGAGTTACTGTCATTGAATGCCTAATTCGAAGTGTAAATCTAGTGTAATAAGGTGGCAGCAGCAGCATTATTATTATAGTGCAATAGTATACATTGGGTTGAGCTTTTTAATATAGATGCACAAATTGCAATTTTCTTAGCCGATACCGATTTTTGACGATTTCAATTTTCTTTCCAAGAACTATAATTGACAGCATATACAAACAAAAATCAACTTTTCATAAAAAACAAGTAAAAAGTGAGCAATAAAATAAATAAAAAATTGCATACTCCAGCACAAATAAATGTAAAAGAATAAAGAGAGCTATGAAACTAAGTTTTTCAGGTTAAGTAGAATCAAATGTAAAATAATACAGTGTTATTTTACATTTGATTACTTTAATTTCTGTAGTCCTCATTGTAAAAATTAAATGCAGATTAATGCTTACCACAAAGACGAGAGCAGAAAGTGATTTTCTTTGTCTTTTGTTCTTTGATTAACATGAGAGACAGCAGCAGGAATATTGGGCTGCTGTCACTTTAAGAGTTTATGCACAGACCCAATGTACTGTTACAAAACATGCGTTCTCTTTCTCAACCATTTAACGTTTTAACTGTTTAACTGGATACTCACCAAGACGAGTATTTTGACATAATTTTGTATGTCTTTGACCGTTTTAGCCCTCTCATTATGGAACTTGTGAACTCAGAAGTTATTTGAGACTGAGAAGCGGCTTGTGTGCTCCTATAATTTAGATCAGTGGTCGAGGGCGCACTTTTGGTGTGAGCGCGAAACCTGCGGGAATGACTAAAATCATTCGCAATTCAAGCACTATTCAACTGGAGCGAATGAGACGAGTGAGAAAGAGGAGGTGGCTGTGTGTCAGAGAACGCGCAGTTGATGTTATTGCTTGTTTGTGGATCCGCTCAGAATCAGAAAGACGTGACACTGACCGGTAGTGAGGAGAAGTCAAACAAGTTTGTTGTGTTTCTACCTTTAGCGGTAACAGTTTTCTTGCATATTTTGCAAAATATTGTGCTTAATTGTTGGAGGAAATTGTTAATTGCTGACCTCTTGTAACCAAACCACTTCCATACTATTGAATTAGCTCCCTTTTTAGGTACTAAATCGTCATCGGAGGCTGATATGCTCCTCTTATGCTCAGACAGCTGTTGTTTTTGTGCACGTTAGGGGACGTAAATGTGACATACTTCATCGCGTTGCTATATCATTGATATCGCGAGATGACACTTTTTTTTTTTATTTTCATGTAAAAAGTTATACCGGTGTTATCATGGACGGTATATGGCAGACCCATATATATATATATATATATATATATATATATATATATATATATATATATATATATATATATATTATATATACACAGTACTGTGCAAAAGTTTTAGGCAGGTGTGAAAAAATGCTGTAAAGTAAGAATGCTTTCAAAAATAGACATGTTAATAGTTTATATTTATCAATTAACAAAATGCAAAGTGAGTGAACAGAAGAAAAATCTACATCAAATCCATATTTGGTGTGACCACCCTTTACCTTCAAAACAGCATCAATTCTTCAAGGTACACTTGCACAAAGTCAGGGATTTTGTAGGCATATAGTTAGGTGTATGATTAAACAATTATACCAAACAGGTGCTAATGATCATCAATTCAATATGTAGGTTGAAACACAATCATTAACTGAAACAGAAACAGCTGTGTAGGAGGAATAAAACTGGGTGAGGAACAGCCAAACTCAGCTAACAAGGTGAGGTTGCTGAAGACAGTTTACTGTCAAAAGTCATACACCATGGCAAGACTGAGCACAGCAACAAGACACAAGGTAGTTATACTGCATCAGCAAGGTCTCTCCCAGGCAGAAATTTCAAGGCAGACAGGGGTTTTCCAGATGTGCTGTCCAAGCTCTTTTCAAGAAGCACAAAGAAACAGGCAACGTTGAGGACCGTAGACGCAGTGGTCGGCCAAGGAAACTTACTGCAGCAGATGAAAGACACATCATGCTTACTTCCCTTCGCAATCGGAAGATGTCGAGCAGTGCCATTAGCTCACAATTGGCAGAAAACAGTGGGACCCTGGTACACCCATCTACTGTCCGGAGAAGTCTGGTCAGAAGTGGCCTTCATGGAAGACTTGCGGCCAAAAAGCCATACCTCCGACGTGGAAACAAGGCCAAGCGACTCAACTGTGCACGAAAACACAGGAACTGGGGTGCAGAAAAATGGCAGCAGGTGCTCTGGACTGATGAGTCAAAATTTGAAATATTTGGCTGTAGCAGAAGGCAGTTTGTTCGCCGAAGGGCTGGAGAGCGGTACACGAATGAGTGTCTGCAGGCAACAGTGAAGCATGGTGGAGGTTCCTTGCAAGTTTGGGGCTGCATTTCTGCAAATGGAGTTGGGGATTTGGTCAGAATTAATGGTATCCTCAATGCTGAGAAGTACAGGCAGATACTTATCCATCATGCAATACCATCAGGGAGGCATCTGATTGGCCCCAAATTTATTCTGCAGCATGACAACGACCCCAAACATACAGCGAAAGTCATTAAGAACTATCTTCAGTGTAAAGAAGAACAAGGAGTCCTGGAAGTGATGGTATGGCCCCCACAGAGCCCTGATCTCAACATCATCGAGTCTGTCTGGGATTACATGAAGAGAGAGAAGCAACTGAGGCTGCCTAAATCCACAGAGGAACTGTGGTTAGTTCTCCAAGATGTTTGGGCCAACCTACCTGCCGAGTTCCTTCAAAAACTGTGTGCAAGTGTACCTAGAAGAATTGATGCTGTTTTGAAGGCAAAGGGTGGTCACACCAAATATTGATTTGATGTAGATTTTTCTTCTGTTCACTCACTTTGCATTTTGTTAATTGATAAATATAAACTATTAACATGTCTATTTTTGAAAGCATTCTTACTTTACAGCATTTTTTCACACCTGCCTAAAACTTTTGCACAGTACTGTATATATATATATATATATATATATATATATATATATATATAATTCGTGTAATTGTATTTTTCTGCTTTAATTTGTTAAAAGCCTTTTTTAAATTTATTTTTTTATATATTATAGAATATTGCGGTAATAACACATACTGCTATTTATTTTTTTGCACTTTTTTCATATTTACATTTAATTGCTCTCACTCTTTCTATAGACGTTTTGTTGTGTGTTCTGTCCTCTCATTTGCCCTTCTTTTTTTTTTTTTTCCTCAGTTACTCAACCTTGTCTTGTCCTAAATTTGAAAGCTCACGCTTTCACAGAGCTGTTAAGGGATCAGGATTCTGTGTCTGCATTAGAATCTGTCTGTCTGTTGCCTTGATCGTGTACCAAGAAACACAGATGATCTCACTGGACCAAAACCATCAGTATTAATAGCAGTGAAACTCCTATGTAATGAAAACCTTCTAAACGACCTTGTGGTGAAACCAAAGGTTGTCATCTATCGCAGCTGCGCGAAAGGACAATGGGTGTGGTTTGCCCACTGAAGGGTCTAATTGGAGGGCTCTTTAAAGGTGAGGTCATTTATTTGTCTGTGGGTCTTTAACTTAGCACTGTTGCTTTCCCATCACTCAGGCATTATTCCAGACCTTCTGATTAAATCTAATCAGGTGTTCCTCTGTGTCAAAACAACCCCAGCCCATCATCACACCCGGAGTGGTATCATCTGCTTTCATTAGGAAATGAGTAAGATTGATCAGCCGAGGCCTCCTGAGCTGTTTGTTACAATCATGTCAACAAATACAGCTTCTATTTACGAGATAGATTTAGCCTTTTCTAAAATCAATAAGCCATGTATGGTACTGTATGAAAGCAGCTCATTTGTTTCAAATGATTTTGTGAGCATGTTGATATTTGTTCTGCAGTAAATACTAGGATTGAATTGAGCTGACTTTGACCTTTTCTGTTTTTCTGTTTGGTTGATCATCCAATAGGCAAGTGTGATCAGTTCAATGGGCAAGTAATCAGAAATTGCACTACCATGTTAGATTATAGATTTTTTTTAAAAGATGTGGGTTTGGATATGCGTTTTCATTATTTGAGGTGGCATGAAAATAATGCAAAAAATCTTAATGTCACAAAACATTCTTTTTTTCATTTTCCTTATGTATGTGTGTACATTTTATATATATGTGTATGTTTGTACATATATGTATGTGTATATGTGTGATATATATTTTTATATATATATTTACATACACCCCCCCCATCTTTTTTCTTACTTTCCTCCGATATGTCGGAAATTCAAAACCATGTTCTGAAATAGCATTAATATTTAATTTTCCTCATCTCAACAGCTGAAGTCATGTACTCTGTGTCTGTACTCCTCCGTTCGTTTTTCACTGTATTTTATTTCACTCCCTCTTATTGACTGAACATTTTCGCAGCGTATCCAGCTGCCTCCTGCCATGCGCTGTGCTCAATGGCCTCAGCTCCTGTCTGCCGATTGGCTAATATACAATTTGACAGTACTGCAGCCCAACCGCCACCAATACCCCCTGCAAACAGAGGTATTTCAGATGGGTCCAGCCGCAATCACCTTCCTCCTGTCACCTGGGCTGAGTGTGACCCACCCCCCCAACTTGTAGCCCATCTGTTGCGTGAAAGAGACCCGTGATGGTGCTTCATTACAGAGTGTTAGAGGAATGTCAACAGCTGAACCTGACTTCCCTTCACACTTCCAGACTTGAAATAAGTAAGGGGAAAAAAATATGTGTAAATTGTTTTCGCAGATGGTTTATTTCGGGCTTGGCTGTGATGTTGTTCACGCCAGTCTTGAAATGGTAGAACTCAGGAATCTTATTGAAATTCGACTAAAGAATGAACAAAGTCATTGACAAACTCCCCTTTGTGATTTTTTTTCTTGTTTTTTTTTTTTTGCAGGCCCCGGTGCTCGTATGACTGAATTTAAAATATTGAGGCCATTAATTAAATATCCATTAAAGTGGATGAATATTGAAACAATGAGTCCCCAGTTTTTTAGTAAAGACTATATATTGTATACACACATATACATACATACATACATACATATACGTATATATAAAGATAGATAGGTACGCGCACACACACACACACACACACACACACACACACACACACGAGTTAATCTGCATTATTTGATCCAAGTCAAAATAGCCCATCACCAAATCTCTATATGACAATCTGGTCACCTTTTCATTTTTTTTCTTAATTATTTAAATTTTTTCAACCTTATAGCATGTGAATGGTTGATCACAGAAGTCTGCACATCCGGTTGCGCAAATGATGGGCTGTGCGTTAGATCAAGTTAAAATCTCACACTTAAATCGTATTTATAGCTCCTAACTTGTATCGCTTCATAAAATTAAGGTTGAACCACTGTAGTCACATGGACTATTTTAATGATGTCTTCACTACCTTTCTGGGCCTTGAAAATGGAAGTTGCATTGCCGTCTATAGAGGGACAGAAAGCTCTCGGATTACATTTTAATTTCATCTTAATTTGTGTTTCGAAGATAAACGAAGGTGTTACAGGTTTTGAATGACATGAGGGTGAGTAATTAATGACAGATTTTTAATTTTTGGGTGAACTAACCCTTTAATTTTTACCATTGATTAATGTTGTGTGCATTTGTTGTTGTTTTGTACAGAACTTTGGAATAACCGGTGTTGTATATAAACATGCTTCACAAATAAATTAAATTGAAGTTTCATGAGATGAGTTAAGCCCCAAAATATAATAGGTTTGCTTAAATTCTTAACCCCAAGTATCGAAAATGATAACAATGATGCTTGCCTTAGCTTTGCACCATTTTTATATGCTGCATTTAGTGGAGTAGTATTACCAAACCGTGATTGGCACCGTCTCTGACATTTCCCGCAAATGCCGTGTGTGGTGCACTGTAGTCTGGCATTGCATTAGATTGTGAGGCTCTTCATGACTTCAGTGTGATTAGGAGATGGAGTCTGTTCTTTAAATAGAATGCCAATGAAGGAGTGCATGGTCTGATTGGCAGTGGCAATGTATAATTCAGTTTTCAACCCCCAGGATTCAGAGCGAGTCTGTGTTCTGATTACTAATCAGCAGACACGGTGACTCTCCCCACCTCCTCGACGGCAAGAAGGCTCGACCAGCTATCAGCTGCTGTGTCTGTCATGAACTGTTGCGTGCCAATCTGGAGAGCCCCGTTAAAAGAGTCGTTAAGGGGGGCGAGAGAAGATGCCTGTTACCATGGAGAAGCAGACCTGGGGTGATGGTGGTTGGTTGTAAAGTCTAGGTCTTTTTAGTCTCCATATATCCTGTTTTTCTTTTCCTTCTCTCAGAGCTTTTCTGAATGCCGTGCGGTCCAGGGGAACATACAGTTTCCTGTAGTGTAGAAGAGATTTTGTTGCATGTGCACAGCTGCAGTAGAAGTCGCATCTGTCTGTAGTTTAGTATTTAACTGTAAGTAATGCACTTTCACGTTCAATTTCTCCACCGTTTGTGCTACAGACATAATTGATTCCTGAAACGGGTATTGTGGGATGGCATATTAGTGCCTGTATACAACTTATAACTACATATTTGATAATTGAATATAATTTTAATGTACCAAGCGACCTAAATAACCAAAATCTAATTTTTAATCTTAAAATGTACTGATAACCACAACAATAATACAGGGGGGTTAAAGAAAGGAACATGATCACTCATTAACAGAAAACATGGTCAATACACGTGTATAGACAGTGCACAGTGTACAAAACACCATCAGGATAACACGCATGACACTAAAATATTGCATTAAATGTAACACAATGACAGAAAATGTAACGCGAAACACTACATTCCTAATAAAACTGAGAAGAAACCAAATAATTTATATAAATGGAGAGTCTGTTTGCACTAATGTAAATAGTCTGTCTTGTTGGCAAAGGCTATTTACACTAACCCCACCCACCAATGTCTGGCTGGGCCACGAAAGATTTAAAGAAGACACGTGCTGTTCAACGTCTGCAGGGGTGTATGTCGTAGAGAGTATGACTCGTGGAAGTAGCTTTTGACACGTTCAGCCCGAGTTTGAATCTGCCTTTTGGCGAAAGCTCTTCTCCCTTTTCCCATCACATATCAGATTGGTAAGGCATTTATTCTCAGTAAATATTAACAAAATATTTGAAAAGTGGAAGCAAGTCGTATAAACCGCATCTAATCTATTTGCACTTATTGCAAAGAACTTATACTTTTATCTATTGTAAATAGAATATATTGCTATTTTCACTCAGTGTAAATAGCATATCGCTAAGAAAATGCTGCTATTGATACATATATCACATTTGTTGCTAAGAAAATATGCTATTTTCAGTTAGTGCATATAGACGTTGCCTTGAACACCGTCACGCAGGGACTGCTGGGAATGTGCTTTTCACCGATTTAATGTTATTCATAATGAAAAAGCAATAAATTTGTCGATATGTTGCAGTGAATTTGCATTTAATGTGATAAACATTTACAACGTTTCACTGTTTATGGTAAGGTAACTTGCACATTAACAAGTTTCTAGTACAGCTTTTTCACATAACTTTTCATTTATTATTATATTAAAATAATTATGTTAAATAATATTTTATTTATTTATTTATTTTTGCTAGTGTCTGCAGTGAAAAATGCATCTATAGAATCTCTTTAAGGCCTGTTCACACCAAAGACGATAAAGATAATACTGAAAATCATTCTAAATATAAAAGAATAACACACCTCATAACAACTATAACAATGGTGGCACAGGGAAACAGTATTGTTAGAATCACTTTCAGATTGAATTTTTCCCAGCTGATGAACAAAAGCAATGACAGCCAATCTAAATCCATCCTTCCTTAAGGGCTCGAGCATTTAAAGCAGCAGACGACAAAACTGCAGCATGGCGCACATGCTCAGAGTAAACAGAACAATTTTGTGTGTTGGTGTGGATGCTGATATAGCTACTGTTAATAGTTATCGTAACCTTTAGACTTAAGAAACCTCTGCAAAAGAACATTTTCTTTCAAAATTTTATGAAACAGCTGTTGTTGTTTTTCCACATCACTGATAGGTGTGATGAAAAATGATGTCCTTGATTGTGTAAAGTGCATATTCTGTGTATATTTTACTGCTGTCTGACTGTGAAGGTCGATTTATGCTCAGCATCTATCTCTCACTCTTGTTTTCTCGCTGGTTTTGGCCGTCTCTCTGCTATCCATCATATATCTTGCTTCTCATCATGATTTTGTTTTTTGTTCTGGAGCCAAACTTCTTTTGTTTCATCTGTCCGACCCGTTCACGTTTCTGGTAATCAGAACCAGAGCCACTCCAGGAGTCCAACGTCTCACTAGCCTGGGGTGAATTCTGGCGGTTTGGTTGTACTCATTCACATTCCGTGGCACATTTTTTGTTCGAGTTCGAAATCTTCCTGAAATGTGGGCCAGAGTCCACTGCTTCTTTCCAGCTTTCCTTTTTCCACTTTGTGTCCTCAGCATTTTACAGCTTCCCAGAAAACGTTGCCCCGCTTTTCCCAAATTTAAAACCCATTACTGAGTCTTAGCCAGTGGCTAAATCAACCTCATGTTCCCATGTTGTCTGCACTGTAGTCAGATATGTGTAATATCCACAGAGGGAGTTCAGAGCGAGGATGAGTCATAGCTAGTGCAGTTTTAAATCATAGGGCTTCATTCACACCCTTGAACGCCTGCGTCGTCTTTTTAAAGGTTGTGATTTGGTCATTCACACACTTTTGCTGGATCCACTATAGTCAGGAGGACTCCTGCTGGTTAGTATGTGGTATTGCAGGCTGCTTCATGGATTTGGGGTTTTTTGTTCGTTGGTAATTGCATTCTACTTGTTTTGAGCTGTTAAATAGCTTATTGACTGTACTATCTCATCCCTTTTTACTTCATCTAAATCAGCGTCAAAAGAAGTCGCATCGCATCAATATTTCCGACATATCTCTCAAACACACAGGCACCACCAAGACGCCTCTTTATTGATTATTGGTTCACATGAACAAAACGGTTCCCTTCAAGTTCACCTCCTTAAATGGCACCAAAGTCAACATGAAATCAAAATGGATTGTATTTACTTTAAAAATACACATTCCTGGTCTAACGGTGTAATATTCTTTTTTGTTATGTTTTTATTTTACTTTCATTTTGAGTCAATATCAAGACCTATTCATTTTTTACCTTTGCTCTTCATTGTGGTCCACTTTTTACATTCCCTTTTTTTCTCTTCGAGTGTCTTGTTTTGCTTGTAAATGCATCATATTATGAAAGTACACTCTTCCAAAGATGCCATAGAAGAACCATATTTGGTTCCCCAAGAACCTTTCAGTGAACAGTTCTTAAAAGAACCATTTTTTTTTTTCTTGGAGTAAAGAACATTTTAATAATATGACGAAAATATGCCACCTTAAATGACCTTTTGTGTATATGGAAGGTTCTATCGATGTTAAACGTTCTTCATGGAATCATTGATGAGTGTATTATGTTGACTTACACTGCAAATACTCAGAAGGCCCACTTTTAAAACTCATTACCTGCGCTGACCACACCAGACAGCGAATCTAATGTATTGCAGCCTGTTTGCTAATGGCAGCCGCCAGTCCTGGCACAGATGTAGAGGAGAGCAGTGCCGCCCAAACTCCCTGTTCCTTCACGGTGATTAATGAAACCCCAGCTCGCTGAGCTCCTCTCTCAGCCTCCATGGATCGCTCCGGTCTCTCAGGTCCCCGCTGTATTTCCTTCATGCTGTCAGATTTATACCAGGGTGTAGTGCATATTTATGAAGTGCACTCTCCATTTGCACTTGCGGCTTGTTTTTCTTACATTTACTGTCCATGGCTCTGGATATTAATCATATGTCACTCACTCCCTCTGCTGCAGCTGTCGCCTCTCTTATAGTTGTACACCAGCCGCATAATTGAGCGAAACGCTCCAGTTCTGCAGGAAGTAGGTCCAAGGAGCCAACTCGTACACCAGGACACTGGTGGTGAATGTTAACATTTAATTTGTTCCTTTTAAAGGACTTTATATTTCCTGCTTCCATGCTAATGTCTTTGTTTAATATGCGTATATCAGCTGTCCATTTTATATTCTAGCCCGACTGAAGCCAATCGCCTTGCACACCCATAACCGCATCCGGAATTTGCATGCGAGCCAGACTAAGTAGTATGCAAAATGTTGATTAGTGTGCCCCCTGTCAAAGTAACGGAGGTGCTTAGATAGTCTACTATTTTTGTACACTATTGTTGCACATCTTTGGTTTCTGTGGCACATAATTCCTTTACATCTTGCACTACATCTAAATTTTAAGAGCAGTTTTTAAATGTTTGAATCTAAAAGTTGCATAATAATGAACTTGCATAATCATGAATGGCGCAGACAGTATGTTTTGACAGAAACTTGCATCAAGAATTCTATGATGTTGAAGTTCAATCTAATACTGGTGTATAGTCTTACTACATACTTAAAGGGACAGTTCACCCAAAAATGTAATTCCCCCCCCCATGTCTTTTCAAACCTGTATGACTTACTTTCTTCTGCTGAAATCAAAAGATATTTTGAAGAACATTGTGGATGAAATAATATTGGACCCCATTGACTTTGATTGTCCCATTGAAATTGGACAAAAAGAAATCTTTTGTGTTGTGCAGAAGAAGTCTCTTTTTCATGTGTTGAGTGAACTATCCTTTTAAAGCTATGCATAAACATTCGTATTAATGGGAATGTAGGGTCACAATCTGATAGTTTGTCATTGGTGTTGTTTTTAAGATATGATCCCAATGGCTTAATCAATGTCATTTCATTCTAGTTTAGCAACTGGATTGTCCCTCTTTACCTGTATTTGCCCTCTATACGTTTAGGTCATAGTAAAACTATGCAAATTGGAATGCACCCCATGGCTTTGCACATTTAAACAGGCAAAGTTGATATCATATTACATGGCAGTCTAGAATGATCAGTCATTGGCCTTCTGCAGTTTTTTATACTCTACTATTCAAACGTTTTTGTTTTTTTTGAAAGACGTTAATACATTTATATTCATTGAGGACACATTAAATTGATCAAAAATGACAGTAAAGACATTAATAATGTTACAAAAATGTCTATTTAAAAAATACTGTTCTTTTAAACTTTGTTCATCAAAGAATCGTGAAAAAAATGCATCATAGTTTCCACAAAAAATATAAAGCAGCACAGCTGTTTTCAACATTAATAAGAAATGTATCGTGAGCAGAACACATCATATTAGAATCATTTCTGAAAGATCATGTGACACTGAAAACTGGAGTAATGATGCTGAAAATCCAGCTCTGCCATCACAGGAATAAATTATATACTCAAAGAAAAACTATTTTAATTATTATTAATATTTCACATGACTGTTTCTACTGTATTTTTGATCAAATAAATAAAAAAGATTTTAAAAAAATTCTCCAAAGAACATTTTTTACTGACCACATTTTTTTTGTTTTGTTTTCCCAGTCAAAAAAAACATAATGCATAGTTCACCCAAAAAAGAAAAAATCTGCCATCAGTTATTCATGTCGTTTCGAAACTTTATGGCTTTTTTTTTTGTAGAACAACAACGATATTTTATTTATTTATTTATTTATTTATTTTTAAATTAATTTTTTGTGTTCTTTAGATCCCAGCGTTCTTCAAAAAAAAGAATCTTATGTGTTCTGCAGAAGAAAGTCATAGTTACTTAATTTTTATGTTAACAATCCTTTTAATGTCCATTCATTTGGCATGAATCCATGTAATAAACAGGACATGTACAGTTATCCAGTAATAATTGCAAAGTAAGCCCTTTAGAATGGTACAAGACCAACTTACTGTACGTATAGCTGTGTCCAGTTTAACAGAATAAAAGTGGGCCACTTTAGATATAAAATGGCATTTACTTAGGCTTCCCCTACCGTATATATCCCGCAGATATGTTATTCTGCTCGAATTTGGTGTCAGAATTGAATATCACGGTAACAAAAAAATGTAATGAGATTCCTCGTTGACATTCAGTGTGTCTGCTGCAAGCATTTGCTCTAAATTTCATCTGACATAGTGAAGACTGTGTGTGATGTAACATATTTTCATGAGTGCTGCGCTCTTTTTGACGTAGTGCTGCCGGGAGATGTTTCGGTCTGTTGCCCTTTCCGTCAATGGGGCAGGGTGTGGGGGGAGGAGTCCCTTAGCATGTCATTCTGATGTGACGAACAGAGATGACACGGGCAGAAAATAACCTTCTATTTCAGCCCCAACCGAACCCCCTTTAACGTCTGGTGAAACCAGCCAATCACAGCTGGCTCTGTTGCTAGGTAATGGCTCTGCCGCCCCCGTGCCTAAGTATGTTAATACAAGGCGATCGCGTCCCCCTTGCCGAGATGAGAGACCTTCCGGATGTGGGTGTGTTGGGGGTTTGTCTACTACAGTGAGGGAGAGTGGCCGAGATGATGAGAAAAAATACAAAGGCCAACTGGAAGAATTATAGGGGATAGATGAGAATGAATCATCGCAGTCAGATTCAGTTGGTTGGTTTCCTCGGCAGACTACTTTATACAAAAACAACCTGTCTTCTATTTAGTGAACAGGTTTCCCAACATTGAAAAGAAAGCTCGAAATCTGTTCTTATTTTTTTATTTCTTTGTCTTTTAAGGTTCGGTCACATTCTTAAAATTTTGTGGGCGAAAAAAGTTTGTGGTCTATTGTCAGTTGTGTATCAATGCACAAAGAACTAAATTTGTTATATAGTTACAGTTATATATACAATATAATTCTTATTCTCAATCAATAAAGATTACTTATTCAATAAAAAGATTGAAAAATGATTACACAGCAATTATGTAAATCACCATTGAACAAAAGAAGGAGGAGGAAGTAGAATGGTGCGCTTTTTCTTAGCATCTGTTTCCTTGGTGAATCATCGATTCGTCGCTTGGTTGAGAATGTCTTGTGTGTTAACTGGGAACATACTCTGGTTTGGCTGAACTTACTCCCTGATGTGTTTTTGGAACCAGCATACCTCGAGTAAGCAAGGTTTGGGTTAATCAACCGAGAGTTCACGGTATATGCGATGCTAAGTTAACCTTGCTTTCTGGAATACCCCCCAGCTCACACAGAAGGCAATTTCCAACCATGCAGCTTTCTGTTAGTCAAGTTGCCGAGTTTGTGTTATCAACTTGAATATACAAAATCTTTCGCCTTCAAGTGCAATTTCCAATCACGCAAATTTCTATTGAATTCACCTTATTTCGAAAATGAAATTCTACTAAATAATGCTAAATGTGGCCACAACTTATTGTTTTAGTAATTTTATGTCTCTCTAGAACATGTTGTTCTTCTGTTATTTCCTCACAGTCTGTTAAATGTTAAACATAATTTATTCTTGTGATGGCAAATATAAATTTCCGTCTTCGTTGTGATGTGATCCTTCAGAAATCATTATAATATGCTGAAAAAACTATTAAAATGATCCGTGTTGAAAAAATTTATGCCGCCAAATATTTTTGTGGATACATTCATGAAAAATTATTTTCAGAATTATTTTATTAATAGAAATATCAAAAGAACAGCACTTATTTGAAATAGAAATCATTTGTAAGTCTTTACTGTCACTTTTGATCAATTTAATGCATCCTTGCTGAAAGTACTTTCTTTAAAAAAAAAAAAAAACTCCAAACTTTTGAACAGTAGTTTATGGAGTGCTTAGTATGCAAATTTCATGCATGGAATTCCCAGAGGAATTGGATTAAAAATTCACCACTTGGCTGGAATTAATCATGCAATATAGTTAGACCATGTGACAGTGTAGCATACTACTATTTAAATCATTGCATACTGTTTCGCATATTACTTTTAAAATTAGTAAAAAGTAGGATGAATTTAGATGAACCGCATATTTTGTCTTTCATTTCAATTACAAATTTACATTTAATTTACATTTAATCATTTGGCAAATGCTTTTATCCAAAGCGACTTAAAAGTGAGGAAAACAAACAACAACCGATTCTTCATGAAGAGGAAAATAGTCACAGGAAGTGCTCACAATACAAGTTTCAGACATTGCTCAGAGTAATATAAGCTAGAGTAGGAAGGGAAAAGGAAAGAATAGAATTTTTTTTATTTTATGAAGGGGTTAAGTGCTCACGAAAGAGATGAGTTTTCAGCTGTCTCTTGAATATTGCCAGGCATTCTGCATTCCTGATGAAAGTAGGGAGATCATTCCATCAGCAGGGAACAGTGAACTAGAATGTTCTGGAGAGTTATTTTGTGCCTCTCTGTGACGGTACCACAAGCCTTCGCTCCTTTAGCGATCGCAGGCTTCTGGTGGGGACGTAGTGTTGTAACAGTGAGTGGAGGTTGGAGGGTGCGGAGCCTGTGGTGGATCTGTAAGCAAGCGTCAATGCCTTGAACTTGATGCATGCAGCAAGATGAAGATGGCTCTCTTGGGCTCATTAAAGACAAGACATGTAGCAGCGTTCTGGATCATTTGAAGAGGTTTGATTGCACTTGACAGAAGTCCAGTTGGAAGAGCATTTCAGTAATCAAGCCCAGAAATGACCAGGGCCTGGACAAGAAGTTGTGTTGCGTGCTCAGTCAGGAAGGGCCGGATTTTCCCGGTCTTTGAGATGTGGTCTCTGAAGGTCAGTTGTTCATCGAAGATAACTCCAAGATTTCTGGCCGAATTTGATGGGGTAATTGTGGATGTACCTAGCTGGATGTTGAAATCATGTTGTAGGGTAGGAGTGGCAGGGAAGACTAAAAGCTCAGTCTTTGCCAGGTTGAGCTGCAGGTGGTGTTCTTCCATCCACGTCGAGATGTCCGCCAGACAGCTTGAGATCCGTTCAGCTACGGTGGAATCATCTGGTTGGAAGGACAAGTAGAGTTATGTGTCATCAGCATAGCAGTGCTAGGAGAAACCATGTGCCTGTATGATGGCCCCAGTGATACAGTGTAGATGGAGAACAGGAGGGGTCCAAGAACTGAGCCCTGAGGAACTCCAGTGATCAGTTGATGAGGTTTGGATACTTCCCCTCCCCAGGCAACTCTGAAAGATGAAAGACCTACCTGTGAGATAGGACTCAAACCATTGAAGTGCAGTACTTGAGATGCCAAGTGACGAGAGGGTGGACAGAAGAATTTGATGGTTCACGGTGTCGAAGGCAGCAGATAGATCCAGTAGATCCAAATTTACTTGAATTCACCCTACATAATGCACAGTAAGCAGTACACTATTCCTAATGTTATCACTGTTCTGTTAGTTAATGGCTGTTCCTCAGGAGCTCTTTCTTTGTGTGGACTTGCACGTGTCCATTCCCAGTGCGCGTACATCAGCCCTGCTGTTGAGATGCTGTGGTGTGGCCAGTATGCAGTGACGGACAGCTTGTCAGTGTGACAGCCACCAGAACAAACACAAGCACACACAAACACACACGTGTACGTGCTTGCATTAATATGCATGAACCCTGCAAACATGCCCCTGGTTGTTATTTGGGGAAAAAGACCTTTACATTAATCAAAAAAATGCATGAGCTTTGTATTTAGTGAGATAAATATTAATGAGGAAGCATGGTTTGGATGGGCAGATGTAGTTTAATAACAAGCGTATGTGTGCCGGTGTTTCGCCGAGGAGAGTGCTGGGAAGGCCGGCAGGGTGTAGGTCAGTGAGCAGAATACTAATGCGGCTGCATACCTTTGTTCGGTTTCAGCCCTCACGTTTCTCCAGAGTCATTCACATGCAGTCGAGCACACTTTGTCTTTGGACATACTACAGTCAGATTTTTGTCCCCTCTTAGAGCACATAAATATTGTTGGATTTGCTATCACATGCACAGGTGTTACTGCAGTACCTTTTGTGGGGTCAACACTAGTGCAGTCATTTGTCTTTTAATGTGTTTCTAGTGTATGTTTATAGCAATTAAGGAGGTGCTAAGCAAGCTTTTTTTCAATGCCTGATTATTTTAATAAGTTCCCATCAATTCTAAAAAAGTGGCTACAGGCAAGACAGTGACTGTTCAGTGCTGTCTTTCAATGAAATTTATAAAGTAAAATGTCGCACAGAATTCCAAATGTGTATGTATATAGATAGATAGATAGATAGATAGATAGATAGATAGATAGATAGATAGATGTTTGTGTTCAGTAGACTGCATGTGTGTTCTCCCCTCCTCTCCTCGCTGTAGCCAGGCCTTTCCAGGGGGAGTTTCACCACATTAGTGGACTCCAGTCTAAATGTCACCCACTACTGAAAGACAACTCCTCCCTGCACCAGCAAGGAGCCCCTGCACTGACCTTGATCCTGTAGAAATGTCACAGTATCCACCCTGCTTTGACATTACACTGGAGAGAAGGCACTATATTTGCACATGAAGACTCTTGCCATTAAATAAACCACACAACCATTTGTTGAACCTTCTGTTTGTTTGGCTTTAAATGGCCCTTGTTACTTTTACTCCCTGTCATTTGTCTTTGTATTACATACTGGTGGTTACGATCACTTCTCTTAGTGTTTACTAGCTGTGTACGGTCTACATAGTTAGCTACCTAAGATAGCAACATCTTAACTGTATAATAGAGCCTTGAAAATGTCTGATTTGAAACATTAGTCAAGTTTATCATTTGGCGCTATTTTTATAGTACAAGCAAGAGTCTCTTTACATAGTCATTGCAAATGTAATTTCATACAGTTAGCTCTCCTTTTAAAAACTCACACAGTTGATTTCATTGAGATTAGCATTTTGACGATACCTGTTGTTGCACGCTTCTTTGTTGAAAATTGAACACCGGCAAATCTAAATATAGTGTTGTCATTTTGTTTATGTATCATCTTCCAAGCATCAGACAAAGGAACATCTTTAAGCACAGAAGTTTCTTTGAAGGCCAGGTCTATAGGCATTTTTTTGTTTGTTTGTTTTCACTTCGTTTTTTCGATCTAATGGGCAACATAAACTTGAGCAATTTACATATGAACATGCCCAGAGTTGATGGAAAAACATACGGAGAGCATTGGCTTTTGTTTCTGCTCTGATAGCCGCAAAACCAATGAAAGAGAACATTGTGCTTGGTACGTTTTTCATCTTCAGATCAAACTTGGGTCTTCAGCCGACAAAGTTTAAACCCCGTCTGGCTAGTGCGCTTCCCATGATATGTTGTATTAGGTCAGTTGGTGGATCTTTTGCGGCTGTTCGAGCACATACAAAACGAAGCAATCCAGTCCAATGCATTTTCGACTACCTCTTGAAGTGGTCGAAAGTGGACAGGATCCAAACGTTTTAGACCCCTTTTACACCTGTATTTCGCGTCGTCCACTTGTGATACATTTAACCAAAACGCAACTTATATATACCAGTACCAATACCAGGTGGAAACTGGCCGAAGAGACTTCCCAAGCCTAAAATATTCAACAGTACTGTACTTTTTTGTATTGATTATATTTTGGATGTAAAACGTGTTGTAATTTCTTTCTCTTTGGAACATAGATGCACTGATGCCTAGGATTTTGGCAACAGTCTAATTTTGGTTTTGGAACAAAGTTAAAATGTCTGTTCTGGAAGAACATGAAAAACGTGCGTTTTATGTGCACACAGTGTGACGGAAACCTTGAGGGATTGCAAGAGGAGTAATTCAGAGGAGAGTTTCATCATTCTGGTGTTGGATTCAGCACTGTCCTCATCTCTGTTTCTCTCCTTCAGGCCCAACTGTGTTCTGTCCTGTAAAATTGCTTTTAAATTACATTTCTAGGTTTCTCCAAAGATTTCCTTTACTGTCTCTGGAGGAGAGGAAATAAATATCCTTTTGGAATATCCAATTTCAGCTACTTCTGTGCTATGGATGTTGACAGTGAGCTGGACACAGTGTAGCATTCAGGTCTTCAACCCTCAGTGTTTCCCATATAGAGGGTAGTTCTGGATTTTTTTTTTTTTTTTTTTTAAGATTAGTCCTGTAAGCTGAACCTATTAAATAAGTGCAATTAATTATGAAAAATTAATATGATAACCATGTTTACCAAGATACATAATATAATGTCTAAATTTTCTTCAGTTGGACACTTTTCTCAACAGATATTGACATGAAATGAATTAGAATCAGATTATTATTAGTAATTAATTTGATCAAAATCAAAAATTGAAATTTACAGCCCTAATAAAGATGCATAGTTGAGTTTAAAATAATATCTTTAATAAATTGATATGATTTCCCTATTCAGAGCACATTTACATTTTCATATCTGAAAACATAATCTGAAAATTGGATATGATGAAGAGTGTTAAAGGAAGCAGGGCAACCTGTACAAATCATGATAAATGTGTGCGAACGAGCCGCGCTCACCCATGCTGTGCCGCTAGAGCTTCACTCCGCAGCCTCAGGCATCAGGTGGCCAGATTTAAATAGCGAGGGCCGAGGCCACATCTGTTGCGGCTGGTCTGGTGGAGAGAGTCGCCGACGCTCGGGTCTGTGTGTGCGAGATGACATTTAGATGAGCGGGGTTTACCCAGCAGCTGTGCAGACGCTGGTCGGCATGATGGATGATGGGTCCTGTTGCCTAATGTACAGCACACAAAAACAGGCGTACGCTGTTGCTCGAATGCTTGTGTGGATTTTTGTTAGAGGCAATGTCTCTCTTCTAAACCACTATTATCTGTAGTTATTTGTGTGTGTGTGTGTGTGTGTGTGTGTGTTTCTATAATAGCATTATGTTTATTTGAGACAAATACACAAGCTTAGTTCTTCTGCATACCAATTGTATCTACACTGTTCAGAATAGTGAACTAGCGATTAATGTTTCAAGCTGTTATATTCTACGTTTTTGTCAGATGATCCCATGACATTTATTCTGCTTGTGGGTCTGGAAATTACTATTGATCTTTTTTTTTCTTCCCATTTTGGCTTTTTCTTTAATCAGTCAAATAATTATCCAAGACGGAAATGTTTCAGATTGATAGTTGATATTGCTTCTTGTTCATTCATCACTTTGGAAATGGTGCTTCTGATGAGCCAGTGCATTGTGGGATACAGTATTACACACAGTGGTTGCGTTCTGAACATTTGATATCCATAAAAATATTGTATGCAGTACACTCTATATCTAGACTATTATGTTTTGGATGCATACTTCCATACATCTACTAGTATTTATAGTAATATGCATATGGATCATTTTAAATATAGTCTTCTACAATATGTGAGTTTGGATGCATACTACTATATTATTTACTATTTTTGCAGTTTGAATACTTTTATGTGGTTATGTAAAGTCTTTGATATAGTATTTCTCTTCTAGACAGGTGGGGTTTGGCTGCATACTACCATACTAATACTAATTTTTCAGTATGAATATTGTTATGAGCATGTATCATCTTGGATAAACTAGGTTTGAATGCATACTGCTGTACTAGTACTATCAGTAGGTAAATTGTTATGTACATATGTATAGTCTTGGATATAGTCTCTTCTAAATTTTATGGGTTTGGATGCATACTCATACTATTTTTCATACTAGTTAAAGTCTTATTATATTCCTTTTCTTCATGATTCTTCATGATTTTGCAATGCATAGCTCGTACTTTACTGTTGTTTTGCAGTATGTATATTTGTATGCAATGCAGTATGTGTATATATGTATACAGTATACTATTTTATGTCTTGATGCACCCTAGGGTTGTCAGAAGCACTGACTTAGGGAGCATTTAAAAGTAAGCATCTATCACCGGATATGTTAGGAGTCCACTGATAGATGTCTGCTTTCAAACGCTCCCGTATGTATTGTTTATTGTTTGTTTGGATCCTCATTAGCTTCCACAAAGTGGTTGCTAATCTTCCTAGTGTCCACAATGAGTAAGCGCTTGGTGAAGGGCTTTAAAGATGTCTATTTACAACATGATTTTGAAGTGTTGATTATTGTAGCCAATCACAAACATATCACAATGGCCAATCAAATGTGTTTAAGAATCCGCTCAACAGCGCTCAGAGTGCTTGGGGAAACATTTTTAAAATTTCAATGCCAAAGTCAGTTCTTTTGACAACCCAAATACAACCAATTAGATTACACATTCTGCATTAGTATGGTAGTATGCATCCCCAAAATCTATAAGCTAGACAAGGAAGACCACGTGAATTTGGATGCATACTACTCATATTATTTTTTTTAGTATAAGTATACACCATGCAACATGTATAATGGTAAGCAAAAGTATAGTCTTGGTGTGGAATTCATACTAGTTTGAGCTACTAATATTTTTGCAGTGTGTTAATTGAGTACCGTATACATTTTTTTTGTCTTGATGCTTCCTTATTTGTATAGGCTTTCTTGAAAGCTAAACATTTTGAAGGATTAAATGTATTTTTTTAAAAATTTGTTTTAGTTTGCTAAAGTTGAGTATAATTGGCTATTTTCTTAAATAACGATTATGTCTGTCATTGAAACAGTGTGCGGTCACCTTTATAAATATAGCCAGCAGTCAGAAACCCTGCTGGTTTTTTGTTACCCAGGTCTTCCTTGCTCTGCATGAGGTGCACCTCGGCACAGTGAATAATCCACCTGCCCCTGACATTTCACTCTTCCTCACAAATAATATCTCTTCACCAGGCCGCACGTTTGAAGCTCACACGGCTTCCTCCCATCACATTACTGCAGCCCCCACTGTTGCCTTTTCCTGAGCAATTGAGGTGAGAACAGTGGGAAACCTCGCCCTTCCTCCACCCTGTGCTTTCCCATCTCCTTTCACCTATTCAGAAAGAGGTTTTTCCCCTTTCGTTCCTGCTCCAGATCTGTTGTGACAGACAGATGAAGCCAGAAACAGAGTGCTCTGATTGGACGGATGGGGAAAACACATCTTCTTTTGCGTTCTTTGTTCTATTTTTGGTACAAAGCTTTGCAGCTTTTGGATAATGAAGCGTTCTCCTCTGTAGTCCTCCGAAAGAGTGATTCTCCAAGCTTGAGCGTTGGTGCCTCATCGAGTTAAACCTTAGGTGATGCCTATCTAGACAGTAACCCGAAAATGTGGTACACGTTGATAAAATGCTTTTTTTCTCTTGCAGCTTGACAGAAAGTCGATGTTCAAGTTTAGAAATAGTCTAAATGTGTAACTATTACACCCGACGATATGACAGGTGTCACCTATTGATTATGTTTTCATATTGGCATGCAAACAACCCTCAAATGACTATGACAGGAGGGGAAAAATCCATATTCCATCTGGCAGTGCATCAAAAGGACATCCGTGCTCATTTTTGGAATGAATCCTATCAACATACACACTCATTTTGCGCCACAGCTTGTAGCTCAGAAATATCTTCGCTGTTCGCTGAAGGAGACATTAGCATTGCATGACCTCTAGCATGGCATCCCCCTTCCCTGCCTTTCTGTATCTACACCCTAATCAATTTGAGCCAGATCAAAAAGCCCGACATCTTCCTCTTCAAATGGATTAGCTCCTTTTGTGGCATCTTAAGGCTGATTGAGGGAAGTGTGCTGTGTGGAATACATCAGGACAACTGCCGCCCCTTGCAGCACTGCTCTCGCCTTCATGTTTATTTATTGCAAAGCCCCTAAAAGGCAAAAAAAAGCACCTGTTTCCTTCCCTGGCTTCCTGTCAGCAAATGAAACCTGGGGACAGAAAGACTGCTCTGATGAGACGGATGTCTAATGCATCTGCCTGTTGTGTGTCTGTTGCCAAGCAGTGGATCAAACAAAACACAGTCTGGGTTAACTCAGGCTTTCCAACATCAGACGGTTAACCTTGAAAGATTTCGGATTTTTCGTCTATATCATATCCGTCACTTAAGGGCAATTTACTAGGCCTGTGTTGTTTGGCGAGATGTTCTTGTCTAGAGTTGAAATCAAATTGAGTTTTTATTCCATTGTACATTTCTGCTAGAGACTGACCTGGTTTGGTTGTTTCACATCTGTTTTTTTCAGGCTATGCTGCACTTGCACCATATTAAATTATTTCATTCAGCTTATATCCTTGTATACGTTATTTTTCTCACTATGTTTTTAATTTTAGTGCATTTTATTTTTAAATTTATATTATATTTCTTTCATCTTAATTTTCTTTTTAACGGATTTTAAAATACTTTTTCCATGTTTTTATTAATAAATTATATTATTGTTTTTATTTTTTTAATTTAGTTATGTCATAATAATAAATTAATAATTTGTCATTTATTTTTACATATGTATTTTATTATTTATTTTTAAATTATTGCTCATTATATAAATTATGTTAATTATTTATTATGCCTATGTAAAAACAACACTAATTTGTCTTTCTTTAAAGTATTATACTGTTCCTTTTCTAACATGTTACTAGCAACAACATTTTTTTTTTTTTTTTTTTTTCTCCGTGATTGTTGCCCAAATATAACTCATCACCATAATAATGCTAGATGTTGTACATATTTTTCAGCGCATTGCTTTGTGGTTGCTAGGGTGTTCTGGGTGGTTGCTAGGTTTTTGCACAAGTGCCTGTGATATTCAAGTACAACGCTGGTCCCTCATTCAGTACATCTTTACACAACTGACTTAAGAATGCTCTGTGCCTCCACAGAATTCTAAGATGTAATGCACATTTAATGAATAAAAGCCAGAGTAAAATCTGCCTGCTCAGACCTCAATCCCTGGTTTCAAAGCATGCAGTTCTAATTGCTGTGTAAATGCATTTATGCCAACTCGGAGCAACACTACATCTATACAGACTGTGTAAAGACATCTAAATGTCTCTTCAGAAGCGATTCTGTGCCACCATTGCAATTCTGTTTAATCAGGTAAAAGAATCTTTTAGCTGGTGACAATCTTAAGCAAGACGATTTTGGGTATCATTCATGTATCATATCATTTAAGCTTACCACTTAAGACTATAGTTTGTTCAAATCTAGTTATGAGCAATAGAAATATTAATGCTTGCCTTTGTAATCCAGTCAAATCCTAATTGATAAGTCTCATCCTACGTTATTATCTGATATTTATTTTCTGTCTGAAATTCATCACGTTTTGCAAGTTAAAAGCACCACAAATGTTTCAAGTTCTCTTTAAAGCCATGAATAAAGGAAATTATTCCATTAATAAAATATGATACAATCTCATTGTCCTGTGTATATTGCACAGGGCAAGATTGAACTTGCTTTCCTGCAGTTTTCTCTAACGCGCTCGCTAACAGTGCCTGCGATGCATAATTGCCTGAGCTTCTTCTGCCTTCTGTTCTTTGTGCACAGGCAGAATGAATGGCTCTCTGTGTGTGAAGTGGAGTAAATAGACACGTTTCTGTGTGCATCGGAGTGTTGATGAGAGCAAGTGTGTAGATGCTTATTAACCGTTTCATACCGCGGGCCTCAGAAATATCGTATGAGACGGCTCTTTGCACACCATGTGCCCGGCCCTTGAGACTGGACACTGTCTGTCTTTCAGCTCTGACCTTTGTTTTGAACGCAGCTCTGGGAGCAGTTTCTGTCCCTCCCTCTCTATCTCTTTGTCTCTCTGTATCTCATTTCATTTTCTTGCTTGTTCCAGTTTCCTGCTCGTCCCTTTTCATTTTATCACGCTTTGTATTTCTTTGCCATCTCCTCTTTGTCTGAATTTCCTTCTCATTTTTGTTGTGCCACCAGCTTCTCACTCTAAATAAAGTAATCAAGCTCAGCACTTTATTTTCCTTGGTGTGCATTCTCACATGACATGTTTCCTTTCTCTCTGTGGCTTTCAAAGAGAATGTGGATTCTTGAAGGAAAAAAAAAAAAAAGCCTGTCCAAGGAGATAAGAGCCAACCTGTGGGAAAAAGCAATCAGAGAAACACGAAACCCATATTAACCCACAGGATGACATTTAGCACTCAGACCAACACTGATCCTGCCTCTTCAGATGGAAAGAATTTCATGGGCTGAATCTCAACTATTTTTCAAGTGACATGAGTAAATGCATGTCCACATTTAGTCTAGAACTGCAATTACCATCTTGTTCACTCACAGCGCGCACAACGCGTCGGCACTTACCCGTTTTCTCTCAACATGGGGACAGGAGAACTGTCAGTGTTACTTCACTTGTTACTTGAAAAAGGAATCGGATTACATAACTTGAGTTACTTTTAATGCATGACCTCACAACACTGCATGTGTATATATATATATATATATATATATATATATATATATGCACACTTTGTCAAGTATCCTCGTAAACACAGTCTTAGTTAAGTAAAGTCTTAAATGACCGTAAAGCATTGTGAGGATATCAGATGTGTGTCAGATCAGCATCGTGTGTGTCAGATCTTAGCCTAATAAACCTGCTGCTGTGATGTTTGCTGCTCTTGACTGAATCATTTTTGTAGCTTTAATAAGGGTTAATTGGTATCACTTTACAATAAGGCTGATTAGTTAACTTATAATGAACTGAACTTCTACAGCATTTATTAAACTTTGTTAATGTTAATTCCAACATGTATAAAAACATTATTAAAATCTTGTTAGCATTAGTTAATGCACTAACATGAACAACTGTATTTTCATTAACTAGCGTTAACAAAGATTAGTAAATACAGCAACAAATGTATTGCTCATGGTTAGTTCATGTTAGTTAATACATTAACTAATATTTAACTAATGAACCTTATTGTAAAGTGTTACAGATTAATCTATATTTAATTAATAACTAATGCAGTAAAGACTGTGAAGTGTTTTCAAATATACTGTCTTTGTGTTTCTACACTCATTTGGAGATTAAATGTAAAATTACAATATTAAATTCTTATTTGAATTCTACAGCGTTTCACTTTGTTGACCCATCCACATTTTAATTGCCCACCTTCCAAAATCACCCTCATTTGCATTTATTGTTGTTGTATAGAGAATTTGGTGCAACACATGTGCATAATTATTTAAAAATGAATGTCACAATGCAAAAATTCATAATGGACATAAATATAAGCGTTATTTTATTTACTTAACTTTTTTTTTTTACTTTTTATTTTGTTTCATTTTGTGGTAAAATATAACTTGAGCATGTTTTGGTGAGATTCACCCCACAAGATTTGCAAATCTGCACCAGATTTTCTGTTGAAATAACCTCTTTTGCTCCCAGTATGTCAAGGAAAGTAGGTGCGATCTGCCTGAAAAGTGTCTTTTGTATCATTTCAAATTGGTTAGCATGATCTTGGCAAACTGAACCCATCTCCGGGTGATTAATTGCCGCAACATTAGACAAGCACTGCAGTGTTGGAGAAATGGTCTTCACAGTAACGTTAGATTGACGGGCAACCCAAGACTGTGAAAACAGTCCACACTAAAAGCCCTTGGCTGCAACCCGATGAACTCCTTCAGCTGAAGGCCCTCAGGCCCCTTCATTGCAGCGTGCAGACGTGCCAGTATAAATACATATTTCAGCTTCAATCTGAGCTGATTCGAGTTTTACGCCTGATACTGCTCATGCGAAATGTGGTGTAAACGCTGAGCTGTTCAGACAGACAGCAGGAAGTGCGAGCACGGGGCAGATTAGCCAAAGTCCTCCGGCAGTGTTTCAGGGTGTGTGCTCATCCTCCTCTGTTGAATAAGGTGGACGACCTCTGTGTCCTTTAACTGAACTCCATATGCTAATTCACGGTGCAGTACATTGAATAATACTGATAGTTTGGAAAATGTGGAATTTTGAGACTCCTTCATGTATGAATGCACCTAATGTAAGAAATTTGACCTTTTGCTGCCTTTATTTTATCAGGACAAGCCAGACGCAAGCTAAAGCATCTGCTGCTCTTAGTAGAAGTACACAACCAGAAGAAACAGCTTTCATGAATCCACAAAACGAACAGGGGAACCAAGGAGAACATATACATGTGACGTCGTCCAGCTCAGCCGTGCAGAGAGCCAGTCAGATGCTGCAGGATCTGGGACAGCTTAAAAATGAGATGAGGAGTCTACTGCAGGTGAGAGCCTTAGGAATCAATGCTAACTTTCACACTCTGATAGTCCTGCTTTTGGTTTAGTTACTAGAATGGATCTCTGCAGTGGGATTATCAGTCTTGGCCAAACCCATTAAAACTTGAATTGCTGTCTTTTGTGAATTTGTCAATGTTCTTAAACAGGTCGATGGCTAAAAAGTGGCTTTGCCGAAAAATTCTGCCTTTCTGATAAATAATAATAATAATAACAATTATAAGTTTTATTTATATAGCGACTTTCCAGGTGCTTTACAATATGAATAACACTAGTGAGGTAAAGGAACATTATATGGACAGGGCAGTATACAGCAGAATAGAATCAAGCACAATGAAATACAAGACAGAATTTAATCAATCAATCAATCAATCTAAGTCAGAGACATAACATTCAGAGAATAAGTGAGTTTTGAGTAATGATATAAATTCAGAAATATTATTAACACAACAGAGTGAGCGGGGGAGAGATTTCCAGAGTTTAGATGCAACAACACTGAATGATCTACCCCCCATTGAAGAGAGGCGATGCCGAGGTATATTATGCCGTGATATATATTTTGCAGCATACAGACAAAATAGTCTCGTTTGTCTGTCTGTCTGTCTGTGTATATATATGAGCCAAATCCATCACAATTTAAAGAACCAAAGACTTAAACTACTTCAGTCTGTGTGCATTGAATTTATTTAATACACAAGTTTCACAATTTGAGCTGAATTACCTGAATTGTAATATATATATATATATATATATATATATATATATATATATATATATATATATATATATATATATAAAAATATATATATATATATATAAAACAATAATGTTTACGTGCATATACATGCATACCATTTTTATATATATAGTTCGAGTATACTGCCCTGTCCAACTCGTGCCATTGATCAGTAGGTTTCTGTTCATTTAAAGTGTGGAGCTCTGGATCGAGTTAATCTAATTGGAGAGGGATCACTGATGAAATCAAGCCGAGACAAGGAACCGAGACATTCGTGTCTCACTGACCAGACACCAATTTTTTTCAATTGTTTCTTCCCTTTGCCACCCGCACTAATAAATTACAGCGCCTCTTCGTTCTTACCAAATGTGCCACTGCCTGTTTCCATCCATTACTGTCACCCTCGCTCTCCCCATAAGCCATTGAGTTTCCAGGCACGTCTTTTGCGGCTGAAAAATTCCATCAGCCCAGAATAATGTAACATACAGCAAATGACACATTAGCATATAATTGAGGATGCAGGATTTGAATGCTCTTTGGCCGCTGTCAGAGAGGCTCTGTCTGTCTCTCTCTCTCTGTCTCTCTTTCTCTCGAACTGAAACAGCCAAGTCACTAGTCTCACCGTCTGGCCTGTTTTAATGGAATGTCACTCACATTGCATGCTGTTATGTGCCCGCTGGCAATATCCTAGAATTTTGGCTGTTTTGTAAATAAAAAAAAACAAAAAAGTGTGTAGGTGTACACGTATAGGTACCACAATTTGCCTCTGGTGCAAAAACGTAGCATTTAATCACTCAATTTCTTTTGTTAGTTCAAAACTTAATTTTGTAGTTTGCAACTGAGACTCTTCATCTCGATCCATGTCCTTTCAGACTGCTGATGCATTTCCTGTGCAGAATGCCAAGTCGACCCAGAGCAGCAGGAGCAGCCATCTCGCCCCCTCCGCCACAGCCCCGCCTCCTTCCACAACCCCCATCTCCATGGTAGGTTCCCATGGCAACCCCATCCTCTGCAGTTCCAGGTTTACGAGCCTTCTCCTCTGTGCAGTTTCCATCCACAATAACAGAACGACACAATTGTACTATTTGTATCCTGCAATTTCAGCCCTGCTGTTATTCAGAGACTGCTTCGATAAATCAGTGTTATCACTCGTTTACACCTGGGCTTCAGAATAAATGTGCGGCATCCCTCCCGAATGCAGCCGCAGCAAATTTTTGTTAGGATTGTTTCTCTTTCTTTTGCCCACGTCAATAATGCCATCCACTGATTTTGTGTTCAAAATGTTGAATTAAGTGAATTACCGCACTGCACACTTTAACCAAACAAACTCGCTCTCTCACATAATTGACCGTTGATCTCGTAAACGTCTTGTGAATGTGCCCCATATGCCCCTTTTGCTTAATATCGCTAAGTATATTATGAGGACAGAAAGTACTGCTGTAGGAAAATCTATCGAAGCGCCTGATTAATAGTATTCTAGCTCCTCCAATGGAGCTGAACGTTTGACAGGAGCACAGGGTTGAGGTTAGAGAGTCCCTCGTCAAGGCGAGCCTGCCAGAGCAGCATCTGCCGGCCCATGTAATGGATTTATGGAGCTCTCCGACAGATTTATATTCAGGAGAGGATGAGAGGGAGAGACAGCCAAGGACCCTCGGCTGCCCACTTTTGTGCTTGCCGAGAAGGAACGTGACACGTATACTACAGGGAAAGACGCAGTGGTTCAGGACGAAATTTGCATGGGGCTAGTGCAGCAGCCGCCTGTAATTTCTCGAACCACGTTTCACATCATTTTCAGGATCGAAACACGCAATTGAGTAGATATGATTTGACGTAAATATATGAGACTTTAATACAATACAGTTTCGGTGCGCTGTGATGATCATTTTCGACAGTAGCATGAGAAAAATCTGTAAATTTACCCATTGCATATATTTGTAACACGTATATGTGTGTTTATTCTTTGCATACTTAAACATATGCATAGATGGAGTTTTTTTAGAATTGCAAGAATGATTTGTGATAGAAGCATCAGTTCAACTTGTAAATTATGAACAGTGATCAATGTGTCTAGTAAAAGTGTATATATATAACTGTAATAGTGGTATATTTAAAGCTTTAATTATATTAAAAAACACTTAGTTTAATGAAAAAATCTATAAACAAAGTTTGGTCAGTAAGTATCACGGTTTCTTCAAAAATATTAGGTAGCACAATCGTTTTCAACATTGAAATCAGCACATTAGGATTTCTGAAGGATCATGTGACACTGAAGACTGGCGTAATGATGCTAAAAATTCAGCTATGACACCACTGGACTAAATTTCAATTTTCAAATGTCTTTTAAATTGCAATAATATTTCAGTTTTTGCTTTATTTTTTGAATCAAATAAACACAGCATTGGCGAGCATAACTTCTTTCATAAGACTTCTTTCAAAAACATTAAACAAATCTTAAAAAAAATATATATATATAATAATTATAATAATATTTATTCTATATAATGATGATAATAATAATAATAATATATTATATGTCAGAAGTCAGCTATTTAATAGTAATGAAATCTGTTTTGTAGAGAGACCATTGAAAATTTTGGCAGAGCAAATAAAGATCTGAACTACTGGGTTGTCAGCAGAAAAAAAATCCTGATTGTTGAGTCCTGAAAATGCTTCCAAATGCCTCTGAAAAAAACAAACAAAAAAAAAAAACCACCACCACCACCACCAAAAAAAAAAAAAAACAGAACAACAGCGCTCAGCCCTAATGGCTCACAGCAGCATTCCATTAAACATATTTATCATATTTTTTCTCTGGAGCGGCACTCTTACAAACACAGTTTGTTTTTCCCCTCAAAATATACAGTCATTTAAATGCATCCAATATCTCTCAATCTTTCCTGCTCTCTCGCAGCCCCCAGAGCCGGTTGATGTGATTGCCGTCAGGGCTGCTCCTTTAAACAGACCTAGCATTCTGAAGAGCGTCCAGCCGCCCACATCGATGTTTGAGGATGCAGGACTGGTCCTGAGGCAGGTCAGGCAGAGCAGGAAGGTTCTAGAAGAAAACCTGGAAGCCATTTTGAGAGCCAAAGATGGAGAAGTACTTCACACGCAGTTAGAGGCACTGTCGAAAAACAGGTACGGTATGTCCTTGTACGAAAAAGTACCATATAGACACCATCAATGGTAATACTGTGCAGTATTAGTTAAATACCATGCAATCACTGAACCATGGTACTGTCACATTACTTTGTGAAGGGTAGGCTTTTCCATTTTTCTTTTATTGCTTTGTATCATTGTTGACATCCGCCACAAGAAAATGCTACTCGTAAAGTGTGGCGCAGGAGCAAATTTCCCCGTGCCTCTGAGAGTGCCGCTGGTTAACTTCTGCATGTTTTCATGCTTCTGAAAGTTAGGCCGTGCTGAGGCAGTGAACCGGTATGAGATTTTGATTGACAGTTGGCCTCAGAGCACACTCCAGGCAGGAAAGGGCTAAGCCAAACGGAACCATCACTGTGATTGGCATCTGTCAGTGGAGGCCTCTACCCAGATGCTGCCAAAGCAATGCTCCATCCCAATATATTCAACCCGCAACATCACCTCTGAGAGCGGGGCATGGTACCCACCTGAGGTTAACAGCTCTGGCATCACATTAAACCCGACACAGAATATTATATTAACAGTTTTAACAAAAAGGCAAGCACGTTCGTCAGCCACGTGGGGTTTTAATCAAATTTGACTGCTCGCTCTTCTAAAAAGAATATTTCAATTATAGCTTTCACAGCTGTATTAATCTTTAGGCAGTTGGTTCACGATTCAAATACATCTTTCCATCACTCATCTTTTTGTTTTCTTTTTGTTATCGTGATGGATAGAATCAGTTCTATTCACAAATGCAATTAATGTAATATTTACTCACCGTCGCGTGTATTTTGTCGTTTTGTTTTTTGAGGAAAAGAAAAACAAATATTACGCACATCTTTCACAGAATGACAATTCATGGCAAAAAAAACCTCCTAAAAACATTTTATTTTTTCAGAATCCAGTTTTGTAGGTTTTTTTTATAATTCTATAATAAATATTTAAATAATAATACATTTTTGAAAATAATTATTAAACAACGATTACTGCGATTACTTTTATTAGTGAATGAGACATCCAAAAAATGACTGAAATGAATCAAAAATAACGATAATAATTTAGAAAACATAGCATTCAAAAACTAATTTAAACTTAAAATAAATATTTTCTTAAAATTAATTCATTCATTCGTTAATTGGAACGTGTGTATAGTCATTGGGCAATCTGTCATTAATGTCGCAAATATTTTTTGACAAATGGCCCAATTTTAGCTTGCAAATCTAGTTTTTTTTTTTTTTTTGGCCCAATTTTGGCTTGAAATTGAATTTTTGCAATAAAGGGAAAAGCCACTAAAATCATGATATTTCCAGTTCTGAAGTCATACGATAGCATTTGATGTGGGAACAGAATGAAAAAAAAAAAAAATCCTATAATGATTTTTAGTTTTGGTCTGTTTCGCACACAACATGACTTCAGAAGACTTAGTATCTGTATAGAATATATTATGAATATAGACTATATTTTGCATAAAGAGTCATATGGACTACCTTTGCTGTACTTTTCTGGAGTTTTTTTGTCATTGTGTTGAAAGAGCTCCGTGAAAACATCTAAAATGTCTACTTTTATGTTTCACAGTAAAAAAATAACCACATTTGAGTGTAGGTGTGATGCTTTCATATTTAGGTCAGTCGAGTTAGTCCTGAACCCTGGTCACAGCATGGTGTCGTTGATACAGACTCACCACCAGGAAATTATGTCACTGTGAATTATGAGTTCACTTTTGTTTGCAGCTTTTAAAGCGCATAACGCTCAGAGTCAGGCTGAGCAGTTAGAGGGATGTTTTTGCTGGGGTAGAGTCTGCTTTACCATGTCTCTAGAGTAGTAACGCTTTATAGCAGGAGGTCAGACTCAATCTTACCATTCTGCCTGCTCTCAATCTAACGTTACCCCAGGCATAGAGCAGCTAATGGCTTGTGATACACCACGAGCCATAGTCGCTGCCTACATCATGCACATTTCCAGAGATACAGAGAGATAGAGACATGGCAGCGGCAGAGTGCTAAAGCAGCAGTTTAAAATCTGAAATGGAGAAGGCCGCCCCAGGACTGCTGTCTGTTATATGATGCGGAGGCTGTGAGAGCAGAAAGAACAGCAGTGGTCTCGTTTTCCTCAGGCATAGTGCAACGTCAGTGTTGGAAAAATCATAGGGAACCGTTTTCGATTCCCAAATATTTTAAAATATTGTAATTAGCGTTCAACTGATTCACAGTGGGGTAAAAAAAAAAGAAAAAAAAAAAAAAAGGCTGAGGTAACTCATGAAAATGCCTTTGTTTTACCTTTTTCTCATTTTTAGTGTTTTGTTTTTTTTCCTTCAAATTTCGTTCCACATTTTATTTTCAGCATAACAAATGGACTGAAAAGTTGCATTTGTGCCTTGTGTGGGACAACAACATTTAAGCTGACATAAAACCTTAAATTAGTTTTAAATAGGTTATTATAATAATTATTAATATTATTAATTTCGCCACTTTTCGCCAATTTCTCATTTTCTAATAATAATAGATTTGATTGCTGTAATATTTGTTTTTTGTTGTTGCAATTGATTATTATTATCAGCATATTTTGGATTACTCATAATAATAATAATAACAGATTTGGTTACTGTTGTTGCTATTGAAATTAGTGTTAATACATTTTTTATTATTATTAATTTTGCTCATTTTTGGATGTTTCATTTTCTAATAATAATAACGGATTTGATTGTTGTTGTTTCGAATAATAATTAGGCCTACTAATTTCAGCTTATTTTGGATTACTGATTTGCTAATAATAAAAATAGAATAATAAAACAGCTTTGGTTATTATTGTTGCTTTTGATAATAATAATAATGTTTGCCAATTGTTGGATGTCTCATTTTCCAACAACAATAATAATAATAATAATAACAGATTTGATTGTTTTATTGATTGATTGTCTAAATTTATCTAAATGAGTATTTTAAAAAATCAAATACATAACACTGATTGTCCAATGTGTTCTGAATTAACATGAATGACTGACGTCATTGTGCTTGCTTTTGTTTTAAGCTGATGGCTTCACCTACAGCCCAACAACGGTGGGGTTGCTTTTCTTGGCTCGGCGGTCCCTCTCCAACACCTCTCAAGCCCGTCTCAGTATCCAAACTCTTCAAACGAAATGTCAGCCTCAATGTTAATTGTCTCCAAAATGGCAGCTGCAATCAGCCCAGCTCCTAATACTTGCGTGTGCATGAAAACACAAACGCGCTGATTGATGCGGCTGCCTCTCCCTGCTCTAATGGCTTTGATCTTTTCCTCTGCTGAAAGGTCGCACGGATTGAGGTGCCAGATGCTGTTCTGCTCTCCCCCGTTCACCGGTTTAGCCCACGCCACCCGCGCCGCAGCGAGAGAGCATTTCACGTCGTGCTTTATGTGCAGGGCTTGATGGATTCATTCATTTGAGGAAGTGACACTGCAAAACGAGTCTGAAGTTCGATTTTATTCCCGCCATCCATCGCGGTGAAATATTAATGAGGGCATTTGCAAACGTGAAACTTTCAGATCTTTTTTTTTATTCTCCTTCATTATGCACCGTACCCCCCCACCCCGCATCCGAAAAAGTTACAGCGCACACTTGGGTAAAGGCAATATTTTCTCAGTTTGAGTTTCAATGACTTTGTAATTGTAATTATCCCACGTGCTGAAAATCTCATGAAGGGTGTTGCATAATTCAACAGATGGCAGAGACTTTGGGTTTCTGAGTCAGTATTGAGATTTATCACTCCTCTTGCTGCTTCAAACTGACTTTCTTGATGTTTCCTGCCGTCTACGCCGATAATCGTTATGGCTCCTTTCCGTCAGTAGCTGAGGCTCGGAGTTCGACCTGTATTATGTTCAAGTTTCCCGTCGGCTTACATCGTAACTTTCGGAGGAAAAGACTTAGTCTTATTATCGAGTTACGTAATTGGTAGTTGTGTCAACTGCTCCTCAAAGAGCGCTTAATGATTCTGGTAATTACCCTGAGAATTACATCCGTTATTAACCTCAGAGATTATGTGCTTTTATCGTTCATCAGGGACCAAGTGCTTGGGTTCAATGCTTATTTGGTATAGTCTTGATTTTTAGACAGTTATACCACTGATATTGTGTAGACTATTTCCCAACTTGGAAATCATTTCTCTTCTATCTTCTGTTTTTGATCCCACTCTACTTTAGCAATTCATTACAAATGCTTTCATGATGCGTTTCTGTTGGCACTGCGTCGTCTAGGAATGTGCAAACCTACCGTACATTACCATTCAAAAGTAAGTCTCAGAAGAAGTCTCTTATGCTCATCAAGGCACAGTGATATTGTGAAATCTTATTTCAATTAAAAATAACTGTTTTTCATTTCAATATTGTAAAATGTAATTTATTCTTGTGTTTGCAAAGCTGAATCTTCAGTGTCACATGATCATTCAGAAATCATTCTAATATGTCGTTTTGCTGCTCAAAAAATATTTCAATATTTATCAACACAAAGTAATTGCTAAATATTTTTGTGGAAAACATGGAAAAAAAACATTTCAGGATTGTTGGGGGGGGATATTTATTTTTTACAGCATTTATTTGAAATAAAAACCTTTTCATCATTAAAATAAACATCTTTACTGTCACTTTTGATCACATAAATTTCAAACATAAATAACTTTTTTATACAGGAAGTTTTATTTATTCTAATTATTCTTAACTAAAATGACTTACACAATTAATGTGTTGTCTTTTTGCTTATTTAATTACCAATCACCTATCAAATCATACTACAATGCTAAATATGGTCAATTCTACTGTCTTAGCAAAAATAATGTGTGTTCTAATATTTTCCGCCAAAAAAAATGGGGAAAAAAAAATTTGGAGCATGATTTTGTTGCAAAAGCCCTCTTTAAATAAGTCTTGGTACACTCATGACTCTTATTCTCATATTTGCCGATCAGCAGTAATTGAAGCTTTTATCTTTTTCTGGCACCCAATGAATTTCTCCATTTTTGTGGACGGAATGTGAATAAAGCCAAGTGCTAAATAGTCTTTATGGCTCATTTTCCACTTTTTCCCCTCCTGAGAAGCCCAAATTTACTGGATAATAAGGAGTTTAAAGGAGCTCAGTTGAAGAACGTTGAAAAAAATGCTGGGTCGTCTAAAGAGGTTAATTGAAGGTCATTCTCGCTGCTCGAATCAATTGTGCTCCATTTGGAATCACAAGTGTCTTCAAGCATCATCTGATTAGGCGAATCCATCACACGGCAGACGCTCGGCAGACACACGGGAGGCATCAGCTCTGTGACAGGGCTTTTATGGGCAGCCAGGACCTTCATCTCAGAGCCTGTTTGTGTCGAAAGCGGCTTGAGAGATTTTGCGGGCAGCTGTGTGTGTCCGTGCATCAGTGAGCCCTTGTGTCCTCTGTTTTTCTATTGCTAACTCTTTGTGTATGTGTTTGTGGACAGGGTCCATTGGATGCTGGGTAAGGATCAGTAGAGTGCCGTTCTCTTTGTGTGTGTGTGTGTGTTTTTTTTTAATTTTTTTTATGGCCAGCTGTTGTAGGTCTGAGCCCAGGCTCAGCAAGGCTGAATCTGTGCTGCTCTGCCCCTGAAACATCTCTAACGGGCGTTTGGGTCTGGCTCTATCGGGAGGCTTCTCCTTATGTTGCATTGTTTGTGCAATATCACATCTAAACTTTTTTTTCCCTATTCGCTCTTAAACATTTGACGTTTGATCACGAAACAATGATTCTGGATCGATTTTGATATGGTCTCTCTCGACTCTATTCTGAGCTTAGTTTTAATAGCACACTCAAATGCTCATGAAGAAGAGTGCTGGGAAGCGATCGCGTGTCTGGCTGAGTCATGTAACTGGTTAAATATACTTGCACTTCAGCTCAGAATGGTTTTATGATGCAAGATTAATGTAAACACAGACCACTGAACACCCTTGTAATACGCTTCAACCTTTTTGAACTTTATGAATGATTATTTTAGGTTTAAGTGATATGTGAAAAGGAACTGGAAGCAAGCAGAGAATGGCTGTTTCTAAAGCAAGTATTGCCATCTGCCGTTAAAAACTAATCGATTCGAGAGAGAATCGCGATACATCGGGATACAGCTCCAGATTCTTTGTATCTTAAATCGAGAATCAATGTATTGTGCCAGCCCTATAGATTACTGAAATTGACTAAATTATCAATTATTATTATTATTATTATTATTATTTTTATATAAAATGAGAAAAGGTAACTTGCATTACTTATTTGAAAAAGTAACTCAGATATTTTGTTATAAATTTAAAAGTAATACATTACTTTACTAGTTACTCCTCTCGGAAACATTGTCTCTAAATTCTTCCCCTTTAAATTATTGTTGCTGTAACCAGATTTGGATGAACTTCCTTGATTGTTGCATGTCATTTTTGAGCATCCCACCATTAGTGTTGTATGTCTAAGTAGCTGTTGCAAGTTTTTGAAACATTCATCTTGAAGACGGACAATTTTAAAAATATGTAGTGGTGCACATAACTAGTTTTCTCATCTTTTGTTCACATGGTCACGTTCAGAAACTCTTTCAGTTTTCCTTTAGGTCCTTATGACATCTCTTCATCGGATTTGCAGTGTTTCTTGACATACTGTTGCATAAACTCTAGTGTGTCCTTAAACAAACCAACACAAGCACACACTTCCTTTTTCAGTTCTTATAAACCCTCTGAGCAGAAATTCAAAGATGAAAAGAGGAAAAAGGAAGCAAGAATTAGATTCATTGGCTGTTGGTGGTTCAGAGCAGCATTTGGACGGCATGCTGGGATTGTCACTCGTCTCCTCATCTCTGTGATTTATACAGTGCAATAAGTGTTGCAGAGATGGGCTAACAGGCCAATAGACAGCAGGGCATTAGCATAATGTGTGCAGCGGAGAAACGCTGGAAGACTGTTGCGTCTTTAAACGCAGTGTGCCACATTTAGATTAGCTCTGCCTGCAGATGTCGTCCTTCATTGGGATTGGGGACCTCAGACACTCAGGGTGTGAAAATAAAAACAACTCACAGAAGTCCAGCTAACTGTGTTTTTGTCCCTGTTTATGCCAAAATGTAATGCACTGCATGGCAGTGCTGGTTTCCAATCCATTCAGTTAATTTAGAAGATGCATGAATTTCTATGATTTCTATTTTTATGATTGAAGACTGGATGCATTCACGTGCAGGCTTGGGGCATCCCTGAAAGAACTGAACTTAATCCAGTGATGAACTGATAAAGAATTTTTGCTGATATCAATAGCCTTTTTTTAAATAAATGAAAAGCTATTAGAACACACAATCAATAAATGACTGCTATTTTCTTTTTTTTTTTTGCTTTTCACATTAAGTTAAATCATTGTTTGGATGTTTAGTACGTTTGAAACCAAAACCAAAATGTGATTGAAATGTGTTTGAAATTAATAAACGGATTTATTTGATTAAAAATACAGTTTTCTATTTGAATATTTTTTAAAATGCAATTTATTCCTGTGATACAAAGCTGAATTTTCAGCATCATTACTCCAGTCTTCAGTGTCACATGATCCTTCAGAAATAATTCTAATGGGCTCATTTGCTGCACAAGAAACATTTATTATTATTATTATTATTATTATTATTATCAATATTGAAAGCAGTTGTGCTGTTTAATATTTTTGTGGAAACGGAGTTTTTTTTTTTAATTCTTTGATGAAGTTCAAAATGAACTTTTGAAACCGAAATCAGAAATTATTTACTTTCACTTTGAGCAATTTAATGCATCCTTGCTAAATAAAATTAGGCCTATTCATTTCTTTAAATTAAAAAAAAAAAAAGATCTTACTGACCCCAAACTTTTGAAAGTCAATGTAAATCTCAATTTCTTGCACTGCACACCATCAATCTAAGTAGATTCTGTTAATGTATCTTTACTTGGCAACTTAACTTATGATTGGAGATTTGTGTTTGTCTTTTCCCTTCCAAATATTACATTAAATTCATCGAGGTAAATTCATCAGTAATAGTAGCAGAAAATAGACCCTAAACCTCTACCGTACAAAGCATTAGAATGATTAACCGTTCCTAGACCAACACAACAAGCTTTACAATCAAGAATAGTAGCTATATCGCTATTTTTTTCTCTTGTGTCTTTGAAGATGTTGACGACCTGTCATGTGTCTTGTCCTGTAGAGATGTTCGTGAAGAGCTGAGGATAAAGAAGACAGTTGATGCCTGGATCAATACACTCAGCAAGGATATTCAGGTGAGCTGAACTGAAGGATTTTGCCTCTTTTTCTGCCTTCAAATACAATCTGGTGTTTCTGCACAATCTGTCAATGTTCTTTGTTCTCTGAAACACTGTTTTAAAAGGGAAATTATTTGAATGATCATTAGTGCTTTTTTTGCTTTTGCTTATGCTTGCCATTGAGCAGAGTCTGCTATTACTTTTCCAAGTGATCGCATTTATAGTTATTTACCTGGAAGACAATAAAACAGGTGAAAAATCCTATACGGAAGCTTGTTTCCGGCATGGAATTTAAAAAGGTAGTTAAGAACTATCTCACATAATTAGATTTTTTTCCACATAGTTTGGTTTCTTTGCCACTATCGTCTTTTGGCTTGCTTAGTTGGCGACACTTAATATTCAGGAATATTATTAGGTGTGTTCGACTACAGCTAGACAGCAAACAGCAAGAGTTGCTGCTTGTAGTCGGGGAGCAGCTGAAAACGGAGATGTGAACACTTTCTGCGTTCCATAGTGACGCCCGAGTGAATTAAATGTAATATTTATCAAATACAAAGACATTTCAGAGACGTTTTCATTCAATACTTTATGCTTTGCTTAATAGAGTGTCTGTTTGATTTACAAGATTAAAGTTCAACAAGTCTATAAAATTTAAATACCAAAGTGGGTTTTTTTTTAATCAGTTTTATTATTTCAATTCAAACATGGATTTGTTAACATTAGTGGAACCAGGTGTCATGCGGTGAATCTGGCCAATCCTGGAACATCTGTGTTTTGCTGATCAGAGCTCGTACATCCGCTCTGGAGAAGCTGCGTCAGCTGACTGCACTTGATGTCATGCGTCACAGTCACGTGACATTGGCTCTGTCTCGAGTCGGACAAAACTTCTAACCGGCACGCACTGCATTAAGTCAAACGCCCAAGCCTATTGACTTGACTTGACTGCACGGACACTATTGGATGAGAACTGAACTGAGCTGGAAGATGACATCACTGTTTTCTCCAAACCTACTTCATAGATGAATTGAACTCGTTCCATAATTAATACAGTTTACCAAACTAAATCAACACTGAACTGGTTTCAGCGGAAAATGACTGTTTACTGTTGTATTTTTAGAGCTGCTTTACAACAGTTTAATTGTTGCAGCAGAGTTTTATCGCTGTAAAGCTGCTTTGAAACAATCTGTATTGCTTCAAGTGCAATATATATAAAGTTGACTTGACTATGAACTTGAAATTCTGAATTGTGAGATACAAATTCACATTTGCGAGGAAAAACGTCAGAACGGATTCAAAAGTCGCCATTACCTTTTTTATTGTGAGTCAAGATTGAGTTTATGACTTGAAATTGTGAGCAAAAATTCTGAATTGTGCAGTTGTGAGAATAACAGTGAGAACTGTGAGATAAAGTTGTAATTACTTTTTTTATTTTTTTGTTCCACAGCGGAAACAAGCTTACATGCGCAAGCAACATCTAGGACATCAAAATTGTCAAAATGTATTTATTTTTTTTAAAACATAAGTTTATATTACTTGCCGAGCACCATCTATTGAACGCAAATTAAAGTGTTTCTGACTACGAGGTCTTCTGTCTCTTTCTCCTTCCCTTTGTCTTGTCGTCCTCCTTTACCCCCTCCTGGCAGGATGAGCTGGCGAGGGAGAACTCCGAGAGGATTGTGGAGAGGAGCGATGCTGCAGTCGCTAAAGTGGTGCAGCAGGACCAGAGGAGCAGGAGCGGACGTGGGGCTGGTCCGAGAGGGGGAGGGAGAGGAAGAGGGGGAGGTGAAGCCTCTGCGGCAGAGAAGAAAACCTCTTTGAGAGGCTTAGAAAGAACACAAGCAGAAAGCACACTGGCACACAGCAAACAACCCACTCGGTCTGTTAGAACCAGACCTGAAGGGAAGCAAGAGACGGTGAGAAGGATTATATCAGTATTATCTAATACTGTTCAAAATGCATCTACACGATGGACAGACCAACCAAACGCCTGTGATAATGAAATACTAAAGCTCTCTTTCAATACCAATGAGCTGTTGTTTGAAAACTACTGATTTACTGAATGCCATTTCGATTTGGTTTGAATTCTGCATATGTAGGCACCACACAGCAGATTATGATTAACATTATATGACATGAGAGCTTTATAATTGGCTACTTGGCTGTAGTCCAAATCATCTGTCTGTTATATTGAAACTGATAATGAAGTGTAGGATCTTCTAACCTGTTTTTTTGCAGTGCTTAAACCTGTATGTGTTGTTTACTTGTCACCGTGACCTGACAAGCTCACAATACTCCCAAAATGGCCCATCTGGATGTAAACACTGTAGCTCAGTACTTTTCTGTGTCTCAGTGGCATTTTCTCTAAATGAGCCGCTTTGAGCACCCATATGTTGCCCCGACACTAATTTGCTAAAAATAAAGAGTGAGAAGACTAGAAGCAGGCTTGTCTTATCTGTGTTTGGCACAAGCCTGGTCCTGTTAATGGCTATCCATGTTGCCCGGTGTCTGTGTGGATGATTCTTAACCTAGCAACATGTCCAGTGGTTATCTGAAGGTTACTATTTGTGGAGGCCATTCAGGCATTTAATTGCTGCTATCATTAAAGATACAATCAATCCAGACAACAGAGCACACAGTTACAAGAGGTTGAGAGTTATTTTGCTGGCGACACTCTGGGGTTGCCATGCGTTTTAGATGAAACTAAATGAAATCCTTACGCCTATGCTTCGCTTTACAGAAGCAGAGCTGTTATTTTCGACTTTTTAAACGTGTTTTGCTCAGTGTTGTAGCATGCAGTAGTCGTATGTGTGTATTTAGTATATCGCTGAAGATAGGAGTGTATCCTAATAGATAGTATAGTATCATTGAACAGAAGTATACCGTTTTGACCATTGAAATTACTGTGCTATTAGTTTACCATATATGTTTGGGGTCAATTACTTACTAATTGCTACTTCTTAAGTCATTAATGCATTAATGCATCAAGGATGCATTAAATTGATCAAAAGCGAAAGTGACGTTTATAAAGTTATAAATTCTGTTCTTTTGAACTCTCTGTTCCTGACAAAAATGTCATGGTTTCCATTAAAATATGAAGTAGCATATTTATTTAAAAAAAAAAATTAAATAAAAAAAAAATTATAATAGAATAAAATACATTTTAAAAATTTATTCAAATAGAAAAGAGTTGTTTTAAATTGTAATAATATTTCACAATATTATGGTTTTTACTATTTTTTTCAATTAGATAAATTCTAATAATAAAAGTATATTATTGTAGTATTTTACCATAACTGTACTGATAGGTTAATATTTACTATTTACTATCAATAAGATCAGTATGGTATATTATGTTTCCTATAGATATCAGTGTATGTTTGCATAATGTGCCATTATATCATACAAATTAGCGCATCATGTTACGAAATATCATGTTTGCTATTTTAGATATTGATACACAGTTTGTTAATGGAGTGTATGTTTTTTTTTTTTTTTTTTTTTGCTAAAATCTCAGGATGATCAGGAGTATCTGGCCAGACTGTATGGAAAAGCTCTTTATGAGGGTCATCGACGCACACTTAAAAAAAGCCCTTACCTTCGATTCAACTCCCCCACACCGAAATCCAAACCTCAAAGACCTAAAGTAGTAGAGACCGTCAAAGGTGAGTGTAAGGCCTTCAATAAGAAGTGATGATTAATGGTCTGTCTTTCTTCGTTTTAGTAACTTATTAAACTGTTTTAAAAACCAACTTGAAAAAGAATCATGATGAGATCGTGGATCATGATCCTGCCTGTCTTCTTTCCCTCATATAGGGGTGAAGATGAAGTCATCTAAAACCCAAACTAGCCAGTTTGTAGATGGTGTTCCTGCCCTGCAACCTTCAGTCCCTGAGCCCTGTTTTCTGTTCAGCCCCAGTGATCCTGCCCAACAGCAGCAGCCTGGTTCTCCAGTCCGAGGTTACCTCATTCCCATGGCCATACCTTTAGGTAAGCCACCATTACCACAACTAGAAGGGTTTGAACAGTCATGAAAAAAAACCACATAGCTTGTCATTCATTTTACGTAAAGGCACTTAATTTGCATTAAGTAGATTTTTGCATTAAAATATCCAAAAACCGCTAACACAATGTTATATATTTTGTTCACTTGTATACTTGGATTATTCCAAATGCTTCCAACAATGTTTAAATCCAAAGAAATTCACAATTTTAACCAGACTAATTTCCCTCCCTGTTGCGTCGTGTGTCAATGGCGTCATGTTCACATTATCCTCGGTTTCTGAGGATAATGGTTTCTTTTACTGTTGTAGAAACCATGGCAACATAGTGAGTCTCATGAAAAAATGTGGAAGTAGTAGTTGTAGCGTCTAGCACGGCACTGTGTTGTTGTTTCACACAGTTGTCGTGGACCATAATTATTCGTTGACGTTTGCAGCATGTTCTGTTGCCAAAAATAACTCTTAAGAGATGTGAACGTATAGGACAAGAGAAGAAATAAAATGAGGATCAATATTAGTGTGGCATTTCCTAACTCTGTTTAACAAGTCTGATTAATAAATATATGGCAGTGTAATTAAATACAGTATGTGTTATACATAAATAGTATGTCAGCCTCTTTACAAATGCACTTTAAGTATGATTGTTTTGAAGATGTAAAATTGTGCTGCGTTTATTTTATTTAATTTAATCACCATTTAATTAGTCAAATAAAGTGAGATGTATGAATAGTAATTTACCATTAAACATTCCGTTACTTGCAGCTAATTTGTTCCAATGAAATAAAATCATGTGATCAAACGTAACGGTTATAAAATTTTATTTCATTACCTCATCCATGAACATGATTTGTGAGTCCCATCAGATTGATATCCATCAGCAGTGGAGGTGAACACGACAACTCCCATCATTACCTTATGCCTTTTGTTTTGTTATTGTTTGAATATGTGACTTATAGCGGCAAAAATGACATACTGTGCCTTTAAGACATTGTCTGTCAGATTTAAACATGGATTTTTATTCTTATTTTACATGTAGATGTTTCGGGGAACATTAAAAATCTGTATCAAACCTGAGCTAGAGATGCTTTTTTTTAACCTTTACTTGTTCATTTGCATGGATTCAGCTAAAATAAAGCTATCTTGGCAAATTTTACTCCAATCCATCTCAGTCTTGGTGTCCAGTAAGATTACTGTACAGTAGGATGACTGCAGATTTATTTTTGTCGCAATTGGAATCTCATGAGTAACTGATTTGAGCTGTATTTTGCATCAGAAAACTAGGTTTCCAGACACGAATACATAAAGGATCAATGACCGTGTCCTTTTGACCATTCTGAAACGAAGACGTCCAGCACGCTATGAATGGATGCGAAAGCCTCACATACTGCAGTCATAAAGTGTCTCTCCTCCAGCCGGCTCTAAGCACACGGCAGTATTAAAGAATGGACTTAATTAGACGACATTTCAGCGGTGTGAGTTTAGCTCTTAATTGCGACTGCCTCTCCACTCGTTAAAAAGCCTTCCTATGCCGGTCTCGTTTAATCACTTCACTGTCAGGGACATTAATGCTTTTCTATTACGCTCTCATTTTCTCGCTTCCAATCACTGCAAGCACCGTCTCAGGTCCGACCTTGTGCGGTTGGAGGTAATTCTGTTTATTAGCCCGAACAGCCATATGTATGAAAACAAAGTCGTGCTTTACGAGGAGACTTTTTAGGGCAGTAATTGCAAATAGCCAATTGAAAACATTTTGAAAGCGTTCGTATTATGAGTTGATTAGTTTTTTTTTTAATCCCTTAACCCCTTCCTTTTGAGGATTATGACTTCCTGGCACCGAAACGTTCCATTAGTTTGGTAACCACTGAATTGCCATCATTATTTTCTGCAATGGACTGAAGAGGTAATTAAAGGTATTGCATGAATGGCAAAAAAAATGGCATGACGAAGCACCTTTGCACTGCTAAAGATGTTTACAGTATTCAAATGTTTTCCAAATTGTGGTCCAGGGTATTGAGAAGGAAATGAACTTGTGGAAAATGGCCTAGAAATGTTTGAAACGGCATGTTGCATGTATGCTAGACTGACCTCTGATCTGAGCTACGCTGGAATGAACAAAGACTAATCACATCTGCAGTGCAGTGGCCCTGATCACCGTCATACACTCAACTCACTTCACAGTCGTATTGAAGTTCCGTTCTCTACTAAATGAATTGAAATTTCTTTGTAAGGAATAACTGAGCGAATACAAAATGCGAAAGTTGCTAATGTTAACATTAAACAGAGTTGGGGGTAACTCATTTCAAGCAACTTGAGTTACCTAATCAGATTACTTTTTAAAGGAACTAGTAAAGTAATGCATTACTTTTTCAATTTACAACAAAACATCTAAGTTACTTTTTCAAATAAGTAACGCAAGTTACTTTTTCAAATTTATTGACTCACAGCTCTCCTGTCCCTATGTTGAGAAAAATAAAATGCAGATGCATGCAATGCAATAAAAACGCCGTCTACTGTACATACATAAATATTCATTTCCTTCAGTCTGAGGCTTATTCTTTTCACTTTTGGTGTTAAAGAGTCTTAACATTTGCAAAGAATTTTTTTTTTTTACTTTTTTTGTTGTTATTAAAAAAAAAAAAAACAAAGGAGCCCAGACCAGATGAGAAAAAATAAAGCAAAAGTAATGTGACGCAATTAGTTACTTTTAAGGGAGAAACGCAATATTGTAATGCATTACTTTTAAAAGTATTTTTCCCCAATACTAATTAAACATTAATTTTATTTGCTTTTAATGTAACACTAACATTTTTTTAATGTGTCTAAAACTTTAACATTTCATGTGTCTAAAAACTTAGCTATTGCAAAAATATTCCTGAATTGTGGACTCTTAAATTTGGAGAGTTACATCCCAGCAAACACTATTAAACCACAGATACATGATCTAATCGTTGATATTTGTCAATACACAGTCCATCAGCCCAGTCTAAGCCTATATATATATATATAGATAGATAAAAGTAAGTTAGGCAAGTATTATATTTCAGAGTGGCACCATCTCATTCCCCAAATCGCAACTATCAGACCTGTCTAACTTTCATCTAACGAAAGTGAAGCGTCTCCTAATAACTTCTTTAATACCCCACATCAACCAAAAGCATCTTTTACCAGTCGAGGCGATTCCCAAGGCATCTTAATCATCCACCAGTGTCATCCCCGTGGCTGTCCTATTTCCTGTCATATTGAATGTGTGAACGAAACCCAAGTGGAAAGTTCCAGACTCTTATTAAAAACTTCCCAGCCACTTCTGCAGTTGTGTTCGGGGTATCTGCGAAGGAGAGGGTCCAGACTGGCCCAGCCTGGATTGGATTGACTCGCCAAGGCTCAGACTGCGTCTCTGGAGGGCTGTAGATTAGAGCTGGCCTAATTTCCCCTTCTTCCGTGACTCTCCGGGATGACAGTGGGGATTGCAGAGTGCCCCATGGGAATGGTGAGAGAGCCTTTCATCTGCTGCAGATGTTCGGTGCGACTCATCCACAGACGGCCCCCGAGTCAAAGTTACACATGAACGACAGCAGGCAAGCTCTCCGCAAATCTGCTTAGCAAGTTCTGCACTGCAGAGAGTAGAAAGTGGCAGTCGAATCAACACAGCAGTGATCAAGAGAAGTGTTACTTCATACTGTTTGTAGCAGCATTTCTATTTTCAGTCAAACTTTCATGATACTTTTTATTTCTTTATACTGTATAATAACAGGTTTGTGCAAGATTCAGAATTGAATAGTGTACTCCCTTTCAATTCATTATCTATCTATATCTATCTATCTATCTATCTATCTATCTATCTCTGTCTTCTATCTGTCTGTCTGTCTATCTAAAAAATGTTTACATTTTCTTGAATTTTCATTAGTTTAAATTTTTTCATTTGAATTGTTATTCGGAATTCCTGTTTACAACCACATTTCAAATTCATTTCAAGTGATTCTTAATTCATCTCTAAATGGCGCACAACTCCATATAATAAGCCATATTTTCTGTTCCTCCAAAAATGCATTATTGATGAAGAAAGAATCATTGCGAGGACTTGTAATTAACACACTGATTGCCACTCTTGCATGCCAGAGATGCTTTGAGCAGCCCGTGCCCACCATATCTCGCTGTCTCTGAGGTGAATTCTTATACTTTATTGATTGTAGATGAAATTGCTCTGGGTGGTAGCCCCAGTAGTGAAGACGTGACTTCATTTGTTGCTTTGAAATTGCATGTGGTTGCAGAAGCAGGGCGTGTGTGCACATATTTATGTGCATTTATTTTGTTATGATCATCTCATCGTCGCTCTCTCCATCTCCCTTCCCAGGTCTCCTGCTGCAGTGTCCTCGGGTCCAGTAAAGTCAGTGATTTACATACTCATGGACTTATTCCCAAGCATTCTGGGGGCTGTGAATTCTGTCCCTTCATTTGGGTCTTTGTTTCCTTGCGCGCCTTGCGGCTTCTCTGGTTTGTGAATAGCCCGTAATAGCATCTCTTACTGTCCATCATTGGGCTAATCTGTCCGATCTGGTTTCGTATTTCAGAGCGTTCACTCTCTTGAGGTTCTGGAGTACAAACGGCTCCTTTCAAGCTTTCCTTCGGTGGAGCCCACATGTTTGCTATCAGAAGTATTTGTGCATTCCAGATGAGTCAGTGCTTCTTGCTCCTGAGCCACTGTTTGGATGCCCTTCAGCCAAATTATGGAAATCGTAAAGCTTATGTTTCCCCTGCTTTGCATGGAAGGCTGGCAAAAACAGATTGCGGCGCTCGCAGCAGATTTATGCTAATGTCAGCCTCCTCGTTTGCCGTTAATGTGGCGAGGCCAGACTCACATCTCTATGTAATGGGGCATGTGCGTCCGTAACCTGCTTTCCTACGAACGGGAATGACACAAACCTACGCTAACACACTCTGGCTGAACCTGTTTGTCTCACGGTCCCATTGCAGAACAGATGCCAATCATGTTGCCAGATCGGCCTCCCGCTCGGCCAGATGTGTCTGAATGTGTTTTGGGCTGACATGGCACTTTAAAGTACCGTGGACGTCCTTTACAGTCGCTCTGCGGTGTGTTGAGAGATAAAGTAATGAGTAGGTGTGTGTGTGTGGGCTCCATCTGCAGGAGTGCCTCTGTCTTTAATATCCCTCTTGCGTGAGTATTGGGGTCGCATTGTGCCCTTGCCTGTAAACAGCATGTTGATGTTATCTGCGCTGCATCAGGGCGATGGATGTGCACACTTTAGGGTTTGGCAGAGGCACATTTACGCTGCCGAAGTGTATTGCTAGTTCACTCACGCATCCTGTGGAAAAGAGGGGGATGGAGACTTTGTGTTCAATGTCGCCTTTTGTTGTCCTGGTAATGTTTCATTCTACAGACATGTTGATTTATCTCCAATCCCTGAAAAAGTTTTTTTTTTTTTTTCTTTTTTGAGAAAGTAGGTACGTAAATAAGCAGTCATTTAGTAATGTTTCATCCAAAGCAACAAAACTGTAATGTACAAGAGTGCTTCAAGCAACGCAAAATCGATTTCACATGTCATTACTTTCTGAAATGTAGTTCATAATGCAACTTGTTGTTATAGAACCTTTTACCTTTTGGTTACAGTCCCAGATCATCAAGCACTACTATTTGTATCTCTTTAGGTAAGCCTAGAGTGGACGGCCAGGCCGCAGTGCCTTCACGGGTCATCATAAGTGACAAACCCGCAACCGTAACAACGTCCTTCCCTCCCATCACCATACCTGAACCCAAACCTGCTCCTGCTATTCGGAAACCCAACACCATCTTACTGGAGGTCCAGTCAGAAAGGAAGAAACGGACGCCACAGCTCAAAATACAGGTAACACCAGGTTCACATTACTCCGTTTGGAGTGTGTATGCAGTACGTATTATAGTACATATGCGGGGCAGGAGCAGCACACACTCAATATGCTTTAACTTAAAGACTCGTTTGCAGTATGCTACTGATCTATGGCTTTAAACAATAAACATAATATTAGTTTAATTTCTTCTTTAAAGATTTATATATTAAGATGCTCAAGCAAGCAAGTGTAATAAAACATTTTAACATGAAACTTCTCTTATGTAAAACTTCATTAACTATCAAAAGCATTTTAAACTAATTTACCATCTACACCAACATCTGAAGAAATTGTATCCCATACCTTTTCTTTCACGTTTAAATCTTTATATGACAAGTCTTCTGGGATGCGGGCCATTCGGGTCAACACTTTATTTTTCCACCGAACCGATTAGATGATCGTCATCAATTGTTGCGTTCTTGTTCCGAGTGTTGTTTTCTGACAAGCAGCCTGTCACATAACATGCTGTGTACTTTATTCCACATTAAAAATATATACTTTGGATATGAATTTTACCGCCTTAGTTATTTTTGTAACTGCTGGTAAGTGTTTTGCTTCTTTTCTTTGCTTTACCCTGGGCTTAAATTAATAAGATGACTGTGAAAAACAGTATACTTTAATTATATGTAATTATGGTGAAATTTCTACATTTTTATGTCAATACATGATCGACCACGAACCATGTGTTGTCACTTTAATTCAGTGTGTGCAACAAACACTGCCCTGCACGATCCTGCAATGGACTGGCCGTGCCGCATCCGTGTGGAGTGTGAATGCTCTAACCTGTTAACATGGGTGTAGAAAAAAAAAAGATATATATATATATATATATATATATATATATATATTGAAAGCCTTGGTGAGCATCAAAGTTTTCTTTTAATTTTGAACAGTAGTGTATGTTTGTTGCATCATGCTGAATAGCTCTGCCAATGATCAAATGTCATTGGTCCAAATATCCCACTCCCCATAGCTGTATGTTTGTCTTCAAATGATTTTTTCAGTCCGGTTTTGCTGATTTTCACACTTTTCACAGTGTTTCACTTTCTTCAGAGGCATAAAAATGAGACTCTACATTGTCCAATTTTAATTTCTTACTGCTGGTTGAAGTGGCTTTTATTCCACATACTGTTTTAATTAAAATGCATTTGTTTTGTTTGCAGGTCCAACCTGGTGTGAACATTGAGAGTGGTCTGTGCAGCAGTCCAGCTTCTTCTACGCCATCAATTCCAGGCCAAACCATCCTTCCTTCACCTTCGATTCATGTAAAACCTCCCAAATCACCAACAACATAAAGTAGACCCGTATTATTTGAAAATGAAATGTTTTGGTTGGCCTCATCAGCACTACTTCAAATTTCATCTCGATGTTATACCAGAACAATATATAGTTTATAGTTTTGCAGTCTTTCAAATTGATCATACATGCAGAACGTCCTCTAACATGTATATTTGCTTGTGTGTGTGTGTGTTCATACACCAGCTGTCTTGGCTCCGTTCTGAGAATGGATGGATATTATGCCATTAAATTTTGGCTGTGCTCCAGCATGCTGTAGTGCTATAAGGGCCAGGTTTGCATTTCTCATCGCACTGCCATTGATTTTTGCCAAGCCGTGCATGCATGCGCCTTTCGTGCTCTCAGAACCTGCCCAAGCGGATGAAGATGGATGAGGTGTGTGCGTTTGTGTGTGTATGGAGCTGAATGTATAATGTTTCAGTGGGGACTTTGCCGCCAGCGTTTTCTGCTCTTACTCCTCCAATCCCGACCTCAGCCATTCACATCTGGTTGCTAGGCAACAGATGCAGCTCCGTTGCTTTTTTGTCGGTTCGTTAACAGATTCTGAGCAAACGTCTAGGAGGACAAAGCCTCTCTGTGGTCTGCCTGCCGCTGTTAGCATCAGAGCAATCATTCCAGCTCTAGAGAAATAACCGTAGAAACACATCTTCTACATTGATACTAGAATCCATTGAGTTAATTTGTGCATGTATTTCCTCTTTTGTTTTCAAGTTCACGTCAAGTTCACAATTACTCGCATTCTCACTAAATTTAAGGAACACATAAAGCTTTTGACTATTTAGAATATTGTGAAGATTTATTGTCTTGCGTACTTTTCTATACTCTAATTTTCAAATCCAATCAAATATATTTAAATATGTATAAAATACATTTAAAAATAAATTTTTTATAAGTAAATAAATAATATACATGATAAATAAATAAAATACAATACATTAATTTGAAAATAAATAAGACTTTAAAAAAAAAAAACTGTAGACCTTTTTTTTTTAAATGTAAAGATTTAGTGGCCAGTTTATGAGTACGTATGAGTAAGTATAGTTCATTCTTTTCTTAATATTTACTAATACTTAATTTAATAAAATAAAAAAAATAAATATATATATATATATATATATTTAAAATACATGTTTACATAAGTAAGTAAATATAATTGTTTACATTTAAATAAGCAAATACATAAATAATACATTCTTAATTTGGACAATTGTCCATGTATTTGTGTGTGTGCAAACGGATGTGTTTTCTCCTCAGTTTCTGTGTCTGAAGCTCGGCAGAGGTGTTCTAGTCTGTCAGCTCAGCATGGCTGCGTTCAGCGGTCTGTCTGTGCCCAGTTAATGCCCTTGACTCATCAGACTGGCAGACCCCAGCCTCCACCCACACACACACACACACTCAAAGACACGGGCAAGGACATACACTCACACACGCTCTCATAAAACATGCTTTGAATCGTACACTTCACTCCCACCAGGCCTGAGGCCTGTCAAACAGAGGGAATGAAATATGACTAAGATGTCTCACAGTGCTTGTGCTTAAAACATATGATATCTCCATCCTCTGAGACTTGACATTTGGAGTGCATTGCAGTCACCACTGGCTCATGCTGTTACAAAGCCCACTTTTGTTCTTTGAGAAAATATTGTGATAGATTGATTTTTGTAGATCTTGCAAACATGAAGGGATAGTTCACCAAAAAGGAAAATTCTGTCATCATTTACTCAACCTGCAGGACTCTCTTTCTTACGTGGGACCAGGGCTTGACATCAACTTTTTTGCTCAGCAGCCACTGTGGCTAGTGGTTTTCCAAAGTTACAACCCACTGGCCATAATTTGGCAGCAGATATATTAAGCTGTTGTCACTTGAAAGGATTAGTTCACTTTTACACTTTTACTCACCCCCATGTCATTCAAGATGTCTTTCTTTCTTCAGTCAAAAAGACATTACAGATTTTTGAGGAAAACATTCCAGGATTTTTCTACATATAGTGGACTTCAACAGGGTGTGACCACAAATGTAACCACAAATGGTCATCTTGCACCGCTCTGCGATGTGCCACGCATTACGTAATCATGTTGGAAAGGTCACATGTGACGTAGGTTTTAGGTTGTACCACGGTAGATCTAATATTCTCCTCCAATTTCAAAATCAAATTTTGAAAATTTTTCAAAATGACATTCTCTAAAATAAAATAATCGTTTCACTATACAAAACTCTTATTCCTCGGCTGGGATCGTGTAGAGCCCTTTGAAGCTGCATTGAAACTGTACCATGATGAAGTCCACTATATGGAAATCCTGGAAAATCCTGGAATATTTTCCTTAACCTCAATGTCTTTTCAACTGAAGAAAGAAAGACACAAACATTTTGGATAACATGGGGGTGAGTAAATCAGGAAATTTTAATTCTGAAGTGAATTAATCCTTTAAGACTTGATTCACAGATCCACTATACTGTTACACATGCATTTTCTTTCTGTGAAAGAAAAACATAAAACACTTAAAACAAAACTGACTGTTTTCGTGAATACTTGACAAGACCGACATTTTGACATTATTTTGTGTGCGTTAAGTGCAACTTTGGGTGTGAGAACAAAATCTGTGGGAATGAATAAAATTATCCCATGCCGAAATTCAAGCCCTGTAACACCAATAATTATCATCCGGAGCAAATGAATTAGAATTGGAAGCGTTTTAGATATTTCAGTACCGAAATGCATTGCTAAATCTATATTTTTTTTTTGAAAAAAGCATGCACTTTAGTTTGTTATTTTAAAAGACTACAATTGAAAAATGTATATATTACATATAACATTGAATATTTCAATTGTAGTTACACGCACCTGCTGAAATCCACCTGCATTTGGCGGGTGTTAATGTCAAGCCCTGTGTGGAACATGAAACTGTGAATAAGCATGGGGACTTTCAAGGTCTCAAAAAGCACCATAACATTATCATAAAATTGGATTCAAGCACAATATTTCAAGTCCTCTGAAATCATCTGAGCCTATCTATTCAAGATTTACTCTTTCTATTTAGTGAACTATTAACTGTTGCAATCAGATCACTGAATCAGTGAGTTTCTATCAGTACGAATCCACCAAACTCATGAATGAATCAAACCATTTTTGTGAACTGAATCCTTTTGTCCTGAATCCTTGTTCTTATGTTCAATAGCAGAAAGAATCAAATAAATATGTAAATTCCTGTAATGTGTAAATAGGTAAATTCCTTTCATTTTCAGTTCAGCTGCAAAATTACAAATTGCTCTCTTCATTTTTAGCTATTTTCAGTGCAAGTGTGATTGTACAAATGTGTGTGAGCAGAATAGTAAGTAATACTGTGTTTCTGTAGCTCACTGCAGCACGTTTGCTGCAGTCTCGTCTGTTTCACAGCTCCGATGGAGTCAGTCTACACACATACACGCATAACATAAGTAAGGGGTAATGCCACAAAAAAAAAAAAACTAGGATGCCCTATCAGGAATGATCTTTTGTCATCCCGACGAGATTTATTTTGTGACTGACTGTGCTTTATCCAGCATGTTACACAGCTGCTTACTAAATGAATAAATACATGTAAATGAAATATTGATACAAGTCAACGTTTTAAATATTTTTTTAAAGAAGTATGCTCACCAAGGCTGCATTGGTTTGATCAAAAATACAATCTACACCCCATACATTTGAACAGTAGTGTAAGAAAATGTATTGATCAGTTATGTATAAATATTTGACTTATAAGAAGCATGTATTCCAGAGAGCTGTGTAATAATTGGATGTAACATCTATTTTTTTCATGTATCTATCCCGGATAAAAGACAAAAAACTACTGTACGAATGATAAAAATGGTGACAAAAGAGCTGTAAAATCTATTGTTGTGCTTTAGGAGGACATTGTAATAGAAGCATTGCGTATAACACTATCTGTCTCGAGTACTCAGCACACCCGTACCTCTCATTCACATGAGCAGACCAACTCTCTCCGTTACCATGGAGACGAGGCTTAGCTGCATGAGGCAAAGACCTGGAAAACTGATGCATGATTTTCTCTCTCACATACACACACACACACACACACACCTCTTAAACAGTTACAGTTTGTGTCCTTGCACTGAATGATTCATTGAGTCTTTGTAGGGATACCATATAAAGACACTCTTGCATCTCTCTTGTAAGATCCGAGGATATTGGTTGATGAGACCGCGTTTTATTGTATTATGTATGTGTGTGATCAGTATCACGTCTGCGATTACCGCCATTTGAGAGCCATGTCAGAACATGGTGGGTTTTTTCGACAATTAAAGGGATAGTTTTCTTAAAAACTACAAATTGTCAGCATTTTCTCACCCTCGTGTTCTTCTAAACCTGTGTGACTTTCTTTCTTCAGTGGATCACAAAAGGAGATGTTTATGCTCCTCTTTTCCATACAAATAAAAACATACAATGATCATGGACCGTCAAGATCCAAAAAGGATTTCATAACAGGACCATAATTGTAATCAATATGACTTGAACACTATATTTTGAGGCTTTATATAAGGCACAGATTACCGTTATTCAAAACGTCTCATGGAGTGACATGAGGGTGAGTAAATGATGGAATTTTAATTTTTGAGGTGAATTTTTGACTGAATTCCTTTATGGTTGTGATGAAATGGAAGTAGTGATGAATATTTTCTTCTGTATCGTAACTTACGAGTGAAATGTAGGTTGCACTAAAAAATTGAGGCAAAAATGAATGTGAGCTTCATCGTTTCATCAGATGGCATTTGATTAAACATTGCGAGGACTTTTTTTAAGAAACGCATGCATGGATGAATCGTTCACAATAAAATCTGTGATATGCTTTCAAAAAATAGGTGAATTTCCGTTCCATTGCATCTTTAAATCCATGCTATCTTATGGTCAAGTATCATCTCTTATTTCAGCCTGTCATCATTATCCTTATTAACTCATACACTTAGAGCTATCTAATCTCCTCAGTTGTTGATGAATTTTCTAATTTCCAGACACGAAATTACTTTCTGACCTCTGTCTCCGTATCGTTGCCTCCCAGGCCGCCGAGGAACTGCATGCTGGTGAAGATCAGGAGGAAAATATCTTTCCCGGAACCAATTTCTTGGCCGTAGCCGACATCAGCCAGGTACATTCAATTAAAAGCACATTTCAACCCACACACTCACTCCAGCTTGTAACGTAAAGGTCATTTCACAGCCTGGTGTCCACCCTCAGGGTATCAGCCCCTATCCACTGTTTCCTACTTCCTACTTCCATTTGCATTTTGACCCAACTACAAATGCCTATTCTCCACATCTCCTCTTTCTCGGATATATTGGCCATCTATGGCTCAGTGCTCCAATAATGAGATTTTCAGAGCCAAAGGGTGAAGGAGAACATCGTTTTCTTTAATTAACGAAGACCAGAGAATGAATGAGAGTTTAAAATATCATTCATGGACTTGAGAAAAAATCTAATTACAATGTGCGCTGCTAAATTGCCCTTTCAGTGAATTGATATTGAAGGGGTGTGGTGCATATTGCCGATATTACTTTTTTTTTTTTTTTTTTTTTTTTTTTTATTTTTTAAATATAAACACATTCAGGAATTCTACTCGCATCACAGAGACATAAGGCACCTATATTTACCACTAAAAAGCAGTGCCAGACGCCCCGCGTGTGGGGCATCAGGCCGATTCTCCAGCTCAGTCGTACAAGGGCAAGGCGTCGGTTTGCACTGAAATAGCATAGCAGTCATTAGACGGGAGGTGGAAGCAGGCAAATTTGTGGTGTTCTCACACACTTTTGTGGAAGGCGCTGGGAAAAAGAGTGTTTATAATGAGAATAAAGAATCATGGAGGGGGTTGCGCTCCAAATCACATGAGCTGTTCCACAGTGACCCCTTTTGGTTTGAAAGGGAACATCATCCACAAATGAAGCTTAGTTGGATCTGATCTCTGGTTAACAGAGGTTTTGCGGTGGAAGGAAATTGTTTTGCTTCGATGAAGGTGTTAATTGTTTTCAGATGTTTGCAGTTAGAATAAGGATTCTTTTGGTTGGATTTTGAAAGTTCTGTATCAGATATTCTTTGAAAATATTATATTATGTTACAGTCATGGTTGTCAAATGCAGTGTTAGCATATATATTATGTGCATTTTTGCTTTTTCTTCATTCACATAGGTTTTCTTCAAATTGGAGGCTTTATGTCAGCTACAGCAACTCTGAGGCCACTCATTGTCCAAGATAATATTCAAAGGCTAGACCCATATAGACAAGATATTTTTTTTTACTTGTGCTTTATTTTTATTTACCCTAACTAGTAGTGGCAATACATTAAAATAATAAAATGCTATTTTAACTGTAAATCATTGAAATTAAAGGAATTATTGTAAAGTGTTATTTATTTTTATAAAGCAATGAAATTATAATTTTACAGTCATTTGTGATTTAGAATGAACCCTCTGGTCCTCTGGGTCAAGCCTTGACTTTTTTTTTTTTTTTTTTTCCAGGAAAAACCTATATAATATATTTGTGTTCAATAATATTTTTTGATTATTAAGGTATATTATGATACTGTGCAATATGTATCATTTTTTCTTAGCTATTTTAACAATTTTTTTTCTCTAATTAATTTTTTGAAATTATTTTTTGATTAAGCGGTACTCCATGTTAAAATATTTTTTTGGTTTGGTTTGAAATGTTGATTTGAAGTGTCAGTTTTTACATTAATTTTACTACAATCAAACCTAAACATAGATGAGTACATTTTGTTACACACAACATCATAATTCAATAAAAATGTAACAAAAATGAACAGGTATGTTTTATATCTCAATAAATCTGGGCCTGGTCTTATTCCAGCCTCTTATTTGAGTCTTTTGGCTCAATTTTACCATGTTGTTACAGCGACACCAGTTCATTTGTGTGTATAATAGTGTGCATTTGAGTGCGTTTGTCTGTTTTGTACTCTTGTGTAACCTCATCCTTGCTGTTCATTTTTTGTACAGCTTTGTGGCTGAATTATTGAATTTATTTGACACATTTGCACAAAAAATTGCTCTTTGTTATAGTTGCGCAAGTTCATGTGTATGTGTGGGGGTGGGGGGTGAAAGTGTCTATTTTGCGCTCTTGATGCTTTAGAGTGTCACCCCTTGATTGAAAAAAAAAAACCCAAAACTTTTTTCTGCACAGTGGCTGAAATATAGTTTGTACTAGCAAAAGATTCTCAGAGTTTTCGCACTTTTTCGTATTTCCCATTCATTTCCTATGTCAGTAATTTTTGACTGCAAAGGAGCCAAGTGAGACTATTTTTCGACCCTTTAACATATCCATGATTATTTTGTGTTCACATAGCTAATGTGACAAAAGTTACCAAATGTCATCCCTTTCCGATGAAGCAAAAAAAAATTCTTGACCATGCCATTTTTCATCTTAATTTTTAGCTGTTTTAGCTTATTTTTAAGCTAAAATCATTTTGAGTCATCTTGTACCCCTCTAGCCGAGAGCTCTTGCTCTATGTGATTGTACAGGTATAAAGCAAGCATCACTATTACTAGTGCTTGTACTTAAAGTTAGTGAATCTTATCTTGTTCCATTTGAGATTTATGTTCCACTTTGCAACCTGCCAGGAGGCCGTAGCAACCTATTTGAGAGATTTTCATGAAAAATCCCACTGACTTTTTATTTTGACTCTCTAATTGTTTGAATGGCAATTAAGATAGAAGTTATGAGTCCAGAAATATAAACATTTTCCAAAGATTGAGAGTAATAAAACTTCAAGCACGTTGCGCAGCAGTTGCATATAATTAAATGTTTTTTCGAGGACTGGCATGTATTCGGCCCACTTGTAGTTTTCCCAACAACCAAATAAAGGCCACAGCTACTTAAGTCCAGACCTTGGAGAACAGGCTCTCTCTCTTGGACTGCAGGCATGAATCGCTGCCAGCTCCTAAAATGTCATTCCTCCAAGTCTCCAGTGCCTCAGCTTTAGCTCGGCCAGTTCTGATGGAGCCATAAACTTCAAACGGGCCCAGCGCCCGACTGGCAGAATGCATTTCTCTCTTTTTTTCCTCTGGCGGCCGGCCACTGGAAATGAGCTAATCGCTCCTTACACAGACCTCCCTGAGTCCGGGCCAAAGGAATCTGAACATTAGCCAAACCAATGACCGAAATGTTGAAAGCTGGCTCGCGGATCCAGCGATGGAATTATACAAGACAAACGTCCCCCTTTCTCTCCAGCCTCCCCTTCTGTGAAGACTGTAATGACCACTGTGAAATTGCGCTCATACTAACATATGTTTGCCATTACTGCACGGTAGACAGTGTGCATTTTATTTGCTGTTATTTGCATTGAAAGTTAAATGTCGGATCTTGCGAGCTGTCAGGGGTATTTTTGCAGTAATGGATTGTCAAGAAGTCTCTTCAGAAAGCCTTATGTTGGCATATATTTATCATAAAACTGCTCAGATTTAATTTTCCTCAATGCTTTGTTAAATTCAGGAAACACTCTGTGGACTTCCAGACTCTCCTATAGAGCTCAACGGGCTGCCGTCTCCTCCAGCTGCTCTGTATCACGGCCCAGCGTTTCCTCCGCAGCCTTCCCAGTCAACCCCTCTCACCGAGCCCATCCTGAGCACCATCCAGCAGAGAGAGACCTTGGAGAACAGGCTGGTGGATTGGTGAGACCCCATTATCAGTCAAATATCATCGGCTGCACAGTTGTAAGCATTATTAAGCATGTCACATTAATCATAACGAAATTAAGACCAAATTATAAACAAACAACTTTCCGTTCATCAAAGAACCCTCGGTTCTTTGCATCAAGGTTTCTGCAAAAATATTAATTGTTTTCAACACATTAGATATTAGAATTATGTCTAAAGGGTCATGTGACAGAATCCTATTAAGTTGTAATAATATTTCATAATGTTGAAGTATTTACTGTTTTTTTTTTTATCATAATTGCAGTCTTGGTGAGTATAAGAGACTTCTTTGAAAAATCTTATTTTTGAACAGTAGTGTACATTCAGATAAACAATATTAAAAGTATATTATATAGTATGCATATTACTTGAATCCCAAAAACATATATATATATTTAGTGATGACTTATAAATATGCTAAACTAGTGTATATTGTAAATATACAGTGAGGAAAATAAGTATTTGAACACCCTGGTATTTTGCAAGTTCTCCCACTTAGAAATCATGGAGGGGTCTGAAATTGTCCACTGTGAGAGACATAATCTAAAAAAAAATCCAGAAATCACAATGTATGATTTTTTAACTATTTATTTGGATGATACAGCTGCAAATAAGTATTTGAACACCTGTCTATCAGCTAGAATTCTGACCCTGTTAGTCTGCCTTTTGAAATGTCCACCTCCACTCCGTTTATTATTCTAAATTAGATGCTCCTGTTTGAGGTTGTTAGCTGCATAAAGACACCTGTCCACCCCATTCAATCAGTAAGAATCCAACTACTAACATGGCCAAGACCAAAGAGCTGTCCAAAGACACTAGAGACAAAATTGTACACCTCTACAAGGCTGGAAAGGGCTACGGGGAAATTGCCAAGCAGCTTGGTGAAAAAAGGTCCACTGTTGCAGCAATCATTAGAAAATGGAAGAAACTAAACATGACTGTCAATCTCCCTCGGACTGGGGCTCCATGCAAGATCTCCCCTCGTGGGGTCTCAATGATCCTAAGAAAGGTGAGAAATCAGCCCAGAACTACACGGGAGGAGCTGGTCAATGACCTGAAAAGAGCTGGGACCACCGTTTCCAAGGTTACTGTTGGTAATACACTAAGACGTCATGGTTTGAAATCATGCATGGCACGGAAGGTTCCCCTGCTTAAACCGTCTTAAGTTGGCCAATGACCATTTGGATGATCCAGACGAGTCATGGGAGAAAGTCATGTGGTCAGATGAGACCAAAATAGAACTTTTTGGTCATAATTCCACTAAACGTGTTTGGAGGAAGAAGAATGATGAGTACCATCCCAAGAACACCATCCCTACTGTGAAGCATGGGGGTGGTAGCATCATGCTTTGGAGGTGTTTTTCTGCACATGGGACAGGGCGACTGCACTGTATTAAGGAGAGGATGACCGGGGCCATGTATTGCATATATCCATGTAGATTTTGGGGAACAACCTCCTTCCCTCAGTTACAGCATTGAAGATGGGTCGAGGCTGGGTCTTCCAACATGACAATGACCTGAAGCACACAGCCAGGATAACCAAGGAGTGGCTCCGTAAGAAGCATATCAAGGTTCTGGCGTCTCCAAGGTCTCCAGACCTAAACCCAATAGAGAATCTTTGGAGGGAGCTCAAACTCTGTGTTTCTCAGGGACGGGCCAGAAACCTGACTGATCTAGAGAAGATCTTTGTGGAGGAGTGGACCAAAATCCCTCCTGCAGTGTGTGCAAACCTGGTGAAAAACTACCGCAAAACCGGTGCTAACCCTGCTCGGAACAAGGTTTCATAACCCAGACTAAAAAGCAATGCTAACCCCACTTCTAAATTTCAAGAGTGAAGCCTTCCTTTACCCAGGGTTAAAACATTGTGTAGAAAGAAGATAACCCGGGGTTAAGCGTAGTGTGAAAAGCCCTTTGTGAATCTACGAAATGGCTTGTTTGCATAGTAATTGAATATTCGGTTATTGTCACATCTATTAAAGTATTTAATGGCATGATTGCTAATGGCATCATCATAGCATGACACTATTGCACTGTGTTGTCATTTCTGTCGTAGGGTGGAGCAACAGCTCATGGCCAGAATGATCACTGGAATGTTCCCTCAGCCCGACCTGATTGATCCAGCCAGCCAATCAGAGCCGGAGAGTAGTGTGACATCAGACATAGGTAACAATGTGTTATTTGTTTTTTAGTATTTTTTTATATATTTATTGCAACAGATCTCACAATGTGACACTTTCTTATTTTAAACTTTATCTCGTAATTATATCTATAAAATAAATAATGTGCAAGTCAGGCATTAAACACTTAGACGGCTCCCAGTTTACAAGCTTTAGAAGTTTGTTGGTCTGCAGTTCAGCCATCATACATCTTCACCAATGTGTCTGGTCAATGTTAAAAATCAACAACACAATCAATAACGCATGACATAAACCAGCAAGAATGGTCCAGCTGCACCAGGTTCCAGTCTACAAGCTCATAATTTTGATTCATAGCATCTACGAATGCGAGCCATGCATTTGTCAAGCGTGTCAGTGCGCAGCGAGATTGTATTTCCTCATTAAAGCACGATTGCTTGTGCTCAGCCCCTCTACTCCTCCTTCGCTCCATCCTTCCGTCTCCGTCGCGTCGCTTCTGCTCAGTTGGCGCGGAGGTCCTGCCTCATTAATTCTCGCTTTCGTTTAATAGAAAGATCAATGATGTATCAAATTTTCAGAGGAGGCTCACGGCAAACTGTTGTCAGCATATTCACAGGACTCTGACTGGACTCTTCCTGCTTTAAAGGAACTGTATTTGTGTTTGAACGCAGTCTTGCCCTAGACAAAAGGAAATGAGGGCCCTGCCAAGAATGTCAGTTCTGTATATTAGTTTTTTAATAGCACCGGTCCAAAATGCTTACGGGTGCAAGAATTCAGAATAGACTGGTTGAGAGTTAAAGCGGGTCTGAAATTGGTTATGTGAAATGACTTTGCTGGCAAACTCAAATTGAAGTGCTTGATGAGAAACTTCAGAATACTGAGGGAATGCCAATATTGTAAATGATAGGTCAGACCTCTGGCCTAGTGGTTTCAAATCCAGGTTTGAATCCAGGACTGTGCTTTGTCCTGATTCCATCACCCAAAGCACATTGGATTTCTTTTAAACCTCTCTTTTGTCTTTGTCAATAAAAATATATCAAAAAGCTTTCGTCAGACTCGGTATTTAGAGCCAAAAACTGATGTTAGAATATCTATTACTCCACCACCAGCCCTGTCAGTGGATGACAAGTAATCAATATACGTTTGTTATAACTATTTATTATAAATTATATAATACATATTTTGCTTTCAAACTTTATAGCAATTTTTGAGTAAATGTTTTGTAAAATAAGCTTTCATTAAATTTCCGCTGTTGACAGTTCACTAAGTTTCACATTTATTGATTACTGTTGCTAAATCAGACAAGCATTCAATAGGAATAAACTCCAGGTTTTTGACATTTTTGAAAAATTATAGTTTTTTTTTTTTTTTTTTTTTCATTTCTATTTAGCTTTAAGTAATTATCTTTTAACAATAACAACAATTGTGTGAAAATGATTAGACAGCATCAGTTGTATTTTTCTTATTTAGCTTTATTTTTATTTAAAAAAAAATGCATTTATTTCATTTTTTTTCCAGTTACAAAACTCGTATGAAACATTTAGAAGGCAACACCTGCTATGTTAGGATTGGTCGAATCTTTTTAGATATCAGCATTGAAAAACGGATTTTTGTTGACCACTTCTATGTATGCTTCTCACATCCACCACATAATCTTACTGTCTCTGTGTGTTTGTGTGGCAGTGGAGGCCGCAGGGGGTGGTGGTTTTCAGTTGTTTGTGGACACAGGCATACCAGTGGACTCTGAGCTCATAAGACAGTGTGTAAATGAAGTGCTGGCTGAAACTGTTGCTGTAATGCTGGGAGAGAGAGAGACACAGAGAGCACCTACTGCCCCTGTCCAAACACAGGATACTCCAGAGGTACTGGCATCTAAACATAGTCTTGTTTGTATGGAAGCTTGTTTCCACCATGCAATAAAAAAAAGTAATTGCAACTTTTAATCTCATAATTGTGCGAATATCAGACTTTATTTCTCACATTTACGAGAAATAAAGTCAGTATTGCAAGTTAAACTTGCAATTGTCAGAATTGCGAGATATAACCTTGAGTTATGAAGTCTGAAAATTATTTTTCTCAAAATTGTGAGAAAAAAGGCAGAATTTATAGTTCATATCTCAAAATTGGGAGAAAAAAAGGCAGAATTGCAAGTTTATATCTCATAATTCTGAGAATTAAAGTCAGAATTTCCAGTTTATATTAAATAACTCTATCTGACTTCTCACAATTTCCAGTAAAATTTTTATAAAATCAGAACTGCATGATATAAACTAGCAATTTTGAGAAACAAAAGTCAGAATTATGAGTAAAAAGTCGCAATTACCTTATTTAATTTTTTTTATTCCTTGAAGCAAGCAAGCTTCCATATGTTTGTCCATGATGATGATAGTAATACCTTAAATACATTTATACTATTATTATATATTATATTCATAAATAGTACTATTAATTGTCATTAATCGCATCCAAATTAAAAGTTTGTGTTTACATAATATATTTATTATCTATATATAAATACACATGCATGCATATATTTGACAAAAATATATTATATTAACATATAAAGTATTTATATTTAATATAAATGTATATAGATGCATACATATACACACACATATATATGTGTGTGTGTGTGTGTGTGTGTAAATAGTTCTTAAATATATACGTGTATGTGTATTTATATATACATAATAAATATACACAGTACACACACATATATTTTGAAAACACAAAAACTTTTATTTTGGATGTGATTAATCATTTGACAGCACTAATAAAAAAGATGTGATGATATTGTGCTAATATTGCAGGAGGTTACCATGGTACCAACACCTGCACCCACTCCTGAGCCCAGCTTGAAAGAGCCGCCATCTCCTGTCAGAACCCCTGATCTCTCCGAACATCTTTCTATGGCTCTGCCATCCAAGAAAAATCATCAGGAATCTGCTTCACCAGGTTTGAAAGGGATTTTTATGAACACACTGAATCACTCGCCTTACACATGGTGCCAACAGACACAGCAGATTTTTGTAAAGGTGTTAGCACAGTTGTTCACACACATCAGTCTGCTCTACAACCATTTTGCCTTTGTTTCAGGTTCAGATAGAATTCCTGTGGGCACACCGACTACCACACCAATCCCATCTCCCACCAGGGTGGCCACACCCTCTCCTCCACCAGCCAATCAGAGCCCAGAGTCAGCCACCCCGCAGCATCACACATGGGTAGGAAGAGAGCTCACCCTGGAGGAGGAAGAACCTCATAGCGAGAGACAGGAGCAACAGCCAGAATCAGTGTACGTCTAATTACCACATTTTCATTCTTCCATTCTCTTCCAGGTCTTACATTAAATACTGAGGCAAAGCAAATAAAACGCACAACAATATTCAATTGTGCAGAAAAGCAGGGGATTGAATCAAAAGCTCTAGTTCATGCATTAAATCATGAGCAGTGATAGTGAAACAGTGTACCTTTTTACTTATTTACGTTTTTCAATGCAAAACAGGTAGTATTTGTATCTCTAAATGTAGGCCTGCCGATGAATTTTGTGACAGCCATTGAGGGTGCAGAATATAGGTCCACAGTGCCACCTGCTGTTCAAAACAGTAAATAAATGACATATTGTAGAAACATGGAATAAAACATTTGCAATTTGACAATGAGATGATCATTTCATTTGATTTTAACACTTCCTTGATTTTCTCTCACTACCTCTAGAACTTCCTTCATATAGAACAAAATATATATTAAATAAATATTATATAAATATATATACCTAAAAAAACAAAAATGTAATTTAAAAATTTTACATATAAATATATGTAATAAATTATATACTATATCTATATTATATATATATATAGCATAATATAATAGAATATTTAATGTGTGTGTATATATATATTTTTACTTATACATATATTTTATATATTATCTATGAATTCTTCACAACAACAAGTATACACACTGAATGATTTTTTTTTAAGGATTTATTTGCTTACTTATTAATTAATTTATTTTTAAATAATTTCTCATATTTTGTCTCACATCTATGGTCCTTAATAAATAGTTTGCACCTCTTTTAAGTTGGTATTAGTAGCTACCAACACCTGAAAATAAAATAGTATCTGCATTAAGTTCATGTCTTAAATTTAAACTTTCATGTCAACACCATTTTCTGTGGGACGCTGGTGACAATTCAGTCGGTGGAGCAGAAGATCAGTTCGAAACCACCCTGTCATTTCAATTAAATCATTTAGTGAAGTAAATACTACATTTGTTAATATTAGTAGTAGTAATATCTTAATTAGTGTTTCATGACTTTTTTCTATCCTCTCTGACCTCCTGCTTCTGCCCCTAATTTCCTCTTTGCGTTGTTTTTGTTTGAAATGTTTTACTTCTATTTCTTTTATGTCAGTGTAGACAGAGTATGTGCCTTTGCTCTGTAACATATCGCTCACTAACATCCTCCATCTCTCTGACACGCAGTGTGATGTCAGTAGTCCAAGAGGACGACGAGGAAAAACCAGTCATCCAGTCATCTTCACCTCTCCCCTCCAAACCAATGACTCCCCCACCTCCTCTTCCTCCTGTAAGCCAGGAACCTCTTCCTGCTGCCAGCCCTGGGTCCTCTTCCTCCTCCTCTTCCTCCTCAGGGGGAAGCTCTAGTTCCAGTGTGACTGTCACTGAGACGGAGACGCCAGCCAGACACATCTCAGAGGGAGAGCTGCTGCTCAATCATGGCCAGATGGCGGCAGTCAGAGGTACACAATCGGTCCAACATATACTCACACAGCCAGACTGATCCAAAACCTCAGTATCTACATAAGCAGATGCCTTTTAAGAACAAAATGAACATTTATGAGTGACTGATTTGAAACTCTGTACATGGCCAGCATCTCACAAACCCATTAATTATACACACAGAAATGCACTGCTGGTCAAAAGTTTGTAATAATTAAGATTCTTAAAACAGTATAAATGTAATATTAGGAAGTATTATTACAATTTAAAAGAACTGTTTTCGAAAATGTAATTTATTTCTGTGAAAGGCAAAGCTGGATTTTCAGCATCATTACTTCAGCGTCACATGATCCTTCTGAAATCATTCTAATGTATTGTTTTGCTGCTCAAAAAACATTTTTTATTATTATCAGTGTTGAAAACAGTTTTTGATGCTTAATATTCTTGTAGAAAACTGATACATTTTTTGCGGATTTTTTGATGAATTGAAAGTTCAAAGGAAAAGCATTTATTTGAAATCTTTTGTAACATTCTAAATGTCTTTACTGTCTCGTTTGATCAATCGAATGTGTCCTTGCTGAAAGAAACTTACTAATTTATTTTATTTTATTTATTTTTTTAAATTACTTTGCCTAAACTTTTGAATTTATAGTATCTCATGGTTTCCACAAAATGACTCTTTTAAACATTGATAATAAAAAATGAGCATATTAGAATGATTTCTGACGGATCATGTGACACTTAAGACTGGAGTAATGATGCTGAAAATTCAGTTTTAAATTGTAAGAATAAATTGCATTATACAATATATTCCAAATAGAAAACAGAAATTTTAAATTGTAATTATATCTCACAATATTACTGTTTTCAATGTGTTTTTGATCAAATAAATGTAGCCTTCGTGAGAGTAAGAGACTTCTTTCTATATATATTCCATTACATGTAATGCTCCGATGGTACCTAAATTGGCTGTTTTTTCCCTCCCCAGTTCTGGAACAGGAAGGAGTCCTTCTGCCTAATTTGATGACCAGCCTGAACGGCTCCCTGCATGGAGTCCAAGATATGGTGAATGTTTGAATGCCATGTCTTACCTCACCATGTATTAAACTGGGGAGACGGCCAGTAACACAGTTATTGCTGATTTAACAATTATCTGTCATGATTACCATTGTGGAAAACACTAAATCTGATCATAATTTCCAAGTCATTTTGGATAAAAGTGTTACAGTGATAGAATTCATTACATTTTGCAATAAATCTAATACCACACAGATTTTCCAGATGTGTATCTACCAATCAAATGCTCTGATTTTGTACAAACCTTTTGTTTGTTTTTGTTTTTTTCAGGATTATGATCCGCCCAGTGAGGGTCAGGTGATCAGAGCTCCACGCCACCCTGCTCATCATGATCCCATCCTGTCTCTGTTGGCCAGGATGGAACGTGGCTTTGTTAGCCAATCTCAGCAGCCAGAGGTATCACATGACTCATTTGAAGCAGTCTGACTCATTAAAGATGTTCAGTTCAAGAACAAATCATTCTTTTCAACTGCTCTTTTTAATGATTTGATTTCGAAAATTAATTTGAAATATGCAAATTACTTATTATTACTTATTATAAGAGCTGGATCTATGATGTTGGTGATGTTTAACATAAACCCAGGTATTTTCAGACTTTTTAAAAAACATAAAGACATTTTTGTATTTTTATGTGTGAAGACCCATTCATACTGGGAAAAAAACATAAATAATAAATACAATATAAATATTATGTCAAGGTTTACTTTTATTTTTATCTAACATTAAATCAGTTAAAAAATATAAATATTTTTTATATTATAGCATATTTACTCATAATAAATATTTACTTTCAATTAAATTGACTTTATATTAAATCCTTCTTCTGCCCACCATTAAGTGTATTGTTAGGTGTATAAACATGAAGAAAAACAAAACAAAAATGGCTGTCAGTTGAAAATCAATTGATAGTCATTAATCTCATGATTTTAGAATGTCAACTTTATAATATATATATATATATATATTTATAACATTTAAACATTATTTTTCTCTGAATGTTTCTTCAAACCCTAGTTCAGAGCATTAACAAGACATGATAAACAAACAAGTTACAGTTTTTCTCAGTCGCTTTGGTGCATTTCTCACATCACTATTTACATTTGCACAACAGTTAATGCAGTTCTCAAAACATTTAGTACAAACTGCAAAACCTAGTTGAAAACCTGCAAAAGCGTGTCACTTGCTCAAAATGGATAGTTCATTCCTCAAAAGCAAATATTCATATGATTGAAAGTGTCAGTGTCATCAAAATGAAAAGTCCTGACACCATTGTTTATGAACAAGACAGTCAAATGACGTTGTCATGTTTTCATTATGACAGTTTACTCTGTAAATGTTTTCCAAAACAAAAAAGTCACATCTTGGTGACACTACCTGAAAATGCTCAAGACAGCACTATATACTATTTGAACAGCAATTTGAAAAATACAGTAAAGTTACACATTGTACAAGACACTGAATATGTATGTTTCACATTTTTACTGCATATGCTCTTTGCAGTTCTCATTTGTTCACAACATTGTGCAAAAGAAAAAATACACCCTTATTTTCAACAAACTCCCTTTGAGTAGAGTTGTGCACAACTGTAAACAGTATTGCAGTACATATTGAACATACAACACACAGTACTGTAATCATTCATGCACATCCAGATGTTCCTCTCTGTCTGGCCACATAATTTCATCTACATCACAGCGAATATCATCTCTTGCAATGTAGTGAGGAAAGTATCTCCTCGAGTGGCGAATCCTCTGCAGGACTCTGCTGTGATGGCATCACATGGCCGCTAGCAGGGCCATATACCTTCCACCTCCAGGAAGAGAAAAACTCCTCTATTGGATTTAGGAATGGTGAGTAGGGAGGGAGATATTCCACCAGCATCCTATCATGTGCTGCAAACCACTGTCTGACGACATCTGAGTGGTGAAAACACACATTGTCCCAAACAACAACATGCCTGCTGAGATGGTCTCCAGTTAGACCCCTCTCATTCTCAGGGATTATGACCCTGTAAAGAGTGTCTAAAAAAATTATTTGTTTGTCAACTAGTTCAACATTTTTGTATGTAAAGACTCAAGCAATGAAATGAGGACTATTAGTTTTATATGGAATGACTATTCAGCATTCACAAGTATAGTTCATTTTGACAGACATGACATGAGCAAATGATAATGTTATAAAACAGCAGAGAGTTGTATGAAAGCAATTGATGCATGTCCAAAAGCATTTGCAATTTGTTGGAAGGATTGAGAAACTGCTACTATGATGTGCACAAGTGACTAAATGTTGTGGAGGTTGAACTAACTGTTGTGCAAATGTAAATAGTGATGTGAGAAATGCACCAGAGTGACTGAGAAAAACTGTAATCAAGTTGTGTTGAAGTATTGCTAGTTCTGCTCTTATCCACTAGATGGCGTTAGGGGATGTGTTAAAAAAGATGCTCATAATAATTCATCTCTTTCTCAGAGATTTTGGGAGGAGGAGAGCAGTGGAGAGGTCAGTGAGGGTCAGAGACCACTGCTGACGGCCACAGAGGAGAGTGTGCTGACCGGACACTCGCTCATAGATCAGCAGAAATACACACAGCCCAGAACCACAGACATCTCACCTCATGCGACGCTCACATCACCTGGACAAGTGCTTGCTGAACGCTCGGGTATAAAACCACCATTCAGACAATCAACACTATTGTTCTGCTCACACACACTTTTACTATAGAGAATAAATAGATAATACTTCACACAGAATTTACTGACTTTTTCACTTTTTCATGCCTTAAGCAATAACAGTAAAGCCAGTGTGACATGTTAAAGGTCTCATGTTCCATAAACATATCAACTTCATCTCACTTTTTTATGTTGTTTTTCCTGTCACCGTTAATCTTTTTTTGTTGCTCGTCAAATTTCTCTGGCCATTTGGGTGGCCATGTCCCCTTCTTGTACGCATTTGGCGGTGTTACTGGCCCTCCGTGGCGGCGTCTCTAATGGGGCATGTCTCACACTACCCGTGTTATGTGGACGCAGGGAATTGAGTTGTTTTTGCTTCAGATTTTGTGTGTGAAAGAGCAAGCTGAGGCTGACACAGAGGAAGCCAGGCAGTCTGGTTACTTCATCAGAACTCAGGCTCAGGGAACCGAGCGGAAATAAATCCCACTCCCACTCTGAGCATCCTCTTACACAGCCTGTGAACAGTGTCCAAACACAACCGCAAAGACTCTCCTCGCTAATGTTTATTCGATTATTCCCTGCTCGGTGTGCGTTCTCCTGCTGAAGTAACTGAGGAATTTAAAGTAGAGTTTGTTTTTTGGGAACACCTTACAATAAGGTCTCGTTTGTTAACATTAGTTAATGTATTAACTAACTTTAACTAACAAGGAGCAATACATTTGTTACAGTTTATATTCATCTTTGTTAATGTTAATAAAAATGCAGCAGTTCATTACTTGGTCATGTTAGTTCACAGTGCGTTAACTAATGTTAACATATTCAACTTTTGATTGAAATAATCGTATTAGTAAGTGTTGAAACTAGCAATAACTAAGATTAATAAATGCTGTAGAAGTGAAGTCTATTATTAATAATATAATGTTAATGTTAATAACTAATGTTAAGTAGTGAACCTTATTGTAATACTGTTACTGTTTTTTAAGTTCGATTCTGTTTCTGGATAACTGAGATACAGAACTAATTTATAGTTTTATTGGTGCTTATTGATGCAACAATAAATAAAGAAATAACTAATAATATTTATATTCCGTCACATATTAAATGCATCCTAATAATATTTCTTTTGGTCTATGTCTTACTGTTAAAGGGTTAGTTCACCTAAAAATGAAAATTCTGTCATTAATTGCTCACCCTCATGTCGTTCTGCACCTGTAAGACCTTCGTTCATCTTTAGAGCACAAATTAAGATATTTTTGATGAAATCCGATGGGTCAGTGAGTGTCTATTGACAGCAAGACAATTAACACTTTCAATGCCCAGAAAGCTACTAAAAACACAGTTCAACCTTCATATTATAAAGCGACTTTTTCTACGGCAAAAAAACAAAATAACGACTTTTCAACAATATCTAGTGATGGCCGATTTCAAAACACTGCTTCGAAGCTTTACGAATCTTTCGTTTCGAATCAGTGAGCGCCAAAGTCATGTGATTTCACTAAACAAGGCTTCGTTACGTCATAAGTGATTCGAAATTTCAATAGTTCACTTGACTTCGGCAGTTTGATACACGATCCGAACCTCCTTTACTGTATGTAAACTGATGTGACGTAATGAAGCAAAGATGAGCGGCAGCATCCACGAATTTCCCGTGGAAACGTACCAGTGCCGTCCGAATTAGAAAACATTTTAAGCTTACCGTTGTGAATCGGGCTAAGGTAAGGAGATAGTTTTGGGCATTTGCTGATTATGTACTTGCTCAAATTTACATTTACATTTAGTCATTTAGCAGACGCTTTTATCCAAAGCGACTTACAAGTGAGGAAAACAAACAAGCGATTCTTGATGAATTGGCAAATAGCACAGGAAGTGCTCACAATACAAGTTTCATACATTGCTCAGTACCAAAAGCTAGAGTAGGAAGGGAAAAGGGAAGGAAAGGGTTTTTTTTTTTTTTTTTTTTTTGATCCAAATTGATTTTGGATCATTTTTAATCAAAAACAGTTATGGACTCCAGCTTTAAAAGAACCTAAACTCATTTATATACGATTAGTTCTGCAATCTAGTTGCCCAAAAATGTGTTTAAAAAAACATTTTATTATTTACTTTGGCCTATGCCTAACTGTTAAGCTCAAACTGCCATGTTTCTCATAGGTTGAGTTTCCCTTAATATCGGCCTAACTCTGATTTGGGAAAAACTGTGAATTTTTGTGATGAATAAAGTCTGTGTTGGAATTTATTTTGGAGTGAATATTAGTTTTATATCATGTTCAGACTTGAAACGCTGAATTTTAGCAGTTGAATAAAACCTGTGTTGGGCTTATTTGGAGTCAATATTAGTTTCGTATCATGTTTCAAAACTGAAACTGACGGTCCAAAACCTCACAGTGAAAAGAAACCTATGTAAGTAAATAAAAGTTACTAAGCAGATATCCTTTGAAAAACACTGACCCGCTGTTAGATGTTTAGCGTACTTGGAGCGTCTGCTGTCCAAAAGTGTGCGGACAGTACATGCAAGTTATGATTCGTGGGCAACAGAACCCAAACCTCTTCCTGTGTTGGCCTAAACCAATATTTACTTTTAGGCCAAGATCGCTCTGCTCACAGTAAAAAGAGCCTCCGTGTTGCTTAGAGACTGGTGCTGCCAAAGAAAAAACACACACCCCAGCTGCACGAACAAGAGTTCATCCTTGACGGAGCGAGAATTTAATGCTATTTTGCTTTCCTCTCAACTGCAATAGAGTCCCCATAACAGAGACAAATCAAAGCTGCTGGAAACATCACATTCAACCTACCGAGAACATTGTTGAATGTATAAGCAAGTTACAGGCTATCAACCTGACAAAGCTGACTGTAAAAATGCCTGGTTTAATGATAGAGTTATGACCAGTGTGGTATTTTAATTGAGTTTGTCGTTTTGGGGCGTTGAGCCTTTGCATGCAGTGTGAAATATTCATATGTTGTATCCATGACAACCAGGTGCAGTGGATGAGAACAGTGGGCTGTCAGTCAACCTCAGGCCATCGGAGGAACAGAAAGAAGCTGAGGTTTATCATGTGATGACTGTTTCCTCACCTCAAGACACAGAACATCAGGCAAGTTCTCTGACCTGACATAGACAGAGCCTGAATAATTTCTTTAAGAAGCAAGAGTGATACATTTACGCTTATATCACAAACAGGAAGCTATAAACCATAGTAGCTTTCATTTAATATTAACATTATTAATTATGTTTGAATAAAAGTTACAGTATAACTCTGTTTGGCTCAAAGAAGAAAGTCTTTCGTGTAATCATATAGTTCATATAAACGTCATATATTCTACACTACCTTTTTAAATAGTTTTTTCTGTTTTTGATAGAAGTCTCTTATAGTATATGCATTTGTTTGCATATATCAAAATACGGTAATGTTGTGAAATATTTTTTTCTAATTGGATTTGTTTTAAAATGTTAGCTATTCCTGTGTTTGTAAAGCAGAATTTTCAGCACCATTAAGCCGGTCTTCAGTGTCACATGATCATTCAGAAATCATCTTAATATGCTGATTTGCTACTCAAGATATAAAAGTGAAAAAAGAACAGCATTTATATGAAATGGAAAGCTTTTGTCTGTAATGTATGTAATGTTTAAGTCATTTAAAGTGTAACATTTTGCAATTATATATATATATATATAATATCAAGTTTCATTCAACTTAAGACTAAAATTGAACAACAATAGCATCAATAACAGAGTTTTTTTTAGAATATATATATTAGCCTCGTATATTCTAGATTTTATTCCATTCATACATGTACGAGTGGACCGCCTCCATGTGGTCTCTGGTTTCGCCCCTCAAATCTGATTAGCTGAGCAACATTCCAGAAGCACTGGGACATTTAACTGTTTGTACAACTCTGCTTCTCTGTGTTTGTTCCAGACCGATTGAGACTCAGCACAGTAGTGCATTAGTGCTTAAATAACTTCTTAAAGTTATTATAAAATGGGAAGCAAATGCTGGTTGTCTGTGCTTTTTTGGGTACATCTGAGTGTACGCTAATTTCCGCTCAGGAGTGACCTCTGTCCCTGATTTTCTCTTAATCGCAAAAACAAAGTGGTCTCTTTAGTGGTGTGTGGAAACTCGTGAGACCCTCATTAACCCAGGACTCTCGGTCTGTAGGTCACCCATATGTAGGGATTTACCCCCCTGAATGAGGGAGATTAAAACAATGTTTTTCCCTTCTGTTTCTGTATAATCCCTCTGCATACAGTATCCACCCGATGCCCCTCTCCTCTGCTATTGTTCTTGTCTCATCTCCTCTCTTTTTTTGTGTGTTTAGAGCTCCCAGACGGCACAGGCTGTTCAAAGACCTGCACCAATCCTGGTGAGGCAGTATGAAGACAAAGAGGAGCCAGGTACAAATTCCCTAATGTTTAAAGACCTCATCAAGACAAAATTGGTCTGAAAAAAAGTCTAAAAGTTACAAAATTAACATTTAGAAAATATACACTATTAAAATTTGCAGTCTTTCTCTTTTGGAAAAACAAACAAAAAATATGTAAGTCTCATTTTGACCTACATAGATTTTAGGCCAAACAGATTCTCTCTGAAATGAGAACGTTTTTCCTCCAGTATCACCTGACACAACAAGTAACAAATCATATTTTATCGCTAGGATGTAACAAAAGCTGTAAAAATAAAAAAAGGATGAGTGTTTGATATGTCCCACCTAAATTTCCTACTTTAACAGGAAATAAAGACTTAAAGGAAAAAGACAATTGCAACTAGTCAAACAGTTTCCTAGGGTCTTTAAACATGGACCGCTAATCTGATTGCCTGTTAAACATAGTTGCAGCTACGTTTCTGAACATTTTGTTATAAATTTTAGGTTTGGACTGCCCTTGAATATTCTCTTATTAGCTTTTTTCAGATGGACTTTATTGTCAATGTTTTAATCGAAAACACAGTATTACATTGGAAGAGGTTACGGTTGCTTGGGTCTTCTAGTTAATTGCTAGGTGATTACTGCTGACTGACTCAAGTTAAAAAAAAACTATATATGACTTGGGTTCCTACCTCAATGTACATCAACACGTCATTAATGTCTGCATCACAAATCATGCAGGACAGGTTTGGCTCAGCCCCACCTCAATAAAATTGTGCGCTTTGCTTTGCAGCCTCTAGATGGCAGTGTACCTATATGGCAACACTGCCTGCATTGTTCTTTTGTCTTGGTCTGAACTTGATTGTCCACCTCAATCTGAGGTGTGTGTCCTTGCGTCTGGACGTCAGGGGTCCAGAGATGCTGGAGTCAGCTTTATAAACTTTAGTCAGGTGTGAAGGGGCACAACAGAAGACAAATACCTTTGTGACAACAGCTGCTGAGATGGCATATGCATCATTTAGTTTGAAGGTTGAGACAAGTAGAACGGGTTCAATATTTGCATCGCAATGTGTGTATATATATATATGTTGTGCATTCATTTGAAGTAATATGTAGGCATACTCCCTCCTTAGTCCAACCAGGCCATTTATCCAGAATAAGCTATCATAGTTATGATGCCACAACCATAAACTTATGGCCATGTCATTTTAAATGGTTGTTTTTACTGCAAGAAACTTGACTAAGTGAACAGGACAATGACAGAGAGACGACAGATGGGTTTCTGTTCGATGTTAGAGAGCAGTATGTGTGCAGATGCAGGACAGCACTGCAGATTAGACATAATGAAATCTGTGCTGAGAAAGCGTTCTCTCCACCCAGTGCTTTTTTATTAAGTCTTACACAAGAGAACATTGTGAGCTCTTGTACACATCCTGAACTGTTTACCCCAATTTGCAGACAAAAAAAACACCTCTACCTCAACAGCTGCCAATTGATCCTTCGCCGGCAGTTTGATTGACAGGCGATCATAACCCCGAATTCGCCATTTTTTCTGACCAAGCAGTCGGGGGAGTTAGTAGATTAACGTTGTTGAACTTGAACTTCAAAAATTGTGTGTACCCACGTCTTTTTGCTCTTGAAACAACATTCCTTCTGATTCATTCATGTTTATTTGATGCTATAAATGAACTAGTATGAAGAGATGGTTGGTTCATGTGCTACTATCTTTCTTTCTGTCTGTCTGTCTGTCTTAAATTTGAACACTGCAGTCTTATGTAACCCACAAACTTCCTGGCTTTTTATACTTTCAGTAAAGTTTAAAAAATGTTTTGACAATTTTTCCTTTTAGTTCTGATTATAATTAGCAAAAATTCACTTATGCATGTGTACAATAAGGCCTAATGTTGAGTGACATTAAAGTAAACCTTGAAAATTGGCCGTTTCCTTTTCTTTGCCTTCTGTGTTCTGCATCCCTATTTCCTTTTGCCATTTCAATCTTACCCTTTTTCATTTGTTGTTTCTGCTTCCCTCTCATCTATTAGTTCAAATTTTCTGCTCTGTCCCGCAGACACATACTTCCTCACATATGTATTTGACATATAGTTTAGCCAGATGGACTCTTTCAGTGCCGGCCTGTCGCACGTAATTATTGCGTGATGAGAGTCAGTGTGTGCTGACGGGTGAATGGATGTGATTAGTGTTTGAACGTCAGCTCGTTCTGTGTCATTACATTTGCGCCTTTTTTCTTTCTCGGTGTGTAATTTGACGCACCAGTGCAACAGCAGAAAGACCGGAGATGCACCTGTGTTTGAGTGCCTGCAGTTCATTTTCAAATTGCCTGGACGTTACAAACATACACATGTTTGAGAGCCCTTGTCTGCTCAGTTTGGAAAGCTATCCGTTTAAAGGGATAGATTCATTCATTTACTCACCCTCATACTATTCCAAACACAAGATGTTATTCTGAAAAAATATAGTAAAGGTAAACGGGGTTCCATGTTTTTTCGGACTTCCATTATACGGACAAAAACCTTCTTCAAAAAATCTTATAGAATGTCAGGTTTGGAACAGCGTTCATTTTTAGGTGAACTGTCCCTTTAAAGCAGACATGCACACACTAGCTGTTTTGCTCAATTCCACTGATGTTTTGTTCTGGTAATGAAGCTAATTACAATAAACAGCCCATATATTTTGACAAAAGCCTCTCTGTTAGGTCTTTTCTATCATTTTCTCATCGGTGTTCACACAACCGACCGTTTGTGGGTTTATAAAGGAGGTGACTGCACTGAAAGTCTTTGCTGAATTTCACACTGCAATTCTATACTGTAAGTACATGACATTAAAGCCTTTTAGTCACAGCTTTAGCCTAGACGAAGGGCCTTGAACAAATAGAGCTTCTGTGACTGCGATCTACACCTCTGCCCGATCTACAGATGGGCCAATTGTGTTGTCTAATAAAAGGCATAGTGTGGTACTGTACAGCCAGATCGGTCCAGACATGACCTGGGCAGCGTCCCCTGGTTATACAGCTGCTCTCTTCGATGACTATCTCTCTATTTGCCTATTAGAGAATGGCTGCTCTGTTCAAGCATCTCCGTTCAGCTTGTAGCCGTGACATTGAGGGTGAAAAGCGATTTAAAGATTTTTATATAATGGTGGCTGGTGAACCTCCTTGAGGACATGGCAGATGGGATCTTCGTAATTGGGTTTATGTAAGAATTTGAGTCTGTTGTTTGTGGTTTGCCATTTCAAATCAGTCAATATTTTGCTTGACAGAAAAAAAAAAATGGTACAAATCAGTCACTGGGATGGTACCCTTTAAAAAGGTTCTAATATGTGCTGGGCCCCCCCCAAAAAAAGTAAACTTAGCCTTCACACTGTCATTTTTAACATTAAACCTATAAGATACAAAAAAAAGGCTTTTATGACGTATATTTTGCGACAGATCTTGCCAAACATCCAAAACAATGCTGTGTGCTGGACTAAATGCACTCGGTGTATGTACGTACATATGATGGTATGTGATAGTTGACAAATCGCTTATAAAATGTATAAAGGAGTCAAAACAGTGGCAGGAATCCCTCTGTCAAACACTCAAGTCTGTTATCTTCTGCAAGGATACGCGGTTTTGGTGCCTGTACCGAAATATGATGAGTAACATCGTGACTGTGATGAGAAATAAACAGGTATACTTGAGCATTCTCTCCTTTTTAGGGTTTTGGCTTTTGGTTTATGTTTCTTTGGTCCGTGTTGCATTCATATTTTCAGTCTAACCACATCAGAATTCTTTTGAAAATATGGTCGCTGAAAAGATGGGCCTCGGTCTGCTTGTTTGGTGCACACCAGGGTTCGGGTGGCAGCGTTCCCACTTATTCAGATTAACGACACTAACAGAGCAATCACACCAAGGTTCATTTTAATCGAACCAAACCTGCCAAGTGTGAACACGCCCTAAAAACAAATAACACTATTAAGTGTAATTAGTATGTAATTAAATGTAATTAATAATCCATAATTCATCTTTCATACTTGGTTGTAATATATAAGTTCACTTGTAGCATTGAAATTTTATTTTTATCGTCATTCAGACGATTTATTTAAAACAAAAGTGATTGGTAATACATTGTTTTGTCTGTTCATTGTTCAAAGAGATGATGCATAGAAAGGGAAAGTTGTACAACCAATGAAAGAGTCTCTATCCCGAGGTGAAAGTGGACATCCGTTGAACACTGGGCTCTTGTGTGTGAAATATTGGCCCCTCTGTGGAACACAGGAAGGGGGTGAGGGCACACATCACACACACACACACACACACACACGCACACAAACACACATACACAGCCCGCCTCTCGAGGGCCACTCAGATAAACTGTTTCCAAGCTGCTCAGCCGTTCTGTTTTTACTGGGATCAAAACATCATTCAAGGTGCTGGGCTTTCCAGGAGAGCCATGTTATCCCCAACTCTGTGTGAGCCCTCTTTCTTCATCCGTCACGTCCAGTTCTTCACTATAACGATAACATACCTACAGCTATATGTGTGCCAAATGAACAGCTTACGGTGTATTTAGCTATTATGCAAATATGTGACTTGTGACTTGCATGAATGTGGTCCAGAATTTTGATGCTGATTTGAACTTGTTGTTATGCAAAGCGTGCAGGAATAATCACGCTTCGATGAAGTCACCATGTCGGTCTCTTTTCTCATTTTAATAGGCTTATTTTCATTGGTGTGAGAATGTGGATTTTTTAATGCATAATATTCACTTTTGCTCTTGATGCATGCTTTAGTTTTTATTTTTAAGTAGAAATTTCACTAGCACAGAGTAGATGGTCGGTTGTCAGGGACAAGAATATTGTTTTTTACAGGTATATACTACTATTCAAAAAAAAAAATTTTTTTTTAATTTATACTTTTATTCAGCAAAGACAATGAAATGAATGTGTGACAGAAAAGTCATGTACATTGTTATAAAAAAAATCAAATGAATGCTGTTCTTTTGAACTTTACTAGTCAAAGAATCCTGAAAATATCATAGTTTCACAAAAATATAAGAAATTAATAATAAGAAATGTTTCTTGAGCAGCAAATCAGGATATTACAATGATTTCTGAAGGATCATGTGACACTGAAGCCTGGAATAATTCAGTATTGCCATCAAAATAAATAATATTTTAAATATATATTAAAATTGTTTCATGATTTATTTACTTAATTTATTTTATTTTTGATTTCACTACCATTTTATTTTTTGAATGGAATGTATATTATTGTGTATGTTTATCTATATAATTAATTTTGGTCAAATTCCTGGATGTACAATATTTTTCATTTTTTAAAGACTTTAACTTTTGGCCCTCAAGCAGTTAAAAAAAATAGGCTTAAGAGATTTAACCAGTGTTAGATGGACAGGAGCTCAAGCTGACTGGCTGAAGATGTTACTGCAGCTATACCCATTAATAGACACGGTACTTCCTTGAAAATAAATTCCAGCACAGCATTACAACAACCATAATGAAATGAACCTTCACAATAGATAGTGCTCTACAATGGGCTCTGTTAAAGAGCTAGTCATCTGTTGAGGAATAAAAACGCCATCTCCGTGTCGCTTTTTCGACATTTTATATCCCTCAGTTTTCGCCATCTCCGAAAAACCCAAGCCAATGTTGATTCTTGTTTTATTACGAGCTCTGTCGCAATCTCTTTTTGCCAGCAGACACTCCTCTGCTCGACTTTTTTTTTAAAACAGGTGATTCCCTGGAGATTCAAGATTTAGCGTGTTCTAAATTCCCGTCTGTTGTCACAACTAACCCATGCCTCTCCCACAGCATAGATGTGTTAAAGTAGCCGGAGCAACCGCATTATTTCTCCACCTTTTGCCTTTGACAGAGCTTTCAAACTTCTTAGAATAGATTCATACAACTTTTGACTAGCCTTCAGTCTCCAGGATATATATTTGAAGAGTCAGAAACCGGATTGAAAATGGTCATGAAATTCTAAATTACAACTCTTCAGTGCTGCAGACCTTGAATAGCATAATAAGTGATGTATATTATGTTATTTGTAGGGTATTTTATATAAGAATTCACTACAAACAGTTATGTTAGGCCTTTAATTCATAATAGACATAGTTTGTCTTTTCTTGAAATCAGCCTGATATCTCTATGATGTCCTCTGAAGCTGGTGTTACTCTATAAATCATTGCATTATTAATGTTTTTGTTTCAGCTTGTGCTCGCAGTGGGGCGTGATCTTGTGTTTCCTCTTCAAACAGCAGTCTAAAACAAACAAACAGTATACACACTGAGACGCTGTCTCTGCTTTTCACTTCTCACGGGGAGGCTGCTTTAAACAGAGATGAGACTAGATTATTTACCCGATGTCTGCTCTCAGGTTTGTGACGAAATAACTACAACTTGAGTGTGTTTGTTTAAACGACTCGCCCGTTGGCTGATGGCCGACAGCTTATAATGTTTTTGTATGCGTGTACAGTTTTGCATAATCGTAGGTCTAGTATTAGTGCTGTTGTTTTGCGTCAAAACTTTATAGAAGAAGTAGATGCCACAAACAAATATCTAATTGACTGTTTTGGTTAAATTATGTACAAAGTTTTGCATAAATGCTGTATATTCATCCATTGCAGCGTTAAAGGGTTGTCGGCAGCTTTGGCACTTTAAATCTGGCCGAAACCCTTGCCAGGAGACCACAAACAGGCCTGAAATTGATGCTATGCTTTTGCCATGTTTTTCTATTAAAGCAGGAAGTAAAGGAATAACAATCAAACCCAATGAAAGAATAACAAACCAGCAAGAAAGTTGGATTCTCTCTTTGTCCTCACACAGGCACACACCATCCCATCCCCCTGCAGTACTATGGGCCGTTCGGATGTAAACTCATGGTCCAAGAGCTCTGGAATAACACACTATATAAACAAGCCCGAAGAGTTGAGGTGAAGACAGCCAGTCTCAGTTTTGCAGTCACCCTGAACCCCACCACATAGAGATGAATGAATAGAACAAGACAGTAAAGACACTGCCTTTCACTGCAAATAATACTCGTCTGGTCCACATATGTCATCTCTGTGACCCGTAACGCTCCCGTGTTGATCTCTACATGTGTAAACATAGTTCAGTAGCGGCCATTCACTTACAACAACTCAGAAAATGGCGGGAGAAACCATCTTGCTCTAAACAAAACAACGGAGGGCCGCGGGCTTAACTGGACTTAGTGCTTAAACCGAGTGCTTTTATTTGCTCAGTATCTGAGACAGTGTTTTTACGTGACTAGTCAAATTCACATTTACCACAAAATAGGGACAAAAGAAGAGCAAGTCAGTTCATTGATTTTGATATGCTCTTCCCCACCCAGTTTTTTTTTTTTTTTTTTGGTAACGTACTTGACCTGAATAGTGAAAGTCAACTCTTCTGCTTAAAAATGGTCTGGGAGATTAAGATATTTGTTTTACATTTGTGTGCTTTCATTTAAGAGCGGCTGTACTTAAAAAAAAAAACATTGTTCAACGTAGCCAAACTCTGTATCTAATTTGTAAACACTTTGTTGCCAAGAGAAAAAGCAGGACTGAGAGATGACAATGCAAATCAGCAGGCCATTGCAGAAAATGACTTCAAATTTACTATCATAAAATGTTATATAATACACATCAACATACACTGCCATTCAATAGTTTGGGATTGGTACTGTAAGGAAGTTTTTGAAAGTCTTACTCACCAAAGCTGAATTTATTTGATCGAAAATACAGTAAAACAGTAATATGGTGTGAAATATGTTTTCTGTTTGAGTATATTTTAAAATGTAATTCATGTGGTGGCAAAGCTGAATACTCTGAA